>OX388312.1:21064972-21664972 GCA_947579605.1 Athripsodes cinereus
GGATGTCCGAAAAGTACTTATAACTCTTTATATAATTTGTGAAAGTAATAGTGTTTTTTAATTATATTTATATTGTTTATTATCAAAAAATCAATATGAACTTCCACAGTGTTTGCTCTTCAAAAGTAGAAAAGTTAAACATTTCATAGTTAATTCTTAATTATTCTGATATATTTTGACATATTTTGACATATATGACATGACATGACATTTTACGTAATGCAATACTCGTAAATACTTGAGTGTATATGATAATGACGATGACGAAATATTTCTTCTACACCATTTAATGTGATTTCCATAATTACGAATGTTTGGAGTAAAAAAAAATTACTAATACCAATAAAATTATTATACGCGCGACCAAGGTTTCAACAGGTAACCTGTCATTCTCAAGCGATTTCCATCTCAAGGGCGCGGGAAATTCTGTTGGAAGAACTATTTCTTGAGTCTGCTCCTGAATATTATAACAATTAACCATGAAGCACCAGGTAAAGAATTGGTTCCCCACTCTTCTTCGTAAGTTTTTGAGTACTCAGTAAAAGGTAGGTGTTCGAAAAAATAAAGACAGTTTACATCTTAATTTCAGCGATGAGTTTGCTGCCACTCGTCCCGAATGTTTTAATTTTAAGTTAGCACGAAAAGGACACTTTGCATGCTTATTACATGTGAATGGTCTGCTATCTACCCCGCTTGTAGTATATGTCGTGATGTTATAGCATACAAAGTTTAGTTATTATAATTATATGACTTCAACTGTGGGTACTCACTTAATATCTTTTACGAAACACTTTCCTTAATATCCCATTCCTTTTATATGGTGACCTCGATATGGTCGATTGACTTTTAAACGGAGCCAAAACAAGTCAAACGACATTATGAGTAGACATTCATATCTGAGCTGACTTAAGTTAGTTACATTTAGTTTTTACATTGTAAGGATATATTAAAAGTTAGTCTGGGATTTCAGTCTATTGCTTAATTATAACCATCCAGAACAATAAGTCTTAGTGTCGCTACATTTTACATTCATTCATTTATACCATCACGACATTACCCACAAAGGGTAGTCGAAAGAGAGAGTTTTTCAGAGCAATATTATGTTGTACCTTGTAATGAGAAGTCCACTAGAGAATAATGAAATGGTGTCTGAAATTACATATATTATGTTATGTAATTCGATAGTAAAACCGTGTAATAAACCAACTGAAATAAAAGAGTATTGAATTATTCTATGTTTACCACAAAGTTTGCACAGCATTATATAATATAAACCTTATGTTCTCTACATAGTGAGTAGGTATGTAGTATATAGGTGAACTCGTATGGGAATCGTCAAATTATTAGGAGGTACCTCTTTCATTTTTATCTCCAACAATAAAACACAACGATCCCTTGGAAAATTACAAACATCAAAAAAATGTTAAATGTTTAGAGTTGAGATAGAGCGGTGTTAAATGGATATGAAGGTAAGTTTAAATGGTTCACAACGATATAATATTATTATAGATAATACATTTTATGTTTAGTGAATACTTAGAAATAAAATAAACGTAAGAAATTCTTGACGAAATATTAAATACAACGAGTCTCTACACGAGTATTAAATATAGAAAATGTCTTGTTTACAAGGCTTTGTCTCTTTGAAGTATTAAAATGCAAAAAATTTGATTATGTAAGTATTAAACATGTTTATTGGATATTTTGTATCATAAAATACCGTATAAATAATATAATTTGTATCGGAATACCATTACATTGAATGTACACAGTAAGAGATGTAATAAATATGACTATCTTCTTATTTTCAAACCTCTCTAATACTGTTGAAAAAATCATGATGTTTTCCCTTATACAACGTGTATTTATGTGGTTCTTCTTATCAATTTTATGATTGGAAAATATTTGAATATCTTTCAAATTATTACCAATGTACCTACTTGAAAATATACATATTAATATAAATTTAAATATTAATATAAAAATATTATTCAAATATACTTGAAAACACGTGAATGTTGTAATTTAATGATTGTATAATACTTGGAATATTTTGAAAAAAATTATTTAACTTGAGAAATTTTAGTTAAATTTATTAAAACATTGAATTACTTTCACTACGAACAATATTCGACTCGGAGGCCTTTCGAGTAGACACCCATCATCAGCGAGTTTTTATTAGAATCTCTGAGTCAAATATTGTTCATAGTGAAAGTTATGCAGTGTTTTATTTTTATTCTATTATTACGTTGTTATACCTATATTTATCAATTTAACTTAATTTTGGTTTTATATTTATGCATATTGTTTATTTCCCTAGTTGTAAGATTTATTTCTTTGTAATCTTATGAGCGAAACACTTGTTTCTTTAAGATAATAATAAAATATATTGCAAAAAAATCAATTATGTTTTTATTCAAGATATATTAATGATTTAATATTTAATAATATATGAAAGACTGTACAAATACAAAATTTATATTTTTTAGATATAAATTTTGTTTTTGTTTCTCATAATCTAACAAAATTAAGTCAATGGAGCATGTGACTGTGGTGCAGCACAGACTATGCCACACTTGTTGGAGTGTCCATTGTGCCCTGTCACTTGCACTATGGAGGATATTTTTGACGCATCTCCACCTGCTGTTCGTTTTGCACAGTACTGGAGATCAGTTTGATAGGTTCTTTTTTTCTGGGTTTTGACACGATAAATAAATAATAATTCAATGAAGTATTTTATTTTCAGTGTTAAATAAATTCTAAAACAATTAAAGATTAATAGAATGAGATTTAAAAAAAAACTACACCTACGTACGTAGGTACTTATATATCTAAAGGCTCTACAAATTACTCAATGTTGAAAATTAAACCAAACTTTATCCCTTCTTAATGTTGTGGTATATATATACAAGTGTGTCTTATGTATGAAAAAACCTGTTCAAGAACTTATAGATAAACATCACCCTAGAGAATTAAACAGTGAATTAGATCGCAAACAGAAATATTCATTACATCTCGAGTGCGTAGAACTTTACTCGAACTTACAATTTTTAAGTATGCCTTAATGAAAATTTATAATTAGTTTCAACTGCTCGAACCTTTCACAATGGATTTAGACTTTTTTAAATATTTTTTCGTGTGAATTTATTGTATATTTTTTTTAAGTCACTATACTACTTATAATAACTCAAAATATTGAGAATGGAAATGTCTTTAGACTATGAATTTTATTTCATAATTTCAAAAATGAATTTATTACTTCTTCAATTATGAAACATATTCTAACATTCTTGACGAAAATTGATCAAAAGTACATTATTTTTTTGTAGTTTTTCAAATATATATGCCAGTAAAAATAGCTTGTGGACATCTCACTAATGAAATTGCTTTTAGACAACTGGTGTCGATTCAATTTTATACGGAGAGCGTATCACCAAATCCTGGATGTAAAATTTTATATTAAAAACATTGAAATTTTACTTGTCGAATTCAGCAATAAGACCACCCTTCATTAGTGCCATATTTTTTTGTTGACAAGGGACAGCTTACATGTTTATTTCATGCGGCAGGTCCGCTGGTTTTTGAACCTGGGACAATGATGATGCAAATCAATTGCGATAAATGTTACACCATGTGACTGTTATCGAAAAACTTTCATTTTATGATCTTACTTTTTAACCTCATATAATAGTTAATTTTTAAAACAAAATTCACTTAAATGATTATATTTTAATGTTTCCATTTATTTAGTTCAATAGATGAACGTTTTATTTTTTCAATTTTTCGTAAGGGTTGAAGAAACCGGCTAACAGTTAGGGTTGTACAATGGTGTTACTTTGTCGTAACTTTATAGTCGTTAAGGCATTGTGGAGGCTGATGGTACAGCACACTAGGGTACAATACTCTCTTCTACAAGAATGATTACTACTCAACTTGCAAAATAATATAATGCATTCTTCTAACATAACAAACAATAATACCCACTAACTTCATAGTATTACTTGACGAAACCAATAATACCGGTCACGTTGGGATGTCGTACCTAACAATCCCCAAAGTGTCGCAAGTTGTATCATGAAAAGACTACTGAGTGTTAAATAACTATACTGTACTATACCCTAGCGACAAATACCAAGTGGGATAGGCTGAAAGGACAAAATGCCATACAGATCTATTCTTACGTGCTCCTTTCGCTTCTTCTACATTCATACAATTACTTATAGTTGCACGTCGATTTCTCTTACTCAACGCGTGCCCGTCCTTGGATATTTGAGCCACGTGATTAAGCCGTGTGGTTCTCGTACGCTCACTCTTTCCTACACCCCCTCTTTCAGAAAGGTATACCCTTTTTTATCACGCTTTCATCGTCCATTGTTTCCATATATTATCAAAACCATTGTTACTTATTTATACGCATTCAGTCCACAACACTCTTCTTGCAACCGCTCATTATTCTGTTATCCTAATTTCTCAAAAAAAAATATGATAGATTGAATAAACAAGATATTGTTGTATTCATAACTAAATATAGGTACCTATATAAATAATATTTGAGATAGTGAGTTGTAAGAGTATGTATTTATCAACAGAGGCAATAAAAATTAACAAACACTAATACTTAGTTTAATAAGATCATTTATTAAAAGTAATCTCAATATTCGGTAAAATATGTAATATCCAATGTCATAAATTTCTTATCAAGAGATTTTTAATTGAATGTTAAAAATACATATATATTATTATAATCTTCTTATCTGGTTCTAGGTATAATGCTGAAAAGTTTGAATGGCAATGCTGCCGCCGCATTAAAAAATTTGACACACACATACACTGTACACGTAATATTACATTATTTTTATAATAAAAAAATAACCAACATATTTTTATTATCCGATATATAGTTACATTAGCTAGATATTGAGTAAGGATTATACTGCTGTCCTGAAGAAAAAACATAATTTGCACTTTTTACTATATTTACTAGGTTCTTAACCCCCCACAAAATAGTGTATAGCCTCACAAAGAATAGAACAAAATATCATTTAAATTCTTCATAGATTATTGAATATTAAAATCATGACCAAAAAGGTCAACACTAGTTTGGAAAATAGTAATGCTCCACTTCCATTGATCATCATCAGTGTCATAGCTTCATATGGCATTATGGCAATGTTGTTGGTCTGCAGAATTGTACTGAAAAAAAAAAGAAAAAAAGCATTCAATCCAACTTATTAAAAACCAGAATTTTAATTCAAGATGTATATTTTAAATGCCATGCTTTCTTGTGTATGAATGTTTTTATTTAAAAGATAATATTTATTTTTATTTAACACCACCATAGTTGTGAAAATATCTATCAGTCTTTTATTGTTAACATCACGACATTTCACGCAAACACAATTGCCTGCAGTCCAATCGTATGCAAAAAAAACACGCTTTTTGCCGTCAGTGCAGTAATAAAGGCTATAACATTCAGGATGGATCGGATACCTGCAGGGTTACTCTTGAAAAAATCTTAATCTTACACGATCTTAATCTTAATCATACGACGCGCGAAGTGACTATTGGCCAAAAATACGCGCATACCGATTGCGCGGTAGCGGTAGCGCGGTGTTTTTGACCATAGTCCCTTCGTGCGTATGATCAAGATCAAGACTAGATTAAGATCGTATTTAGATTGTGTCAAGAGTCAAGAGCTGATTACCTGCAGGGTTACTCTTGAAAAAATCTTAATCTTACACGATCTTAATCTTAATCATACGACGCGCGAAGTGACTATTGGCCAAAAATACGCGCATACCGATTGCGCGGTAGCGGTAGCGCGGTGTTTTTGACCATAGTCCCTTCGTGCGTATGATCAAGATCAAGACTAGATTAAGATCGTATTTAGATTGTGTCAAGAGTCAAGAGCTGATCGCTGAATTGAAGATGTCTGTCAAACGTCGTTAACGTGATATTTTACGAAAACCCACCTTTTACACGACGCTCAAAAACTTAAGTGGGAAACCTAATTTTTATGGTTTTACTTGCTTGAAATAGTGAGTGTTAGTGATAATTTTATGAGAAAATAGGACATCAAAGTAAACCAAATGAGACGTTTTTCTACGAAAGTAATATCAAATAACCACTTCAACTTTAATTACGGTTCTTTATATTTTTTATCTGTAAAAAATGCATTACTAGTGAATCCGAGATTCATTTATTTAAAAAAAAATTACTCACTCTGGCTTTTTGGTGGAGGCAACACTTGTCACTCCAACTTTACAAGTGGTTGGAAGATTTGTGAATGCTTTTGTCAAATCAACGGTTGGATTGGTAGCTCCATTATTTATCAAAACAATAATTCTCTCAAGATCATCACCGGATCCCACAGATCTGAAAATAGCAGAAGTAGTAGAATATTTGTATCGTGAAAAGATAGAAGGAAGAACATTGAAAAGAATGGCCATTTTTTTAATCAAATAAATAAAACTGTAATTGGTTCTTCGATAGCATTCAATTTATGACCAGATGCGAGAGAATACGACCTGTTTTAAATATTGTGGACGTAGTGATGTGAAAAGAGAAAATTCTCCAGAGAAGTTTCTCGAGAATGAGAAATTTCTCCGAGAATTTCTCCTCTGATGGAAGAGAAATTTCTCTCCATAATTTTTCTTAGTGGTATTATGACCTTTCGCCCAGTACACTTCGCAGCCAAACTCATTGATCCAAAAATTTGTGGGGCTGATTAAGGCCCGAATCAGAGGTTGTTAACACTTTTTTTCCATGTACATACGTACCTGCAATTTTTTTTAACAAAAATATGGGCATGTGGGGTGTCAAACATCAAGATTTTTCATCAGTTATTAGCACTTTTTTCTATGTAGGTACCTAACATTTTTTTGTTTCCATAATTAATTGTAGCCATATTGGTGATAAATTGTATCAATTATTGATTGATTGAATAAAGTATTTATTATTATTATACTGTTAAATAAAAAGTAAAAAAAAAAACTCCGAAAATTCTCTACTTCGAGAAATTAACCGAGAAATTTCTCGGTAAATTTCTCCAGTAATTATTTCTTGAGAATTCCACAACACTATGTGAACGTAATAGCTTACCTCGAAAATGCCAAAATTTCATCTCCATTTATTGTAGTTATATTTATGTCACCATTTCGAATAACTGATGACTTTCTTAAATCAGAAAGTTGTTTATACATCTGAAAGTAAAAAAAAAATATATACCTAAATATATTAAAAAACCTTCAATGATTATAACGTGCTTTCGAAGCGATGGAATATCAACAAAGCCTTATTCTAAGTCATACCTTTACTGGACTCTTCTCTGCTTCCCACTGAATCAAAAGATTAAGATCATGGTAGTTATCGGCTACTGGAAGCCATGTTTCGTTTGCTATTGAGAAACCTAGAACGTATATTATTTTATTAGTTTTTATAGCAGAAATTGATATGTTATCTGTTTGGAAAATATAATTTTATTTTCCTCATCGCAATAGAAGCTTCGTTTATGAACAAACCTTTGAATATAACATAAGATTAACAAAAAGAATTTACCAGCATTTGTTGAGAAATCCCATTGAAACGGAGTTCTTTCAGGGTCTCTTGAAGTGATATTGAATAATTCTATTCCACTATTGCACGCTTGAGGATCTTGAGTCTCTTCCCATGAAGGATAAAAGTTTTCCATGGCTATTTCCTCTCCCTTATGGAAATAATTAAGAAAATGTTTAAACAATATTCAACAATCATATTTATGTGGGAAACTTGTCAAACAAAAGCAAACGAATAAAAAAGATTATGTTTAGATGATATTAGATTCCTAAATAAATTTCACTTTTTAATGACCACTATGAAATTTAATATATTAAATACATACCTGATACGTAACAGCTACTCCAGGAAGCAACATTCCCAGCATAACAATTCCATCAGATCGTTCTCGACCAAATCGGCTTGCAAGTCTGTGTTGATCATGGTTGCCAATCTACAAAAAATTGTTTCCAGCCATTTACTAATGAATTTAAAATTAATTACGATTTTGGAGTTAATAATGTTTTTTTTTTAAATCTTACCACCCAGTTGCTGACGCGTCCTTCTGGTACATTATCAAGCCATCCAGTGATAGCTTCTTTCAAGCGGAGGGCTTTAGCGTCTGATCTCAAATAAGCCAAATTGAAATTGAATGGCAGATGCGCTCCCTCTACGGTACTGTTCCCATAATACTTCATGACCAAATCTATATCACTCATAGCTTCCACCAACAGAATTCTAGAATAAACAAGTGTTAATTTTATCAAAAATAAAAATATTTTTAAAATTTTGCAATTTTTATCGATATCGATATTTAATGAGACTGAATTTTGTGCTTACTTTTTATGATTGTCATTATATTCGTCCATTACTGCTCTCCACTGATAGACTAAATCATAGGTTTCATCTCGTTCTCTAGTATATATGTGATCCAAATAACTGTAATCATCTATAATGAAAACATTCTATTCATCGATATCTACAATTTTTCTCGTAACACTACCAAAGGGTGAGTTTTAACCCTTAAATGCATGATTTTTTTATTTTTGCTGGAATTTTTTTTTTAAATGCAATGCTTTGTATATTTGAAGGAAAAAATATGAAAAAAAATAAAAGATGAACATAAGCATTTATTTTTTGAAAAAAAAAATGGTATGTAGCCAAATGGCTATATTATGCATTGCTATATAACTTACAAAAAAATAAAAAAAATATACTTTATTTTCGTTTTTCATTAAAAAGAAATATATTTTACGAGCGATGAAATTCTTTGAAATCTTTTTTTTGTCAATTTCTGTATAAAATTCACTTTTAATAAAACAAGTAAAAAGTTTCAAAATGCAAAACGTGGTTACTCGTCACACTGATATATTGCAACTGTTATTTCAAAATAAAAATGGCTGCCACAATGCAAATTACTCTATTATTTTGATCTATGGAATATTTCTAAATGGCAACAATGCGTGTTTACACTAACACTTCATTTGGTTAAAAAATACACAAGGTTTTAGGTATGTAGCCAAATGGCTACAAAATGCATTTAAGGGTAAACTTATAAGATAAATTGATTTAAAAAAGCCCTTCAATTGGCGTCCTTACCTTTGTCGTCAGTGTTTCCAGAAATTGGCTCATCTGGGTAATTACCATCTTCACCGACATCGACTTCAACCAAATGAGGAATAGCATCAACACGAAATCCTGATACTCCCATATCTAACCAGAAACGTAAAACATTCTGAAAAGAAAAGATTAGGTAGGTTCTTTTAATTTGCAATGATTTAATAATTAAAATTATGTATTGCAAATGATAGTGTCCAGACATGTAAATCATATTTAACAAGCATAGAAATTTATGAACGAGAATGATTTTGTTTTGGAAATAAATACTTACTTTCATTTCTTCCACCACTTTTGGATCTCTATAATTCAAATCCGGTTGTTCAGGTAAAAACTGGTGCAGGTAATATTCTTTACGTTTTTCATTCCATGTCCATGCGCTTCCACGGAAAACTGATATCTGAAACAGACAAAGTGGTTAAAGAAAATAAATCACTTCTATTTTAGATTTTCTGTTTTATACATTATCAATTAAGTAAGAAATTATGCCAATTCTTTAACAAGTTTTTTTGTTACAAGTTTATTGATATAACAATTAAGAGATGAGCTCTTCTCTTATCTTGATCTTGTTCTCAATGATCGAATATATACATAATTTACAGTTGAAATTAAATTGTACCTAGATATGAGAATAAAACATAGATTAGATACTTAAAGAAATGTAACCATTATAATATTGGAGATTAAAAATTAAAATGCTTCTATACCATCTCGGCATATCCCACAAGTGGGGTAGCCAGCGGACTGAATATGAAGAATCTTCATGTTTATTACAAGTCAGCAGATGTAATAAACATTGAAATTCTCTGTACTGTGCCTATTAAAAAATAAGACAGTCAAGACTATAAATTACACTAAATTATTATTTTTCTCCTTACCCAATTACTGGGAGGTAGATTCTTATTTGGATCTTCAGGATTTGGACGACCAGGATGCCACACGTAAAAATTTTCATAACCTGGTTCTTTTTCAACAGACTTTTGAAACCATTCACATTTATCAGATGAATGATTCGGAACGAAATCCAACAGTACTTTTATACCTGCAAGATTTAATATATTGAATATTTCAATGAATGACAGTTTATATAGCTATGTAAATAATACTAATAATAATCACACCTTATTGGTCAAAAAAAAATAATGAACAATTGACAAGCTCAATATTTTTAACTTGCAGAAAAATAATTTTGTATAAATTGTTGAATAAATTTTGTGCATCATTTTACTCACCATAAACATTTGCGAGTTTTAAGAGATCTTTGAAATCTTCAATGGTCCCATAAGCTGAATCGATATCAGTGTAATTGGATATGTCGTAGCCAAAGTCTTTCATTGGTGATGGAAATATTGGAGATAGCCATGTTGCTGTTATACCTATATCTCTTAGGTGACGTAGTCTGGAAAATATCCCTGAAAATTATCCCAGAAATGTTAAGCAATAGATAAACACGAGTGTGTAAATACTCAATCAATTTCCAATTGGTATTTTATATTATTGGTAAAAATTTTTTTAGTAAAAGTTGAAATGTTAATTTTTTTTTAGTAAAAGTAGAAAGTTTGAATTTTATTAAAAAAAAAAAATTTAGTAAAAGTAGAAATGTTGGTTGTTGAATTTTATTTAAAGGGTTCTACGGAAAAACTTTGTAAGTAATTGTAGTAAATAAAATTATAGAACCTAAAAAATAATATATACAAAGTTAATTTTACCTCTAATGTCTCCAATCCCATCTCCATCGCTGTCCATGAAAGACCTTGGATATATCTGGTAGAGTTGCATTGTTCTCCACCATGTGTCATCTTGAGCCATGGAGCTACAAACTGTAGCCATCATGAACCCATACAAAAGTAGGCGGTTCATTTTTCAACCTTTTGTATGTGCAAACATAATTATTATTACATGATATATTTGATTATCTATACATTATCAAAAAATAATGCACACTTTTCAGTTTCTCTTGCATATAGAGATTATTTAAAATTACTTATGATTTTAATTTGACATAAACAAGGGAGAGATATTAAAGTAAAGCTTTATGGATATCAGTTCTCGACAAATGTCGAAAAATTATGGATAGGTATTAATTTATTATTTTCCAATGGTCTGAACGAGAGGCTGAATCAGACTATAGTTAATAAGACGAGATGTAAGATCAATGAGAAAGAAGAAAAAAGAGCTTGGACAACAATCGCTAGAGAATGTATCGAAAAGTACAATGAAACTGAGCATACGGTGACTGGATTTACACCTAAGTATTTACTAGATGGCACAGATACCAGTATTTTACCAGAAAATATGAAAATAAAAAACATTAAAGAAGATTGGATAAAAAACAAAGAAATAGCTCTTGAAAGAACAAGAAAATCACACGAATATAACAAAATATTTGACAGGAATGGAATAAACTACAGATTAAACAAAGGAGATCTAGTTTATATAGAAAATGGCAACAAGTTAAACAGAAAAAAATTAGATGAATTGAGAATTGGACCTTATGAAATAATAGAAAAGATATCAGATTCACTATATAAAATAAAAACAGGAAAACGAAAACAAGAAAATGAACTATACCACGTAACAAAATTACTTCCAGTATCAATTAATGGAGATGATGACTGAAAATTGTAAGAATTTTCACCCTGGGATGGGAAGATGTAAGAAAGTGCCTAGGTACTTACCTTGGTTATTACATACTTAGATTATCATTATTTTAAAATAAGTACCTAGGCACTTCCTAAGTAGTAAGAATATTTTGAATTTATTCCATTTGATTGTTTTGTTTTAAAATTGAGAATTTTTATAAAAGGATGGCTTTTGACAAGATGTAGAGAAAGACAAAATTAAATAACATAAATTGTCGTTTCTCTGGTTTTCACAGATGAAACTAAATTATGTTTATTATGTGTTATATAAAAAAAATGATTAATTATATTTTAAGTACATGTGTTAAGTTATTGTGTTTGTGCCATTATTAAATCCCATTATATATATATCAACATATTATTATAATTATTAGATGGGTAATACATAAAGATCAAGCTTGTCTAACAACAAAGAAATTAAATTTGTATTTGGGTGCAAATGCAAAGATACATAAAATATAATGCACTTAGTACATTTTATTACACATGTAACAACCAGCCTCACCACAACTTTAAAAAGGTTTTTTTTTAGATTAATTTGCAATCCATAGCCAACATTGTAAATCATCTTCAAGACTACAGTCACTAAAACCGGATGGAGACATTCTATATTTATTTGAAAAATAATACTATCTAATTAAATGAAATATGAAGTCACAATAATATAATGAAAATGGCTCACCTTTTTTATTTTAAACAAGCAATTTTTATTCGTGTCACTCACAGTAACTGTCGGTAACATGAATAATAAATTAATAATGAGAGTACAATTAATTATAACATGGTTATCAATATTAATATATTATATCTTTTGCTCATCATCTCTACGGACGAAGATAATCGAATTAAGTAAATACCATGTCAAATAAGCCACCAATAAAAAAATAACGCCCGTTCACATATCAATCATTCCATCAACTGATTATTTTTATTGAAATAATACACAAATATAAACAAAGACATAATGTGATAAATATATTACTCGTACAATAACTGAAACCAAGAAGCATAATTTTATGTAAGATAGGTAATAGGTACAATGAATACACTGAATGCAAATAAATGTAGACAACGTTTATCGTTGTATAGGTAGGTTAGAAAAAGTTACGAGTACCTACATATCTGTATGCGGGAGCGAAACTATAGTAGGTATGTCGAATTTGGCCTTAGTGTAAAACATAATGTTGTAGTCTTTGTCATTACTTTTCTTTTTAATGGAATATTCATCGTTAAAACGCGCTCTATTTTGAGATATCCATAAATAAAAATATGTCATTTTTTAGAGCAAAATAACGATATTTAGACATAATATCGTGAGAAATAAAAAAAAAGCTTAGAGACGTAGGGCTTAAAACAATAACCCAGTCACTTTAGACAGTAATTTTATACTAACAAACATAAGGAGACAATATTAATGTTATATTGCTGAAAAAATGGTCACACTGAATAATTGCGATCCGTGACATAGCGTATCTCCACTCAATACAAAATAATAAAAATAAATGCACATACAAGAAGATCATTAAAGTTATCAATACATTTCCAATGCGTGTCGTAATAATATGAACGTTGATTGTTAAATGCACATTGTTTTAATTGTTATTAAAATAAACATTATTATTTTCTTTTCTTCATATATAATATACCTATTAACAATACGAATTACTAACGTGGTAAGATAAAATAATTATTTAATTTTCTGTCAATACGCGTAGCAAAATGTATATTATGTATTCGTATAAACAGATCTTTTGTGAATAATATTTTAAGAAGGTTATTGTAAAGATTAAAGTATTACTAGTTTAATATCTATGTAGTAATATTCCACACAATGCAATTGATAAGTACACACAAAACGATTCGATGTTAAATGTCAATATTAGAGTGGATTGTATTTATAGTCTGATTAGAATAGCGGTAATACTTACTTACTTACTTCCAGCCTTCTTCTCTCTTCTGGTGAGTATAGGCCTCTTCAAAATTTTCTACACTTTTCGATCTCGAGCAACACTACACCACTGTTTTCCTATCTCCTGGACTTTATCATTAACCCATCTATTTGGGATCTTCCAACAGTTCTTTTGTCATCCAACGTCCTCCATTCAAGAATTCTGGAAGTCCACCTTCCATCCTCTCATCTTGCCACATGACCAACCCATTGTAAGCGGTAATGCAAGTAACATATTTCATACACACATCACCAAAAATAATATTCACTTTTATATAATATTAAAAAATCTATAATTATCTTCACAAGCACGGCATTTCTCACAGGAGGCGTAACCAGCAGCCTTACTGCATGTAATAAACATACAATTAGCCATCTACGTGACAATAAATCGTGGTAAGATGGAAGAAATCACTTCATAGTGATAATCTCGCCACTGCACATGGTCCTAGTTTTTAAGATTTTATATTATTTTGTTAACACTGTTGTGTAATGATGATGTGCAAAAAGAATAAATGAATGAATGAATAAAATATCAAAACATTTAGGAAAGGTAACATACGTACCTAATCCTTAAATTGAAAATGTTAAATGTCATAAATTTACTATTACGAATGAGAACAACTTTGCTGGTTTATTATTTGTAATTGATTTGTCTGTGTATTGTCATTTGTGTTATAACTGTTTGTGAAAAAAAAAAAAAATATCTACTACTATATTATTACTTCATATCCCACAATTGGGCAGTCGGTAGACCAGTTGCATTTAATGAATATGCAAGCTGTCCTCTCTGTGCCAACAAAAAATGAGACATTTAGAATGGATGCCAAACCTTATCGCTGAATTTGAGATGTAAAATTTCTTCATTGCATCACGTGCCTTTTACAGGACACTCGAAAGCTTACGGAAAAAAGTGGGAGACCAATTATTTTCCGGGTACTCTATGGATTGATGAGAATGATGTGCAAAATAGAATTTACTCAACAGGCCTAAGAATAAGTTATAAATACTATGAATTAAGGAATTTTACAATATTTGTTGAGTTTGAGAAACCTTAAGATAACTTTTTATTTTATTAAAATTTGCTTAAGTACTTTCATACTTAAAATAATAAACATTTTTGATTATTATGTGTGAATGGTTTAAATATCTTATAAAGACCACTTTCTCTAGGTTTACCATGTTCATGTTATTAGTTCACAAGCTTCTCATTTCTGGAAGACGATAATTTTTTTAATTATTCTATGGAAGAAGGGATATTGGATGCAGAAGGCCTTCAAGACCCATGGGGATGTCTATGTTCAAGAACTAACTACATCGGCCGAAAAAGAAATTCTGTACCTAAGCTATTCATGATTGAGAATCTTATTCTAAGTAGCTAACATACCATTATAAAAATAAAAACATTATATCTAATTAATATAAAGCCATCAATTTTATTACGGTATCAAAAATTATTATTGTTGTTTACTATTGAAAGATATTATAATTTTTCATTATTTGAATCTAGTAAATCCTATTAAAATTAGTCAAGCTATAAACAAAAATTCTTACTGTGTTTAATCTGTACCTACAAATAATAATTTTTGAACAAAATCTTTATCTTTATATGATATCTATGTAATCCTTTAAGGTAGATTATTTATTAATAATATCAAAAACTTTGGGAAACAAAATATTACAAGGGAGATAGGCAAACATTAAAAAATTACTCATTTTCTTACAAATCCATATTTTTATTTGTACAAAATAGTATATTTATTACAGTCTTATAATGGTATAAACATGTTCTTAGTCTTTACACAAAATAATTCATAGATCTACATAATTATCACTGAGCCCAAAAATAGTATTTTTTAAAGAAATTTAGACTTTCCGTGTAGGTTCTTCAGTTTATTTGGTATAACTATTAATTTTTGTGGTATCATTTTTTCACCAAAAAATGTTTGATATTAAATAATTTAATAAACTATCAACATATTATGTTAAACTGTTAGAAGTGCCAGAGCTTCGTATGGATTCACATAGATGAAAGCAGATGACAAAGTATCTCTGAAAGCAAAAGAAAATATTATTTATAAGAACACATCTCAAGATTAAAATATCTTAACCCGGTGTTGAATTAATCAATTGTGTCTCAGCATCTCCCATAGTGAGGTAGTCAGTGATCTTACTGCTTAATTATATTAAACATGGAAGCCAACCTCTCCGTGCCAATAAAAATCAGACATTCTTGATGGGTTAGACATACCTCATCGCTTAATTAATTAAAGATGTTTTATATCTTATTTACCTATAATGTTTCACAAATATCTGTTTTTAAAATACATTCGAAAAATTACAGAAATGAGTGGGAGTCCTATATTACCAGGAATTCTACGGAACGTTTTAATTTTAAATAATATATGAACAAAAATCCGAACCGGGTATAATTTATTGAATTTAATATACAAATCAATCAACTCTTTTCTGCAAGTTTTCAAATGATCTATAAAGGGTGTTTTACGAGGACATTTTACGTCTTAAATTCAGTAATGAGGTTTGCCTTATTAAATTCTGTTTGTCTACTGGCTACCCCATTTGTGGGATATGCAGTGATGGTATATAATAGAAGTAAATCACCAAAATTTAACTTGAATATTTTATGTAATGTTTATACCCTGGTTCTCTAGGTGATTCTGTACTGGAAGCTCCGACTGTGACAATCTGTGAAATGTCTCCAAAGGTTTCGTGAAGATTTATCATTCCTGAACTGGATCCAGAATTGACCACTACAATGCCCGATTTTCCATTATAAGTCCTAGAAAGAAAAGTTTTGAAATTGACATAATACGTTTAAGATATGCTTATTTTTTTTTTACTTACATTAAGTTATTTATTTTAGTGCAAAGTTACCTAATGAAAGCCAAAATTTCATCTCCATTTATTGTTTTAACATCTAGTGAACCATACTTAAATACGGCATTCTCCCTCAATTCTGACAGTGTCATGTATGTCTGTAAAAGTAAAAAAATATTACGTGTATTAACGTCTAAATTTAGAATTTAAATAAGTTTACTTGAGGGTAAGATTTATAAGATTCATTATTTATAATATAAAGATATATACCTATTATTTTAATACTTGTTGAAAATATTTTATAAGATAAAATTAAATTTACCTTTACAGCACTATGTTCTTCCTCTAATTGTTTCATTAAATTCAACTCCAAATAATTATCAGCCACTGGAAGCCAAGTTGATTCGTTGCTCGAAAAGCCTGGAATTTAATGCAAATAGTGTTACAATATTATTTCTAATTTCCAATTCAACGCCTAAATGATCCCAATCCAAATATAAACTTTTCAAGCAAGTCATTGAAATATCTGAAATATTATTACGACTTGATGTTGAGGAGTTGAGATATCAATTGAAAGAGAAAATGAATACTAATTTTCGAAATAAGTTAGAACAGACTTTTGATTTGATTGAAAACTTTACTCAAAATTCTATTTATCACACAGAAAATAACTCGATTTCTTAAACCCCGGATTAGAAACAAGAGGTTAATAAAATTGTCTTAATTTATCGAATTTATATTATATTATTATACCTGCACTTGTAGATGAGTCCCATTGGAATGGGGTTCTGGCAGGATCTCTTGATGTAATATTGTAAAGGTCAGGGCCGGCTTGGCAAGCTGCTGGGTCTTTGGTATCTTCCCAACTCAAGTAGAAGTTCAACATTGCAATTTCTTCACCCTATAATTATAAAATATTGAATAACAAAATAAAATTTAGTCGATAAAATATAAATAATGGAGGCCAGAGCAAAATGAAGAATGACATTTTTCAAATTGTTCTGGATCTGGGTGTAACATATTGTATTTGTGTTTAGTATATAATATGTATCGTAGTGTTAGTACGTATAATACTCGATTCAAATATAATACTTTGGGACTATCTCGATCTGTGTGAATTGTCTTTACATGTTATGCAATGTAAGATATATATAGGTAGTGATAACTAGGAATACAGAAGAGAAAAATAATGTAAAACGATTTTTTTTTAATTATAGATGAGTAAGGTGTATATGGATATTTGGTAAAATGGTAGCGTTTAATTGTTTATTTTATTATTTAATTTTATAATTTTTATTTTTTTTACTAATGATGTATATAATATAACTTATAATGTAGACACTACATCTATACGGCTAGTGAAGTAGATTGTTGTATGATTATTTTGTTAACTGTGTATTTTGTTAACAAATTAATATATATGTATATCAAATTCATACTTGATAAGTAACGGCAACTCCTGGAAGAAGCATACCCATCATGATAATTCCATCATTTCTCTTAGGTCCAAAACGACTTGCAGTTCTGGGTTGGTCATGGTTGCCAATCTAAAATAAATCATTACCACATCTTTTTTATCTGCACTATTCTATACTATTTCTCTTCAAATTATGAATAGGTAGTTTAAAATCAAGAAATGAACAATTCTGTAATAATTTTATGGGAGAAAGTATACTTACAACCCAGTTAGTGACCCTTCCTTCAGGTAAATTATTAAACCATACATCGATTTCCTGTTTCAGCTTATTAGCCTTGGCTTTTTCATTCAAGAAAGCAAGATTGAAATTGAATGGGAAGTGAGCTCCTTCGTGTGTGGCATTTCCATAATACTTCATTACAAGGTCTACTTCACTCATTGCTTCCATCAATAAAATCCTAAAGTAAAATATACATTGAATCATAAGATATAAGTACAAATCGAAATCATTTTCATTTGAAATCGTTTTTAAGAGAATAGTATACCTGGTTTCTGATCCAGTTTCTTCGGTGATTTGATCTAATACCTCTCTCCATTGATACACTCTTTCATAAGTCAGATCTCTTTCACGGGTGTAGATATGGTCCAAATAACTGTAATCCTCTAAAAAGTAAAGAAATATATTAGTCTATCCAATATTCTGGAAAACCCAAATATATAAAATATACAATTTGTTCATTCTGTCTATGATTTGAGCTGAATCGGATGGCTGAAAACAGAATCGTAATTATAGCTGCAAAGTAAACACCAGTCGGTTCACGGCCCTGACGAATACCACCAAAAAGATGGAAAGACAGTCGGTCTTCAGCATCACAAGAGGCATCAACTTCCGAACTAACAGATCGATAATCTACAACACGAAGAAGAAGAAGAAGAATTTGTTCATCAACCCACCTTCATCATCAGTGATTCCAGAAAGTGGTTCATCTGGATAGTTGCCATCTTCATCAACATCAACTTCTACTAAATGTGGGATAGCGTCTACACGGAAACCAGCGACTCCCATTTCCAACCAGAATCGAAGGACATTCTGAAGAAAAACAGGTAATTTGATTCATATAGAATAAACCAAACATTTAAGAGTGTATTATAAATGTGAATTTCTTCCCAAATGACAAATATTTTAACTGACCTTCATTTCGGCAACAACATTAGGATCTCTAAAGTTAAGATCTGGTTGTGCAGCTAAAAATTGATGAAGATAGTACTCTTTACGTTCCTCGTTCCATGTCCATGCACTACCTCGGAAAACTGAGATCTGGAAATAATTGTTATGTTTTAAATTCTTAATGAAATGAAATTCTTAATGAAAAAGGATTTATTATTTTTATTTACCCAGTTACTTGGCGGCAAAGGTTTACTTGGATCTGCTGGGTTAGGACGACCTGGATGCCACACATAGAAATTTTCAAAACCAGGTTCTTTCTTCACTGACTTTTTGAACCACTCGCATTCGTCAGATGAATGGTTTGCGACAAAATCAAGAAGAATTCTGATTCCTGAAATTATACGAATATCAAAAAATTATAAATGAGCTCAATTTTACTTTATCAGGAGTCGATGTATTAGAATTAGAAAATGAATATTAATTGTTCTATAGTATCTTCTATTTTGGGTTAAACTCAAATGGAAATTAAATAAATAAATTGAAAAAATTCTACAAAATTGATATTTATTACACGTTCAGTTCTCATTTGGTCCTGACTTTTTGTATCAATTTGTATTTCACTTAATTACGGTTAGTAATCTATATAAATTTACCCTTCACCCTTTAGAAGTATTTCTTAACAGTGTAATAAACTTACCCAGAGCGTTTGCCTCAGCGATCAATTTCTTCAAGTCATCAATAGTTCCATACACTGGATCGATATCATAGTAGTCCGATATATCATAACCAAAGTCCTTTTGTGGAGATGGGAAGATTGGAGAAAGCCATAAAGCTTTTACTCCAATATTCTGCAAGTGCTTGAGATTGTCTCTTATACCTTAAAACATAAAGAAGGTATTTGTGTAAACATTTCTCACTCTCTTAGATTTAGTTATTATCTTACACAGCTCAATTTTTAATACGATGAGCTCATACCTAACAGATCACCCACTCCATCACCATCACTGTCTTTGTAAGATCTGGGATATATCTGATATAACTGAATATGATGCCACCAATCCTCATTTTCCTGAGTTTTTCCCGAGTCTGCTGTAAGGCAGACAATTACTGCCACCAAAAATAGTTTACGGAACATTCTAGAAATATAAATAACAGCAAAAATTCAATTACTATAAGATCAATCTAGTACAAATGTTTACAATATAACCAACAAATATATTAACAGGTGCTAAATAGTGCATAATAATATACAAAGGACATCAGTCCACTGTTTTTTTTATATTTTATATATAAAAAATCAAACTCTAAAACTTCTTTTTTTTATGTTTTTCCTCATTTACTTTTTATGAGCCATATTTCAAAGTCAAAGGGACGATGATTTATGTTTATCTTATGCCTAGTTTTTTATATCAAACGTGCCTGTAGAAAATATTTAAGGTCATAATCAAATCACGGTGACATTTATAATTCAGAGAATTTATTAACACATACCTAAGTATCTAATATCTGAGCGTTTAATTAAATTTATAATTTTACTTAGTATATTCGCCAAATATTCATGTTTATCTTAATAAATATATTCACAATAATTAATCTATCATCCTCTTGTTTGATTGTAAACAACTTAGACTTAATTAAAGATGCAATTAACGATTGTGTAATTTAAGACGTCTCCCTTGTCTAGGAATCTATGTACATTGTTTTGTAATAATTAAACTAGAAAAGTAATTTATTCACGGACTACAGAATGAATAATTATAATAACATTGTCGGGAATAATAAAATAATGGTTGAATAACAACAACTAGTTATCATTATCTCGAGTTGAAATATGATCTCAGAATTATGAGCACCATATTATTTATAATGTCATTGTTGTATAAAAGAAACAACAACGTCGACATTAATCAACAATTTATATTTTTAAAAAACGGTTGAATTTTTGTAAAATGCATACAATACTTTATTAAGAACTAAATAATATTTACCGAAACTCCTCAATAACATTTTTAATTCTAATTTTATTTAAAAAGAATAGGAAAGGTGAAAGTGATTTTTTTTGTAAAACAATACTTATTCGAAATACATAATTATAAACATTAAACAATATTTTTTCATGAATGTTTTAGTATACCTCTTTCACAACACACCGTTCCTATGACAACGACATCAGAGCGCAGGGAGTGTCGTGGAAAGAGGTGACGTGATTGGCACCGAGACGCTCTGAATGGAGGAGGCTGGTTTGTGCCCTGTGCTTCCGAGAGGACCGTTGAGGACGATGTTGATGATGATGATGCGTAAACCAATTATTATTGTTATGTTTGAACATGTATTGGTACCTATGTATATTTTGGTAGTAATTTATGTTGCATTAATATGTTAATATTATATACTTTAAAAAGCTCAGGCCACTTATTGGTTAAAATAAATAAATAAATTATTATTAATATTTTATCAAGTGTACGAAAGCTTAATACATTAAAGAAAGTTATTCATACCTACCGTTTTTTATCTACCAACTTTAAACGAACCCAAACATCATGAAAAATATTTCAATAATCTAATGTTTATAAACTTTTCATGGAATGAAAACAATATTGTTTATCAATATATTGTAAAACGCAATTCAATAATAATTTTATTATCAAAATAATAAAATAATTAGGTGCATAAAATAAATAAATGTCGTTTTTTATTTCTGATAAATTACCTAGTTATTATTTTTACATAGAGATAAAAGCAATCAATTATTTTATAGCTGATAATGTGAATTTAAAATTATTATCTGTTTCCTTAGAATTATCTTTATAATGAAAATATACTTTTGTCATAGCTTGTAATACAAAAATACATAATATTATTATATTACGATTACACAATCGTTATTATGCGATGTACTAAACGAGTACAAATCTATCAAGATTCTTGATTGATTGATGTAATCTTCCAATAACAAATTTCACAAGCTGTAGATAATAATTATTATTATTTTATTTTGTACAATTCAATTACACAATTTTATATGTGTATATTTTATGTTTTGAATGACAAGAAACTAAAATATAAATTGAAAATTATTAGTAAAAAAATAATTGATAACTGTGAAATATTTTGGTATTTTTTAGATAAACTAGGTGTTTCAAAATAAAATTTGTTGATTTTTTTATTAAATAGATTTTCACCTAAGAAATGATAATTCGTCTAAATGTGGTCGATTAGGTACCTACATGATCAAAAAATTATTTTTTTGTATTATTCGCATAAAATGCTTCAATAACGCAGACCTAACAGTAAACAGTATAAATTTAATATGCTGACTCGTACGAGAAATGCTAATTATTTTGAATTAAAAATGAATTAAAAAATAATTATTTTTGTGCTTAAATAATATCCCGTGGAGCACCCGGTAAAGAATTGGTCTCCCACTCTTCTCCTTAAGTTTTCGAGTGTCCTGTAAAAGGCAGGTGTTCGAAAAAATTAAGACATTGTACATCTTAAATTCAGCGATGAGGTTTGCCACCCATCCTGAATGTCTTGATTTTATATTGGCACGAAGAGAACAGCTTGCATGTTTCTTACATGTAGCTGGTCTGCTGGTTACCCCACTTGTGGGATATGCCGTGATGGTATAGAAGAAGAAGAAGAAGAAGAAATAATCAACGAAATTCCTATATATCAACATAAAAACAATCTTGAAAATATCTTTAGACACGTTCAGGAGATCTGGAAAATTTTATTTAGCATTTCTAAACTCTAACGAACTCTATTAAAAAGTTCAGTTATCTCTGAACTTTAGTGAACGGTGTCAAAAAGTATAATTCTACCCATAATGTGTAAGAGTTGTTTTACACATTATGGGTAGAATGCTACCTAGAATAAAACGTAGTACAATAAGGTTAAACATATTTTGGAAGAAATCATGATTATATACGACATTTTGCTGTGTGTGATCAGTATGCCACTGATGGGTTCACTGATGACTTTTATTATTTATTTTAAAATATTTTTTTTATTTATTTCCTTAGAAGTCGAAATCAGCATTAATTTGGCTTAGTATTTAGGTGCTTTTAGTTTTTTGCAAATAAAAACATGTTGAATTTACCTATTTCATATAGTAATGAAACATTATTTGTACAACTTATAGCACTAATCCACTAAAATCTCAAATGATTTTATAGGCACTTCACTACGTCTTCTTCAAATCTCTTTAATTATTAAATAATAAACAAATCAAACAAACAAATATAATAACAAACGATGCAATGTCATGCAACAGAACTAATTCACTAAGTCGTTCACACTGTTTTGCACAGTATATTATACTTGTCTGATCTTAAAATAACATCGTGAACAACACAACTATAATAGATAAATATTATACCTACGGCTTGTAAATATAGTATTTCTGTACAGTGAAGAGTATAATATAAAGTATATCTGTAAACATATTTTTTCCTGCTATGTAGTGACCATACTCATAGTGTGCTAGATAAAACAATCTGCGTGTTTGAAATCTATCGGCATGTTTTTTTAGCCAGTAACATGCATATTTTTGTATTAACATATTTTTAACATGTAGTGGATGGCTTTTTTTTTACACGCCATTGAACTAACCATAATAATCTATGCAACCGGTATCATCAGGCAGACACAGTTCTAAGCTGTAATTATGTTAAATCACTCATTTATTGGAAGAAAATAATATCAAAATAAAAAAATACCTATAAAATTATGTCTACTACTACTATACCATCACGGCATATCCCACAAATGGGGTAGCCAGCAGACCAACTGCATATAATTAACATGCAATTCGTCCTCTTCTTGCCAATATAAAATCAAGACATTCAGGATGGGTGGCAAACCTCATCGCTGAATTTAAGATGTAAAATGTCCTAATTTTTTCGAACACCTTGAAAATATGAATTTAAGTTTTTAATAAGACAAAATATACTTTAAAAACTATCACGGTAAGCAATATGCTTGTTTTGCGAAGATGGAGTAGGTCAGCAGTTGGGAGGAATATCAAAAAATTATGTACCAGGAGGAATATTATTTACTTGCAAAATATTTTTACTACATTTTCTTTCTGTTAGGTATATAATTTAATTCAGAAACGTCTTCACTTGTTTTCGAACTATTTAAGTTTAGAACTCTTTATTTATGTTTATTTAAAATAATTATGATTTTTATTATTTATTTCTTATATATTTTTAATTATAAGTTTAATATTTTTCTCCTAATTTATTTTATTACCTACAAAAATACAAAATTCATACAACGGAAAAAATAAAATAACTTACCTGAATAGAAAACGTAATCCAAATGTTGGAGAATGCTCTGATTGAATTGATTTATATAGCTAATAATTATCTATGATTATATAATAGATAAAACATATTAACATTGAATTCTATATTACAAGTAAGTATTAAGCCGATTGATAAATATCTACATTTATATCTAAATCTACATGAGTTTAAATAATTATAACAAATCATCATTTGAAATGTGTGTACTTATTTTTTTTTATGTTAAACTAAGCAATTTCATTTATGTAGGATCTATATATTTTAACATCCCACCCAATATACTATTTACTCAAGTCACTCGATAACGAGAGGATAGCCAAAAATAATTAAAAAAAAATATACGATTTAGCAAAAAGAACTATATACCTATTTGGCATTAATCAAAACATGAAAATTTATTCCATTCATTGCCGGAATGGGTCTCCCACTCTTTTCCGAAAGTTTCCTAGCATCCTGTAAAATACAGGTGTTAAAAATTAAAAATAATAAAATGTTACATCTGAAATTCAGCGATGAAGATTGCCACCCATCCTTAAAGTCATATTTTTTATTGACACGGAGAGAACGGCTTGTATGTTTATTACATGAAGCTGGTCTGACGTCTACCTCACTTATGGGATATGCCGTGATATAATAATAAACTTTATTCATTCAATATATATATATATACACAAAATCAAAGCTAAAACTTCACCAATATGGATACAATAATGTTGCAGCAGCCTCACTAGGTTGCCCTGTATTTATGGTTGATGGTAGGTATAATAGTAGTAGTAATCAAAAGTGCGTTGTGCGTTAAAATGTTTAAAAAATGGTTTTTCAAAATATGTAGTCACAATTTTTTATTCTTATGATTTCATAAAGCTTTGATTGGGCGGTCAAGGACCACTTTATCACACAAAATATGGCTTCTGTATCCTAGTCCCTTTTCCTACCTATTCTTCTCCTTTTTCCTACTCTTTCTTTCTTTTAAAATTTTCTTTATGTGAAAGTTACATGAAATTGGGTTAGTTGGAAGAAATCGCGCCTCTGCGATAAACTCGCCCTCTGTATATTGATTGTATGATTGTCTTTGTTTTAAATGTATTTTTGTGTGAATTTGCTTGTAATCAATGTACAGTAAAGAATCAATAAATAAATAAAAATAGAAAGATACTTATAATAGTTTTAATCTTATTCTCCTGCCGGAAGACTCTACACTCTTCCCAGAAGAACGGGACAGAAATCAGAGCCCTTCATTCAGAGCGTCTCTGCTCCATTCTTCATGCCAACCATCATTAAACAGTTCCAAAACATGACCACCTTACTAGGACCATCGTCTTTGCTGTAGCACAGATATTATATAGACTTTTGATGATAACATTACAATACAACTCAATATCGTCTCTTATCAAAATTGTATTTAGCAATAACGGATACGATACAGTATATTGTTATACTGAAGGGAAAAACACTGCACAAGTAAAAAAATATTTTTATCTACCTACCTATGTACCTCATATGTAAATTACAAATGACATGATTGAATACATGTAAGAATCTTGCGATTAGTTTTACAGATATTGCATTTTCGATCATTTATTCATTGCGCAATTTTCTTATTGTTAAATGCCCTTTAATACATTTATCACACCTGTATGTATAATCATATAAAATTCTTATTGTCATCATTAGGACATATTATGAAATATTATTATTAACATATTAATTAAATCATCTATATGTTTCTATTTACCTTATCTCTTATGGTGTATAATTTTTCTGACAACTGTAATATTTAAAACGTTATTTCTCTTAGGTAGATGGTCTCTTTCCTTTCCGCCCCGTGTCCATCTATTGTTGAATGAACCTCTTTATGAGCAAGCCACTTATTCCTGTCCACTGCCAACGCCTTCTTATTATGCCGTATTGATTACTTCTGGCTTTCAAATTCATCATTAAACAATATATAGGATACATACCTACTCACAAAAACTGTTTTCAATATACCTAGTAGAGTTATTTCAAAACAATGAACATTTCATTGTAAAAATAAGCGGAAACCACCACTTCTAATCCTCAGTTATTAAGCGAAAGTAATCAATTAAATATTTAATGCAAATATAATGTTATTCTTAATTGATTATGATTAAACCTGTATTAACTTTTCAGGAATTAATTTGTGTTATATAAGAAACACGTGAGACCTTCGTGATTATAATAATATTAATACAATTGTATTAGTTGTTTTTCAATAATACTCATGTCAGATTAATTAAGTATTAAGATATTTATTTTATTTGCTGTGACCTTTTGTTTTCACGTGCTGTTTTCCTGTAATGGTATTCCACTTCAAAATATTAAGACCATTCTTTTTATACAACGTAACCAAAAACAAATCAAATTTTCTAAAAGACAAAATACAAATAAAAGCGAGGGGTCCGTGGTTCAATACCAGGTGTCGGCAAACTCCCCTTTCACGACACAAGCTTTAAGTAGCTTCTGTGAAAGGTGTATAAGGTTTTATTTGGGTTTTTAACAAAGACCAGATACCTTTATATTATTAAAAAAAAACTTTTTACAATAAAGTATTAGTAGGAATCTGATAATACACAAAACAATTTTAAAAATAATTTTTTTCTTCTTGATCAAATCTTTAATAACATGAAATAGACACATACTGCCTGTTAGTTTTAATTTTCGTGTCACGGAAACCATTGTTTAACCAATAATGAGATTATAGATTTAAAACAAAAAAATGTTCTAAAACAGTTTTAACTACATACCTTCATCATTTATTCCTAACACGTATTGTTTTAAAAATAAAAAAAGGATCCAAGCAATATAAATAAAACACACATTGGGTACATAAATATATTTTTTTCGTTCAAATTATAAACAATTTTTTGAGTTTTCAGTTATTGGTAATTGTTGACATGAAGGTATTTTCACATAGTTTAAACTATTAATTTGAATTTCTTGTTCATTCAAACCACGTTGATGAAGCAGTTTCTTTAATTCCTTCACTTCTCAGTCTGGATAGCATGGTCCTATAGATATCTGGAGTGAATGGGAGAACGATACCTCTTTTTTGAATCTCGCCTGAAAAAATACACATTTTGCTAGTAAATTTTCTAAACGGAGACAACAAATAAAATGCCATTCGCTAAACATAGAACAGGAAGAAACTTTGCTCTGATTTTTGTTTTTGTGTTGTACAATTATATCTAAAATTACATTTTTGTCACTCTCAATAAGATCTGTGATCAGCTATTGGATATCCGTTATAATCATCATAATTCAAGCAAGAAGATGTAAATGATTTGGCACCATAATCTCATTCACTCTCCGACCAAATGTTGTTCAAAAAAATAAGTCACATATTTATAAAATTAGTATATGCTGTTCATACCATCTAAAATCATCTTTGTAGCAATCGCAGTAGGGAAACCAACAGTCTTAGCCATTGCAGAATGGCCTCCAGTACTTGCAGGATCTCCGTACACTACCAAGTTTATGCCTCGTCTTTCTCTTCGGCTGTCAGGCCACACAATATCAACTGCATGACGAAGAATCACCAAGTCTCTTTCGTCTTTGGCTGTAATAAGGAGAAATAAGGATCAATAATTGAAGCTTTGAACAGCTTAGTAGTAATAGGATATACTATGTGATCTAGTTAACAAATTGATCCACACTCTAATAACTATTGTGAAAGTTAAATTTCATTTTCCCACTTTCTTAAGTTCCTGTAGGGAAAAAGGACAAAAAAACAAAGACGATTATATCATGTTCTTAACATTACCCCTTTTCACTTTATACCTAATTCTTATTTGGTATAAGGTGTATGAAAGAGTCTACCACAAGTTTTGAATATGATAAACAGTTTAATGATGCGTTATCACGTTCAAAATAATATCGCTTCGGTAACTCTACCTTATATGGAGCCGTAATCATACACATATGTGTGTTAGAAAGGATTTTTTTTAAATTAATTAAAAATTAAAGTAAATATAATTTAAAGTAGAGTTTTTAGTTTTACTGGCATTTATTAAGGTCCGTGTTTCGATATTCGATGTCTATGTTGAACTCTTGTCGGTCAAACACCGCACTTTTAATATGTAATTGTATTAATAGGAGATTTACAAAATATATACCGTTAAAATATAAAAATGAAAAGTCACTTTAAATTTATTTACCACGCAAAAATGATTAAATATTTTTACTTCTCATAATAATTTTTTTTTTTTTTTTATAATAATTCCGTTTATTAAAATAATAATATAAATTACAAAATAATAAAATAAATTACAAAATGAATACACAAGTAGATAAAAAAAAGCACAATGCATAAGAATCCATATAAAATAATACAATACAATAAAATACGGCATAATACCAATAAAAATAACAAAACATATTATATTATATATTATCAATTCATTTGATCAAAGTACCCGTCCCAGAATTGAGCGTGGCTCGTGCTCTGGGACAGGCCTTGATCCACCTTAGTACATTATCGTTCTCTCTTCATTCCTCAGCATAATTAATTTGGTCTTTTTAAAAACATAACTACTCCAACTAAATTCAAATCAACTCAAGCCATTCACCAGCTAACTCCTAGACAATCTATTTCATTTCAACATCTGAACATCTATTTATTAAAATGTATACACCAACAACATCAAACTACACACTTGTTCAATAAAATATATGCACCAGCATCAAACCATCAAACAGTCGTTCCTAATAAACTCCTTGACAATACTTTTAAATTTATGATTTTCTATGTTAATGTCAAACTTGAACTCTGAATATAGGGCATTGTACCACTTTACTCCTACAAAGGAGTAGTGGTGTTGGCCCGTGCTTGTTCTCATGAATGGTGGTCTCAGCAACTCCATCCTTCGAGACTGACGACCTTCAGTATCCTCATTCATTGATATAACTCCATGTACTGTAAAATCCTTATGAATTTGGGATATTGCACTACGCTTGTACAGCTGTTCCACCGAAGGTACCAGAAATTCTTCAAACAATTTTAATGTTGAGTAATCCAAAGGTCTTCTCAGGATAATTTTGATTGTGCTACGCTGTATCACCCCGATAGGATTCAGTGAAGTTCTGAATGCACCACCCCACGTCACAATACCATATTGCAAAACTAACTGCACCAAAGCGAAATATACCGATTTTAATATATCCTTATTTAGTATATCTCTGAGTTTATAAAATATATAAAACATTTTTCTTAGTCGATCTACGGTGGCAAATATATGATTTTTCCATTTCATATTGCAATCTATTATGACGCCCAGGTACTTAATAGTTTTTGTTGGTGAGATATCCCCACAATTCAGGCCCTTGGAATCCGTGCTACAACTGCAATCAGCCGCATGCACGCAAATAGTATATTTTCGTGACAGACTATCAGGAGAACCTCCGATGTTTAACGAAAAAGGCATATAATAAGTCTTTTCAGTATTCAGCGACAACAAATGAAGATCAAACCACCTTTTTAGAGTCATTATGTCTCTGTTTGCTCTATTAAATGTCTCTTCCCAAGTTCTTCCCCTCGCTATCAAGGCTGTATCATCTGCAAAGGATAAAACCGTTGAGCCTAGCGGGAGATCAAATATATCGTTAACATACAATATAAACAACACAGGACCAAGGACTGTACCCTGTGGTATACCGAAACTCAAGATTTTTTCGGAACTCTCTATATCCTCAATTCGGACTTTTTGATTTCTTCCATTTAGAAAGCTCTGAAACCATTTTCTTACATTACCGTAAATACCATTTTGGTTTAATTTATTAATCAATTTCGAGTGACATATACTGTCGAAGGCCTTTTTCAAATCTACGAATATACCAATACATTTATCTCCAGCATCTAGAGTCCGATACACCAACGATGTCAACCTAGCAAGCGCATCCCCTGTTCCCATACCTCTTCTAAAACCGAATTGATTGCTGTGAAGGATATCTTTCTTATCAATGTAAGTCATTAATTGTTTTTTAACTACCTTTTCATATATTTTAGAGATGATTGAAGTGAGTGATATTGGTCGGTAATTATTTAGTACAGTTGAATCTCCAGACTTAAATATTGGTGTAACTAAACTAGTTTTGTAAATTTTAGGAAATGTACCATTGTTCAAGCTTACATTTACAATATGAGCGATAGGCTTGCATAATGATGCTATGTTTTGCTTGAGGACATCAATAGATATTCCATCAAATCCCGGCGCTGATCCCCCCTTCATTCCTTTTAATATGCTTGCAATTTCTTTTTCTTCCACTGGTTGAAACATAGTGAAACCAGTGTCATTTAGTGTATCAGGTGTATAAGTGTCCTCCGTAAAGTCAGGCGCAATCTTCAAAGCTAATTTGTTTCCAACATTTGCAAAATAATCGTTAAATGCGCATGCCACATCATATGGGTTTCGCCTGGCTTCGAGTTGTACTCCATTTACTCGTATTTGTCCTATGTTAGATTTTTTCTTTTTTTTCTGAATAATTTGATTAATTGCATTCCAAACATTTTTGGAACTAGATCCCGCTTGTCCCACCTTACGTGAGTAGTACTCTATCTTTGTCTTTCTTATCAGTATAGTGAGGGTGTTACGATATATCCTGTATCTCTCTCGAAGACTTTGGTCATTTGAAAACCTTTTTGACATCCTATACAGTTTCTCTTTCTGTCTCACTGCCATGACCAGCCCAAAAGTCATTATTATAATTATTATCACTATTATCAATTATATTATAAACCTTATTAAATCCGGGTCATAAATCTATGATGGATGATATAAAGATGATCTTTATAAATAAAGGTAATACGTGGATAATTTCTTTAATATCACTTTGTGATAAAACTAATGATTAAAAAAAATAAGTGTCATCAAAATTATGTGAAATATAAATAATAGGATATCTCCCTAGTTATATATAAAATTATATTCATTGATCTTATTCACTGGTCCTAATTGTTACAATAAAAAAAAATTGCAAGTTCATTCTCAATTTTAAACGGCAACACACACTACATACCTCGTGCCGTACCTGGAGATATGTATCTCAATAACGACACACATTATCCAAAAACAGGATTAAATGTCGCACTAAAGCGAAAAATGCTGCCCTACTTCTAGCACTATATATTATCACAACATATCCATAAGTAGGGTAGCCATCAGTTTATCTGCACGCAATTAAAATGTAAGCTACCCTCTCCATGCCAACAAAATTAACAGATTCAGAATGGGTGGCAAACCTCATCGCTGAGTTGAATAAGTATGTAAAATGTCTTTAGTTTATTAAACACCTCAAAAACCTTGGAAAAACAGTCAATACCTGAAACCATAATATTTATAATGATATACAATTATACCTACCTATATAGGTATATTTTATACATCTGCATGTCATAAAAATGTGATTCATTTAGAATGGCGATACTTTATTAATTAAACTCTCCTTGGCTGCTTTATGTTTTATTACCAAAACTTGGCAAAATCCTACATAAAATAACATTTTTCCTTTTTAACAATTCCTCAAACGAATATTACTAAATATAAACAAATAGTAAAAATAAAGTTCATTTCACAGTTTTAAGGTTGAGTTTTCCGAAATGAACGAATTAAAAGATTTTATTGTTCTCCGGAAAAAAAATAAATCTACATTTAACGATCTCTTTAAAAACAGACAAATTAAAAGAGTCTAGAAGTTTCCGCTATTTAATCTTTCCACCCGATGGCTAACTAACATTCTTATTGTAGGTATAAAGTAGAAATCTCGTTGTACCATACATACCTACGATGTGGTAATAAAAAAGTGGTTCAACAAGAAGTAATTATTGCAGCGAATCCTCTCGTTAAAACCCTCCGCGAAATACTATTTAATCGTCTGTGAGAGGATTAATTTAAAAAAATAAAATTAAAATTCTATTGTCTCATCACATTGTTAAGTTCAAAGAGACATCCGCATGGCAATAAAATCTATTCATCCTGGGCTATAATGACGGTGAGAGACGAAGATTCTTAATCGGGTAATTAGACACTATCATAATGGTGATCAGCTCTGCTTTAAATTGAGAAGTAAGCGATTTCTACATTGATTAAATCTGAATTAAATTTTGAAGCTGTTATTGTAATCCTGATGAAATCAATATTGGGTGTACTCACCATAAAATTTCCTTATTATTGAAAGCAGTATTTAATGTTATTAAAACTATCATATTATTATTCTACAAAATCCCGATATAAATTAGATTAACAAAGATTCAAAACACTTCAATGTCGATTATAACAAAACTAATTTTGAAGATTTTGTTTTTACGAGTAGCATATTATATGCTAGCTATATTTTTTTCTGCATTGCTATTTTTCATTTTTATTAAAATTTTACGTTATTGACTCAATGGAAGTCCATTTCAAGATGGAAAAAAAATTAAACTTTTCTTATAATAACCTGAAGATGGAGTTGAAAGTCTCCGAATCCTAGTATGCGTAATGAATGAATTTACTTGGAAGTTAACTAAATCGTGCTTTTTTTAATTCATCTTAAATATTAAGCCATAATACTTAGATGCCTTTTAGGTAGGCACTCATAAAAGGGATTATCGTTGTTATCCCGAGTTATCTGCTACGGTGAGTTTTTAATAAAAGCATTTTTTTATGAACAGAATAAAATCAGACAAAATTTTACTGTTTATTTTGTTGGTACTACCATTCAGAAAACGTAAAGTGTAGATATAAACTTTCTGGACATGAAATATATTATGTTAGAACATAATAAGTAAGTAACCGTGTACGTTTTAATAATGTTAAAAGTTTAAATTTAAATTGTATTCTCCTCGAACAAACGGGGACTCCGTGAACTGAAAAATGCTCGCTTGATATCCGCACTGTAGTTCACAAGAATATTATAATTTATATGTGTAGGTATAATTCTTAAACTGCATAAAATAAAACACCTAATATTAAAGCTTTTGCTTTGAATATGTATTTTTACCTACAAATTTATGCAATAACTGGAAAGTATAAAGTAATTAATAATAATAATACTTATAACGTCCTAAGGTCCTTACAGTACCTATTGTAACCTTACTTCCCCAGCCTGCTCATAATCGGCAGAATTCAGTGACTCTCTCAGGGTTTGTCGTTGGGTAAAATGTAGGTGGTTGTTTGAAGTGAAAACACTAGCATGATGTTGTACGATCAGTTTATTGAAGAAGAAATGGTTACACAGTTCTGGATAGGGGGCCAGGGCTTCCACAGGATTTCGATAGATGGCAACACAAGTACCATTTTTACGATACCAAATTATAAGGCTCCCATGACACCATCTCAAGTTGTCTTTTAAAGAAAAAAATGAATAAAAAAAAGAAAAGTTTCAAAGTTAGTAATAAGGAGGATTCTACAGAACTAAGAGTGTCAAAGATAAGAAAGATTTTACAATACTGTGAGTGTCAGAGATAAGAAAGGTTTTACAATACTGTGAGTGTCAGAGATAAGAAAGATCTTACAATACTGTGAGTGTCAAAACAAAGATACAAATTATCATAACAGACATTGGTAACAAATTCTTAACTATTCCTTTACAAATAGACATGTCTCAAGCAAGCAAGGGACCAGGAAGATGTGCCGACAGAACAGGTCGCGGATACGGGATCGTAGACAATGTTCTCGCCATACTTCTAGGTAAACCTTTACATGCTTAAGACAAACAAAATTAATTAAATTCTTTTTACATAATACAACAAAACCTTCAACAATTTTACAAACACTTTTCTTTACTCCAAGAGGAGGTATCCATATTACAATTACATCTGATCTACCTCTATTATAAGGGCGGTAATCCTTTACCCTATAGCATTTTTCTTTTGTGGAAACTTCCACCAATTTCATACAGGCAAATGGTTAATATCAGGTACCAAACCTATCGCGCAGAGCTTCTCTAAGCGACCTGTATGAATTTTCTGTTTGAGCGTCCTCAAACCTCACTTGGACAATAAGCTTGTCGGGCATTAAAAAATTGAAATTAACTAAGATAAATTTGAGTTAGAACTGATTGTATTAGGGTAGGACGATTAGTCATACCTCTATATCAGTCTAAATCAGGAGATGGACATGGAAGATGGCGAATCATCCAATGACTCCTTAACATTCATACTAGGCAAATAGAAATTACTGTAAGGGTACGCATTCCATACAGTAAAATTGCCGCAAAATGGCCAGCAGGTTCACACCATGTGAGAAACCTTGCCATATAATTTACAAAACCATGCACACAAAAGATTGAAAACAATAGACTTATTTCAATTTAACCGATGCAACTTTGATCCTCAATTTAAGATTTTACATTAATGGTTTGATAAACTAAGAGAATTAGTGGTAACTTTTCACGCACTTTCATACTTCATCTTTTACCGGCCGTTTTTTCATGTATACTTCATTCTTTCGTACCTCGCATTCATCATCTGTCATAGGTCATTCATCAGCAATGCACTTAAAAATAAATGAATGAATAAATAAATAAATAAATCAGTTACCACATAACTCAGTGATTCATGAGTTCACACATAAATTTTTTTTTTAGGAAAACAACAAAAGAATTCGTATACTTTCGTATACTGGAGGGTCAAAATTACATCAGTTATACAGTACAAAATTCCTTAAAACTAACATGTTGTATGACTTTTGTCTGCGACAGTGGATGGGTTCAGATTATTGCGAACACGTTGCTACTGAAAACGGCTAGCATATGAGATGATAAAGGCAACTTCATGCATCCACGGGCGCAAACAAAAGGTGATCAAAACATACAAAAAAATTATTTAAGGGCGCCACAAGGTTCGAACAATTCAAAATTCTCACAGAAGCGGAACCTTGAAGAGCCTCTATGAGATTTCTTAACTAAAAGTTTACAATAACATGGGCTGCAAAAGTTACAAGTACTTGAAGAGTAGAAAAACCAAATTTTTTGACTATTAACAGTATTTTAATTTATTTTGATTTAAGAAGGAAAAAAAAAATAATTCCTTTGACATTACTATGACTGTAAATATAATTTCTTATGAGGGTCTTATATTTTTATTACATACAAAATTCACTATTAACATTGACCTGTGATGTATAGACATAGTTCTTTTTATTCATGAAAATTGCAGCCCAAGAAAACATTACATTTTTACATAAACTCATCACATTATCAAAATTACAAGTTTACATTGACGGAATTACATTCAGAATGAAATACACAAAAAAAAAATTGTAGAAACACATACATAGGACTCAGAATTTAATGATATCCTTTGCATGATAGTTTCCCATTGCTCCAGTATCTACATCGTATAGCTCGTATACGTTAGGGGATATGATTCGGTGAACCTGAGACTTGATGAAACGAGGTGCCAATTTCTTTGAAAAATAATTCGCAGCGTTGCTATGAACGAATGACCTTCTCCAGACAATTTGACCTATGTCCAGACGAAGAGTTTTGCGACGAAGGTTATATCTATCTGCATTACGATGGAAAGCCTTTGTCAATGAGGAGGAAATTTCGTCGTAAAGCGCGTTCATTTCTGATAAACGACGTTGACGTTGTTCGGCAAATGCTTCTAAGGTACCACTATCAGAGGCATTGACAGTTCTATGGAAGGAGGCATGAGGAACATATTCTGTACCATGTACAAGGAAATAGGGAGTGTAACCTGTGGTTACATTTACAGTACTTTTAATACAAGAACAGATTTTTGGGAGCTTGGAACACCAAGAACGTTGATCATTTTCTACCAATATAGAAAGAGCAGTAAGAAGAGTAGAATTGTATCTTTCAACGGGGTTATTCTGTGGGTGATAATATGCATTATAAAACAAGTCATTGATCCCATAAGAATGTAAAAATGATTTAAATTCTTTAGCAACGAACTGTCGGCCGTTGTCCAAGACAACAAACCGCGGAATACAATAGGGAAGAAAAATTCGTTCCTCGAGTAATTTGATTATTTCTTTAGCCGTAGGGTTTCGTAGTGGAAAAGCCCAAAGATATTTGGTAAAAATATCTACAACAGTAAGGATATGCACGTTGCGCTTATATGACATGGGCAATGGTCCTACCAGGTCAATACTCAATGATTCCATAGGTCTAGTGACGGGTTTTGGGTTTTTCATTAATCCATGAGGCGCTTGGTTATTATGTTTATATGCCTTACATGTTTGGCACTGCTTTACATAATCCTTAATGGTGGACAATAAACCACGGCAATAGAAAGTTTGGGAGAGATAGGCATGAGTTTTTAAAACTCCAGGATGGCAATTGTTATCATGAAATTCTGAAATTAAAGGTTCAAGTTGATCAGAAGGCACAACAAGTCTCCAAAATGAAGAATCTGGGGAAGAATTAGTAGGTTTCTTATTTTTACAGTATCTATAGAGGTGACCATCCTCTAACATGAAATTATGGCAGTCTTGAGGTCTTTCTTCACAAGATTTGTAAACTTTACGATACGATGGATCGGAGACATTGGTATAAACAGAAGGAAAAGTGAAAGCAGAAACAGGAATTCGACTGAGTCCATCAGCAAGTTTGTTTTCACAACCTTTCTTATAAACAAAATCAAAACTGTATTGTGATAGACGCATAGCCCATCTGGCTAAACGTCCGCTGGGAGAAGAAATGGTTTTTAGATATTTCAAACATCCATGATCGCTCATAAGGGTAAAATGAGTACCTTCTAAGTAGCTACGAAAATGATGTACAGAATCTACGACAGCAAGTAATTCACGGTCAGTAGTCGAATAATGTTGTTCCGTATCAGAAAGTTTACGGGAGAAATAAGCTATGGCATGCTCAGTTCCATCAGGAGATTTTTGTGAAAGGAAACTACCTATGCTTATTGCACTAGCATCGCAAGTAAGTATATAAGGTAGCGAATAGTCAGGGGGTTTCAATACAGGGGCCGTTATCATGGCAGATTTTAAAGCAATGAAAGATTGTTCGGCTTCATTATTCCAAGAAAATTGTTTATTAAACTTCTTACTTGTCAATTTGTAAAGAGGAGAGGCAATAGCAGAAAATGATTTGATAAAACGTCTATAGTAAGAACACATTCCAAGGAAACCTCTTAGTTCTTTAGTTGAAGTGGGACGTGGATAATTTAACATTACATTTACTTTTTCGGGGTCGGTAGTAATACCGTCTTGGTTGATGACGTGACCAAGATATTTTAATGAATCTTTACAAAAAACAGATTTCTTTAACTTTATAGTAAGATTGGCTTCATTTAAGCGTTGAAATACGGTCTTCAAGGAGGCAATGTGAGATTCAAATGTAGGACTACAAATTAAGACATCGTCCAGATAGCAGAAAACATGATCACCAAGATCAGAAAAGAGTTTGTCCATGAGTCTTTGCATTTCAGCAGGTATATTCTTCAGTCCAAATGGGGTGACTTTAAAGTGATATTGTCCTCTACCTTCCACAAAAAAGGCAGTTTTTGGACGGCTTTCGAGTGATAGGGGCAATTGCCAAAAACCGTGACTTAAATCAAGACTTGTAAGAAACTTGGTATCACGAAGGTTATCTAATATGCGATTGATATTGGGAAGTCTATAGCAGTCGGTCTTAGTGACGTCATTTAATCTACGAGGGTCTAATACAAATCGACCAGTACCATCTTTTTTGGGTACAATAAAAACATTATTTAGCCAAGGGCTACGGGCAGGTTCGATTACATCCATTTTTAACATGACATCAATTTCAGTACAAAGTTGTTCTCTTCTGACATGTGATTGGGGGTAAGTTTTCTGTTTTACAGGCAGATTATCGCCCGTGTCGATAACATGACTTATAAGATGGGTACGACCTAAGCCTTTGGTTTCATAAGAAATCGTTGAGAATAGTTCCTTGACTTCATTCAGTTCAGTACATTGTGCTGGAGTAAGATTATTGGCAGAAACTAGGCAAGAAGGGGACGAAGATGTAACAAATATGTGTTTACTAGCTATTGGATTTGTCAAAGAATTATTATTATTCGGAAAGAGTCGTGGTGCTAAGCCGGAGTTTTCAAGAAATGGGACACCCAAAATTATTCCATGAGAAACAGAAGGGGCCACAATAAAAGTAACATGAACAGTCTTGTTATCAAAGCAAAGAGGAAGAATGATCTTTCCAATAGACTGGAAAGAGGAACTGTTAACACCAAACAATGTTTGAACATAGGGTTGCAGGGTATAGCCTAAGGTTGTAAAAGTTTTATAAGTATCTCTACCCAATATATTCACTGCAGCTCCAGTATCTAAGAGAGCTCTAAAGGGAACATGGCGAATTTTAAAATTGATGTGAGGACGATTGTCCGAACCACTGGTAATGGCAACTTCGTTTAAATGACAGGTAAGATGGAATAGTTCAACAGAGGCTAACCAGTCTGACCACTCGGCATCTCTCTTCCCAGGAGAAGGACGAGCAGAAGACCGGTAGTTTACAAGTTTTTTGGACGTCGAGACAGGTTAGGAGGAGGCATACTTAAATTAGGCATTGAAATTCGTGAGGTGTTAGAAGCATTGACATTAGAATTTGCAGAGAAATGACGGGGTCGATAAAAGGTACGAGGAGTTGGCATTTTAAATTTACAATCTCTGGCCAGGTGTCCTGGTTTACCGCAAGTGTAACAATTATTGTTCTTACGTGTATCATGGGTAAATGCGACCTTTGGGCGAGTAGGAGGAGGTGCATTATTTGAGGTTGCAGGTATAGAAGAAGAAGTGACAAGAGTGAGACGTTCGAATCCAGTACATATTTGCTCCAAATCAACTATGTTGGAAGGATTTGCACCAATTATGGCAGCCGCAAAAGTTGTTCTAAGACCTTTCTTAACGATTTTTAGAATTTCCGAATCTCTAATAGGAGATTTCAGACTTCTGTTCATCATTGTGACACGCGAAATGTAATCGGATGCGGTTTCAGAAGGTGATTGCCTGCAACACCATATATTCATTCGTCGCTCAGAAGTTATACTTTCATTATCAAAGCGGTCGAGGAAGGTGGTTTTCAGATCTTCCCAACACAAAGTGTTGAGTCGAGCAGCTCGATAAAAGGTGAGAGCCTTTTCGGTTAGGAATTCTGGAAGAACAGTAGGCAGTAAAGCTATGTCAAATCTTCGAGACAGACATATTTCCTCTAATCGAGTAAAAAATTCGATGAGATCACCCTCACCGTTGAAGATAGGAATGGGCCAAGAGGAAAAATTGATATTTAAAGGCACACAAGTAGTTTGACGTCGAGGAGTATCCAAGGACAGAGTGCGTGCAGGAGAATTGGGATGGCTGAGGTTAACAGTTTCCGTAGTAATGGCACAATTGGAACCGGCGTCACTGGACAAATCAGAACTCTCAATTGATGGAGGCATCTCAGAGATCTTATTGTTGAAACTTACACACTGAGCCCTAAGATCAGCGAGAGAATGGCTGGGCGTTATACCTCTCTGGGTTAATGCGTGTTTAAGAGTCCGGGAATTGGATACATTGACTCGCGAAATAGGCATAAAAGATGATCCAGACATTTTGAGATTCTAACTCGCAATGACAATAGAATAATAAACGGTTCTCCTTTATAAGTTGATCCTTATACAGGAGAAATAGAAAAATTGCACATGCAAAACGTTTTGAATTGACGATCTGAAAGAAAATTGGCAAATAATAATCAACAAGACAAAAGATTATACGTACCAATCTTCAGCGCTGGATAGATTGCGATGGACTTGCAGGAATTCAAAAAAAATTCTTTGAAAGAGGAAAAAATTTTTTTTTCCAAAACAAAAAAAAGTTGAGAAACAGTGGACATCTTGGTTTGAAAATTGCTCTAGGAAATATGGACTCCTAATAAGAATCCAAAAAAAAATTCCTCAAAGCAAAAAAATGTTAAAAAAAAAGTTTGGCAACCTTTGTAACATCAAATCTCAACAGTTGGGAACCATTGAATATTAAAAAAAATGTTTGGAAGTCTTGTCCCTTGATAAGACTCGAAAAAAAATTAATAACAATATTTTTAAATTGTTAAAGTTTGGAAACCGCTGGAAAGTTTGACATTCCCTGGAAATTTTATTTTATTTTTATTTTATTTTATTTTAAGCAAACAAACAGTTAAACAGAATACATTACAAGATATAAGTTACATAATAAGTAAACCAAAACAGTTTGCAGTAATATTACAAGTTTTTAGTTGACATATAATCTTAATTCTAAAAATGGAAAAGTGCTTTTATTTAAAGTTAGTATGTATGATTCTTAACAAGACTAAGTATCTTATATTTGTAGAGAAAAATTAAACCTACAATGGAGCGCTCATGAAGAAGGAAAAGGGAAGGAAAGGAAAACCATTACAGCAGAGTCATCCTCTTTTTAAAGTCTCAGATATTTGAGACTTAAATTTGGTCTTAGTATGTTGGTGGATATCCACCGCGCCAAAAAATGAGTCGTAACTACCACAAGCTCGTTGTATATATACGAGTTTTGGCAGTAATTTGTGGTACACTGTGGAAGTCTAAATGTAGAACCAGTTCTCGTTCGTAGACATAACATTACATGCATTACATATCACAAAATTAACAATTCCAGCATATGAGTAAAAGAATTATTGGTAATTATTCAAATTTGTTTTGTAAGCCTCTTCTAGCAATATTGAGGTCTATGGTCATCTCACTTCAGAGCATATATAAATATTACACAGCCCGCGTGGCACGCACGCTAGGTAGGTACAAGTACAATGAATTTAAATTTGATTTCTTTACTTTTGAGTGTATTTAATCAAATATAGAAAAACTTTACTTGGACTATTTCACAAACTAGACATTTATAAATTTACAACTCTTATTTTGCAGATCCTTCAGTGTAGAATCTTACATCAACAAACAAATCTGTACCTGAGAGCCATTTGGTCTTAAGTACTAAAATGCCATTTTCAAATTCAATTTTTTAATCGAAAAAATCTCGACATTTTACTAGTAATAAGATGTATATAGTATATACGGCTTATTACATAGACCCTATAGTATAGACCCTAAGCATTTCTGTACTTAAGACTCACGACTTATGTGTTATTTTCGCTTTCTTCGTAACTTTGGCATTTTTGTCAAAAATGCACTTAATGGCTCTCAGGTACAGAAATAATTCCGCAAATAATTGTAAAATGAAATTGGCTAGTATCACTTGAATTTATGCGAAATTGAAACTGGAATTTTTTTTTTTTACAATCTCATTGGCACAAAAGGCAAAGCATGGAACAACATATAAAAACTGTATCTATAGTAGGTATATAAAATATTTCAGTACAAAATGAACAAAAAAGGCAAAATTCCTTTCTTTAAGGGTATAAAAACCTGTGGGGTAGTTAGATGATTAAGGTTGTCTGTTACGAATGAAGGAAGCATTTATTTCATCATCCTCAAAACCATCAAGCATCAAGGGTTTTCTGTGTAGATAAAGAAGGGCTCGAAGAAACGTTAGATCTGGATGACAAAACATGGGACATCCTTCCTTCTATAGGAGGTCAGGAACCGTCAAGGAAGAAAATTCCGCTCTGGACATCCTTCGCAGTGGTGGTATCAGGCTTCTTAAGAGATTGTAACGTTGGAGATCTTCATCTCATCAGAAGGAAATTATCTGGACGTCTTTAGGAAAGTTTGGAGCATTTGTTCATAATCCTATGAATTCCCCGTTGCATTCATTCCTTAAATTCTCCATTCATTATCAGTATCCGATCGTACTTGCAATATAACGGATTTTTTTTTGAAGATCATAAATGTATTTAGTTTTTATTTTTCCACTGTTTTTAAATTCAGAAAAAAAAGCATTCGTTTGTGTTTTGTGATGTAACGGTTTTTTTTTCTATTTTATTTAATTAAGTTTTGCAAATCGCGCAATTATATCACGCACTTGATTATTTATTAAAATGTGTTTATTATTACACTGTTTATAATTCAAATAAATGGACTCGTTCATTTTTTCGTGATGTAACGGTTTTTTTTTTTTTATTTTATAAGTTTTGTAGGACGCGCAAATATATTACGCACTTATTTATTTATTAAATGTTTTCATTATTACACTGTTTATCAATTCAATGTTCACTGAAGCACTATTATAATCCTTATTGGTCATGTGGTGAAATTTACGAAGAGCAAAGAAGATAGTTGCACAGTCTTGTTGCGATGATAGGAGAATTTCAACTGTTTTTTGATCGAACATTCTAGACGAGTTCTCTATGTGTGTGTTGGTGATACATGGAAGAAAGGGTGGGTCACGTGATACGTAACGGACTCATAACTACGCACTGTTTTAATGTTATTATTTACGCACTGTAAAATTCACTCAAAACACAACAAACACCACATTAATTAGGCCATCACGTTGGAGGCGCCAATCTGTAACCTTACTTCCCCAGCCTGCTCATAATCGGCAGAATTCAGTGACTCTCTCAGGGTTTGTCGTTGGGTAAAATGTAGGTGGTTGTTTGAAGTGAAAACACTAGCATGATGTTGTACGATCAGTTTATTGAAGAAGAAATGGTTACACAGTTTATGAATACACAAAACAATTCACATTTTTAATACTGAACTACATACAAATGCGACACTCACAGTATGTTGAAGAAGAAAAGAAATATAGTTTATTTTTATTGAGCGAGTTCCCCCTGTTCTCTATTGTAAGAAGGACAGGAGGAGACTGGCACAAAATGGCTGACTCGAACGGAAGAGGGTTAAGAAGGAATCTGTTTTATCACAATATCAAAAGGTATTTACGTTATCTCTGGATAGGGGGCCAAGGCTTCCACAGGATTTCGATAGATGGCAACACAAGTACCATTTTTACGATACCAAATTATAAGGCTCCCATGACACTATATAGTAGACACATCAAAAGTGGAATAGCTATATGACCAGCCGCATGTGATAAACATGCACACTGTCCTGTCTGTGCCAACAAAAATCTGTTTAATACCGTTATTAATAAAAAAAAAACGAATATTTGGTAAGTATATGCATTTGAGACAAATATTAATAAAATTCAATTTTTATGAAAAAGAATATGTAGTGTGCTTTAGTGATGATGATTTTGGATGATTTTATTTTTGACGCAGTTTAACAGTCCCTAGACCGTCTCAAGGGTGCCAGTGAAGAGTTCAGTTTTTAATTTGCTTCTGAAGCTGGTGACAGGCTGACTCAATGGCACCAAATGGCACGGATGTATCGAATATTCGTATTCGCATTGGCAGTCGTAATCCCAAAAAAATATGCGAATATTTTGCGAATATTATTTTGATAATAAAGTATAGGGTATTTGGTAAAAGTACCGAATACTTACCCGGTACATTGTAGAAAAAGGTAATGCAAGAAAATATTCTTTAAGAAAACCGAAGAGTTTTGAAATATTTTAAATTCCTATACCATTTTGCGAACTCGGCGATCTCATAAAGAAATTTTAATGTTTGAGCAAATGTAGAAATTTAAGCAGTGAATATTCGCTTACTTCACTTACTTAAGTAAGTAAGAGGAAACGGCGTGCATGTATGAGAAACTGGATGAATGTAGAGGAAGCGAAAGAAGTATGTAAGGATAGATCGACATGGCGTTCCGTTCTCTCTGCCTACCCCATCTAGGACACGGCGTGAGGATATAGTATAGTATAGCAATATTCGCTATTTGCGTTCGCATTCGCAAATATCCAAAACCACACATTCGTTACATCACAAGCGTGCTTATAAAAATAAAACAGGATCGTTACTTAAGATTGTAAAATAAACAAATAACTTATCATTTTTATCTTTATCCAATGTATACATACATACCAACATTATAATTACTCATAGTATGAATAACATTCGACTTACCTAGTGCTAATCTCTTGGATAAGTAGTAACTTAGAGTATCCAGTGGTGACCCAAGTTTCTTAACGGGCTGTTCATCTAATAGTCCTAAACTTTCTAAAGCAGCAGCACCCTCAGACCCTCCACGTTCAGTAATCTTCATTTTGAGATTTTCATAAAAGATTCCGCTATCAGCCAATCCAAGCAGTTCGCAAAGTAGTTCTCTCTAAAAACAATAAAACATTTGTTTGATAAAAACAATGCAAATTGTCACACTCTTATCGCAGTGTATACATACGGTATCACAATTTGTTCAAAATGTTTTCAAATTATTAACTTTGGATCAGAACTTCTAGAAACAAAAAAGCATAAAAAATTAAACAGCTTTCTTATTAACAACTTACCCAAGTAATGTCTGGTCCATCTGGATGTAGCATTGGATGGGGATTAGGATCCACCAGTCCTAAAAGCTGCATACAGCGAACGCATTCCGCAAAACCTGTTACGAAATGTTTATATCTATTTATTAGGGACAGTGCAAAATATTTATTTCATTAGTGTCTCAAAACACATCTTGCTAGTTTGGCTATAAGATCTTTTGGAATATTCAATGTAAAAAAAAGAAACTGTTTCCCATTCAAAATCATTCTTGATGGAAACCAGAGATTAAAATGTTGTTTCACTTTTTTCCTCAGTCTCTCAAATTATAAATAAAGGTTTGAATAATTAACTCTTTATTAATCTTTTATCTCAATTAGTTGTAGTTTTCAATGAAGCACGTAAGTGTGAAGGTAATTTTCCTAGAATAGTTTTGACCATAATTGAAAAAGAAAATACTGAAGTGACTTGTTGATTACGTAATTTGAAGAAAATTAAAAAAAAAATAACATAAAATAGAGAAAACAAAGCAAAACATTTATGTTTAAATTAAAAAGTATATATGTTGGTAGAATGAATGAAACACACTGGAAGACTTTTTTCTTTTGGAGGACATTCGTTTTTTTAATACTCAGGACAAATTATTGAGAATCACATCCATGCATAGTAAATTCTAATCTCAGGTTACCTTTGAATCTGAGTGTTCCTCTCTTGATAGTATTGACTTCTGATGCAATGCCATAAAGATCTGCATAGAGTGTACTGTCTCTATTTGGATAGCCTTCCAGAGCAAAGCCTGGAAGGAAATCCAAATCCTTCAAGGATGTCATCAACTCGCCACCAGGAGCAATTTCAACAATCTATACAAATAAAAATAGCTTTTGTTACATTCCCAAAACAGTTTCGGTAATTATGATCTTATTCACAAATTACGTATTATTATAAAAAATTGATGAAGCAAAATATAAAAAAAAACTTTACTTGTCCTCGACTGAGATATTTAGCTCCTGATATGGTGGCTAAAAGAGCACCTCTTGGAGACCAGGAAAACTTATACCTCAAAGGATTATCACTGTGTTCTGGAGCCGGTAAACCTAAAAGTAAGAAAATAAAATTAAGACCCATCGCTAAAATTATCTAAAATCAAACTTTTGGTTTCCTAAAAAAATTACAGACAGTAAATACGAGTGAACCATTTCCATGCAAGTTATTCTTATGTAGTAAAATATTTATTTAAAATTAAGAAAACTTTGATATTATTATTGGACGAAGGTAAAATATAAAAAATCTGAAATCCAGACAATCATATATTACATCCAATTTGATTTTTTGTAAACCAATTATCCAATTTCTTTTTCACAACCTAAAATTCAAAAACACAATTCGATTTGGTCACCTAATATAACAATATTATATAGGTACAAAAGGGTATGATAATAATATTATTATTTCTATTGTTCAATACCTTAACCAAACAAATAGTAAGTATCAAATTTACTTTTATTGTTATTAAGCAAAATATTATCAGATAGGTATGTAAATATCTGAATACTGTGAACCTCATGCGGCTCGTTTATGAAAAATTCAACAGGCAGATACGTATGGGTTTATATTGTAATTTGGTCCAACTACGAAATAAACCTATTAAAGCTAATATCCTCAATACGAACAATATTGGATCGGAAAATTATTATTAGTATTTAGTATTATTGTAGCAGCAGATACAGATACATTCTAGTTATATTGAAAGATCCGTTCAGTAGATAGGTACGTATTATTCTGCTCCAATCAAAAACTTCAATTTAGTATAGAGACTCTATGAATCGACTAGAAATTTCTCTGTTAAATAATTCGAAAAGCAAATAAGGATTAATTATTGTGTGTTTCATCAAATTGGTTATTGTTTTATTATTTACACTATAATATAATTATCAAGAAGATATTATTTAATAACATTTTTATTGTAAACACTGGGAGAAATCCTTCTCTATAATCAAAAGTTTGTGCGTTTACGTACATTGTGAAAAATGGATATTTAAGAATTTTAAAGATGTATAAAAACAGCAACACTGTATATTTTTTTACACTAATGATTATGTTGTGCTCAAGCGATTTCGGATAGCTAGCTTATAGTATTGTTAAAGTTGATATTTTCAACCGACGGTACTTGGTGGAATTTCATGTTGAATTAATTATAAATAAAACACTTATTTAAAGTATATCCACTGTGACTTTTTATTGGACGCGAGCCGGCTTTCAAGAGTTTCCGCTCTCATAAACTGGATAGCGAAAAGTCTTGTTGTTTTGATAATTTTCTCTTCGATAATACCCAGGTGTTCATTATTTAGCAGACAGTAATAATTTCATGAACTGATAATTTTTTTATTAAAGACTTTCTTTGCTTTACTTTGACGATTATAAAATATCAATTCCAGTATCTGTCTACGTGCATCACATTTATTGAAAGTGTCAAATTGTTTCTTACGTTTTTAAATCGTATTCATTCCTAACAATTTTATGTTCTTTTTTATATGCCAACCAATCGATTGCTGACAGCCATACTATTTTGCTACATACGTTAATATCACATAAGTCCGTAAATGCACAGATTTGTTTTTGAATTTATTTTTTTATTTCCATAAAAGTAAGTACATAGGTAAATATTGCTCGCGTGTGTTAAATAAAAGAAATCGAAAATTTCTGCCCAATTGTGCGTAGAAATGAATCAATTAACTTCTACGATTCGATATTGTTTCATTTTGACCTGATGATATCTATGCGAGTATACATTATTATGTTTATTCAAGCATCTATGATTGGGCAAGGGCACATATTATTATATACCTACCTAATAACAGAGATCTAATAACATCAATATACACATACATGTATGATCGGGTGGGTGTATTATAAGTAGTCTACCCCATGCCGAATTACTACTGAAGGCAACCATCTGATATGTGAATGGTATTATGGTTCGATGAATTATATTAATGGTTAGAATAAGTACTAAGTATTCGAGGTTTTGATAATCACGCATAAACCTCTACGCTACTAATATGTACCTACATACACTCTCCATCTACTACTCTTCGTGCCAACATTACCCAATCTCACTACACAGCACTCTCGATTAACGCCTCATTAATTTACTATTAGACAATGATAAATTATTACCAGAAAATAAATTGGTGCACACTTTGTCGCGATAAATTCTTTTACGTTCAATGAAATGTATCCAAGTAAGAGCAATACATTGTGTTTATTCACCAATGATTGAATTTAAGTCAGGATTTTCAAAAAATACTCTTTTTGAAGATTGAGTTGACATGAGTTTTATAATATAGTCCGTCACTGATTGGGGTGTTGTTATACTAGCAAACTTTTACTTTAATTTTCTAATTTCTTCATGACAATCATCTTTTTACCCAAAATAAGAAAAAAGGAAGTTTGTATCAAACAAGTTTGGGTTAGGAAGCCTCATTTTTCTTGAACTACTCTACTTTTTTTGTAATTTTGTCATTACTTTTCCATAACGAATTTCAATAAATAGAGGATTCGATCCCGGTCCCTTTTCCTAATCCGGGGATTTCGGGATTAGGTATCTACAGTTGGTTCCGGTATCTCAAGATAGTCCCGGGATTGTATTGGTCACGAAAAGTGGTAAAAAAGTCAGTTAAATTTGTCAAAATCAGTACCTTATTTATCTTTTGGCAATGTATTAAGTTTTAAATTATTTTTCTTTTAGTTTTCTATAAAATAAATCAAAAACAGCTAAGTGAATACCGTGTGCAAATTGCAAAACAAACTTGGTGCTCTGCATTAACAAGTTTTCCAACCTTCAGCATAACATTTGGACCATCAGTGACTACTGCCACAATATCGGTATCGCGTGAGATATCGAACTCATAAAATATGTGCTCATTTAAGATACGAACACAAGTTTCGGCTGTCGCTGATTCATTAATGCGAATGTGTCCCATATTCCTGAATTATTTAAAAAAAAATTACTAAAGACTAAAATACCACCGGAATCCCGGGATCGAATCTTCTAAATAAAGATATATCAGTGAAGCAAAAAGAAGTTTTAGTGTATTCAATAATAATTATATTTCGTAGTTTAATATGCGGGCATAAAATAATGATTTCGTTTTGGTGCTAAATATTATTATTCGTATTTCTGCGATACGGCCATTACTTGTGGTATTTCCATATATATGTATATAGGCAGACAGAAATGTAATTATTATAGAAGATATGATAGAACCTCGTTCACAAGATAGACCGAAGGGTAGGTACTGTATTACAATAATAATATGATGTAACGTGATGATCGGAGATAATGGCTCTCTCTCATATTCATAACTATTTATTGGTTTAATATTGTCCTCCTTGCATATTCCATAATAATACTTTCCCACTTAAAGATTTCTAATGAGAACATAGGATAATAGTGCGCTCCTAAAAATAAGTTATTTATAACAGTGGTTTTATTCTTATTTCTTTTCACATCATTTCTACCTACTCCATATTTTTAACAATTGTGTTTTAAACCAAATCTTTCGCTATGTAAAAAAAATAGGTATTAATTTACCCAATCTAATTTTAATACTTACAATTTTAATTTCGAACTTATTTGAGGAGAATCTGTATTGATGTATTGAAATTTCTTACGAGAATGCAGGATAACAGTGTGCTCCTCAAAATAAGTTATTTATAGCAGTGATTTTATTGTATATTTTTTTCACATCATTTCAATACAATTGACAATTAATTTCTCTAAACTGTATTTGATATAATATACATATATAGGTATTCCATATTTTTAACAATCGTGTTTCAAACCAAAAACTTTCATCGTGTGAAACAAATTAGGTATTAATTTACCCAATCTAATTTTGATACCTATGATTTTAATTTCGAAGTTATTTCAAGAGAATCTCTATTGATGTTTCCTAAACTGAGAGGTCCTGATCTCTTCCGGTTATTATTGTAAATCAACGCCAACGGTTTGTTTGTATTTATAGAAAAGTGAAGCGTGTAGAGTAATAAAATTATTTTATCGTTCATCCAAATTGTAATACCTAGGTACCTCAATTTTTTAAATAAAAAGGCAACCCTACGAAAAATTTAGTAAAGGTTTGTGCATTGGGAACGTATACGAATAAAAATTTGAAATGGCGAAAATTCAGCGCAAAATATTTATGTATGTTGGATGATTTAATCTGGGCCGTTAAATGGAGCATCCATCTCAAGGACGCGGGAAACTGTGAAAGAAGAGCAATGTCTTCAATTTGAAAATAAAATATAGGGTAATGCATGAATAAATTGAAAAAAGAAAGTAGTTACAGGTTTCTTTGAAAACCTACCTTAAATTTCATTATCTTCTATTTATTATTATGTTGTAATTGCTACAAATAAGTATGATCGAATTGAATCTTATCGATAAAATAAGCATTGTATGGTTTTTCTTATGATGTGTAGATTTTATAACAAAAATTTTCATCTTACCTCCACAATAAGATACGAATGATTCAATTCTGCCTCCGGCGTTCTTGACTTCATCAATGCACTCCATTGCCAGAAGGTGATCAATACCAGGATCCAGACCAACTTCATTCAGTAACGTTACACCAGCATCCTGAGCACTTAATAAAAACGAGAAAAAAATGATAAATTCATTCTATTCCATTTTCAAAGGCCATCCATCCGTTTATGAGTTACCAGGTATAAAGATAATGAAAAACTAAAGAAGGTTGGTACATACGTCCTCTAGTCTTTAAAAACAACTTGCAATTACATATTTATTTATTTATTTATTTACGGCTAATTAGCCTTTTACACAATATTTTACGTAGGTACAATATAATAAGAAAACCTACGTACCAAACACAAAATTAACAAATCAATATAACAATAAGAAAACCTAGGTACCAAACACAAAAATAACAAATCAATATTACAAACATACATCTATCATTACAATTTTAAAATAAAACAACAGAAGGCAATCAAAATAAAATATCAATAGATAAAATTAACAGAAATTTAACAGAATCTGATAAAAATATACTTCAATTATAAAATTATATAATAATGTCATAAAATAAAAGCAATTATTTGTGTGTTTACATACGCTTTATCTAACTCCTTAACTCCTGGTGTAACATAAGATGCAGTAATAAGATGAGCTCCAGCAGCAATGCAAGCCTTGGCTACAGCAGCGTGAAGATGATAAGGCAGAAGGGAAACTACCGCATGGCTCTTCTGTATCAAAGAATCTAATGACCCTGCTACTTCACCTACATTCAAATATATGGACTCCACTCCGGGATATCTTGCAGCAAGGGCATCTGCTTCTTCCTTCAGGTGAGAGGCTGAAAATAGAAAATATTAAGGTAATTTGAAAGAAATATATACGTTAAAACCATACAAGTCAACTTCCCTGTGACGAAAAAGTTTAAAGACAATCAGGGTTGGTTACATTTCTCATTGCTGATTTATGATGTAAAATGTCTTATAGTGATGTTTTACGTAGTTTTTATATTTTATTATTTTTATGGATAATGTAAAAACGTTGTTTAAGAAAAGTTCATAAGTAATATAAATAACCCAATAGACTTTTAACACGACAAACTTCAATATTGTATGAGTTCGTCGGTAGTCTGGAGGTAGAGTCGCGGCCTTGTGATCAAGGGGTCCGGGGTTCGATCCCAGGTGCCGGCAAACTCCCCTTTCACGACACAAGCTTTTAGCTTACTGTGAAAGGTGTATAAGGTTGTATTTGGGTTTATAACAAAACCCAGATATATCTTTTTAAAAAAAAAAAAAAAAAAAAAAAAAAAAAAAAAAAAAAAAAAAAAAAAAAAAAAAAAAAGTAAGTTATCGTATAGATTCACAGCAGTATTCCCGTGCAAGTTTATAATTATACCTATTTTTTTAATCAACAATGGCTCAATGGTTGTTAGTGATATACAATAATACTCACGTGATAATGTTTATTTCTCAGTATTTAATATTTATAAATTGTTCATTACAATGAATTGTTTGTTTCAACACGGAAACTGTCAGATTTGACAGCGCAAATGCGATAAGCTGATTTAGTAATCCAACTATTTCGATTAGATGATTAATAATTTCTGTTTTGATTTTGTATAGTATTTAATGGAATGACACACAGTCATGTAGATAGTATTCGTAGATATTAATGGACATAATTTGAATACAATATATTATGCATGACCATATATTTTTATTTCAAACTATTAACACTGAGCACTTGTGTATATTTTTATTGAAATAACGTGAGGGCTCATATGGCTGAATTTTTTGACGGAAAGATGTTTAAAAAAGAAATATGTTGAGACGTTGACAATATTGACACCAAAAATGAGCAAATTATTGTAAAAATGTGAGAAAGAGTCCAAAAAATGTACAAGACACCACACGCTTTTGTCCACCGTTTCCAAAGTTTTGTGTACACAAGTTTTCACATCTTTGCTAGCAAAAATATTAAGAATATACAAACTCTCTTTAGAAGGAAACAAGTTAAGTATTCCGATGCTTACAAATTGGCTTAGGGTGGTATTCATCAATTTCACCAATAATCCAACCACCAAAAATCTTACATCTTAAGTCACATGTCAAAGCAACGCTGTAAAATTAAAAACGGTATCCTCCTATGGCGCCATCAAATTGAAAATCAACAATAGATAGTCAACAGTCATGAACAGAGTCGGAAAGATGGTAACTTTTAGTTGACATATTTTAAAATGAATTGGTGAAATTGATACCATAAATAAATACCAGTCAAAGCCGATTCGTATACATCGGAACAACTTTCTTATTTCCTACTTAAGCGAGTTTGCGCAGTAAAATAAGGTGTCGATTTTGTTTATAAATTTCACTGAAATTCTGTTGAGTGTGGACATAAACTTATAGGTATAGGTGAATAATACTAGTTAAATAGGTTTATATGTGTTGTACATTATAAAATACAAGTTGAAACTACAAGGATTGAACATTTAACATGAAACTGAAAACATTCTCGTCAGATACCCTCGAGGTATTCATTGAAATTATTCCGAAGCTTCGATGTTAATTTTTCATTTAATAATTTAATTCAAAATACTATGTATCTAGTTATGTATCTATTATCTAATAATATAGTTATTCATTTAAGTTTACCTACTTTAACAGTCACAATGAATATTTTGTGTGCGAAATTTAAACAGTAAGATTTATTGTTTAAATTTCTGAAAGAAAATACATGTATTATTTGCAAAAAAAAGTTGAATGTTTTGAATAGAAATATCACAAAGAATTTTCAGTCCAAATATTCAACTATGAACTACCACTATCCCATCACGGCATATCTTACAATGTGAGTAGCCAACAGAATAACTGCATGTAATAAACATGCAAGCTGTTCTCTCCATGCTAATAAAAAAAAATCGACTGTCGCCCTACTTGTAATAATACGAAACGGATAAGTATCTACAATGGCGGTGTCCACACAGCTGGATGCGAACGTCAATCATCAAACAAAAATCTTTTCGGAGTAGGTATTCTCCGAAGAAATATACGAATGAATGCCTTCGTTACGTCTCATGGACGTCTTCCGTAAAGAGGTCAGCCAGTGGACTAATGGCAGGTTGTCCCATCTCTGTCATATAAAATGATGCATTATGGATGGGTGTCACACATCACTTTATTAATTGCGTTTTATTATTCTTAAAATATGATGTTCTACAAAATCCTGATTTTTACAGGAGACACGAAAATAAAAGGAAAAGAAAAGAAAGCTCTACGGTTATGAGGTTTTCAGGGTAACTGTTGAATTGTGCATAACAAAGCGAAACTCATTAAAACATTATTATCGAACTTTATTGAAGTATTCGCAGTACGTATAATAAAATGTACTAATTAGGTATTTCAAAGTTCAGATGAGTATTGAGTTGAACAATTTTAAAAGCAATTATCTCCGAATGGGATAAATCTTTTCTAGCTCGGATGGCATTACAAACTCATGTCCACGAACAAATTTATAGAATTCAACACAACGATAAATATTTCTAAAGAATTTAAAACTTACAGGCAACAAAAAGCTTCTAGATTGTATTAATGGTTTGGAGAAATAACAGCGAATAGAAGATTCATATTTGAAAATATTTTTTTTATGGCCAACGTCAATATCCATCTAAAAAATATATTAGAATAACTTTATATGTGTGAATGCTGTGGTCATTGGTATTTTCAAGGAAAACAAAAAAATAGTTAAGTCCAACAAACATTTTTTGTATAAAAAATCTTCAGATAGTTGATTTACTCAGCTATCGTAAGTTGCAAAGTGATTTCAGAATAATGAGCAAATGATTTAATAATCACGTGTTAAATTTTATGTTAAATTTATTTTCTGATAAATATAAACTACTTACGTAGAAATATTAAAATTCATAATATGATTATACACAAAAATATAGTGAGTGGGCACTTTATAATATTTAATTCACAATATTCCTTTACTCTTACGAATATTCTACCTACGTACTTTCCAAACACATACATAGGTAGGTGGATACGAGGTACTTAACGTGAAACAATCGTATGAGGTTGTTATATTAAGTACCTTTACGTACCCTCATATTATAAAGCTCGTAATAGATATGAGGCAGTTTTGTGTTTACGCCTACATATATGAAATGTTTTTGAGCGGTATCCTTGTAAAACCTTAATGTCTATTTTTATCAGAAGATAACAATAAAAATGCAAAGCAAACTCTCGTTTATACAAGACTCTTTGTTTTATTTCGAGACAGTTTGTTGTGTTATTTCATACACGTTAAAAAATAATGTAACAGTCTTTGCAGGCATTTATATCTTGATATATTGTTCATACTACTTGTTTTACTACTAGAAAAACTAGATATCTTAACACTACGCGTATAACAAAATATAAGAACGAGCTTAGACCACGATAAAAGCTTTCTTGTTTACTTCTTTGACCTCTTGCATGTTTCTCTTTTTATAAATCTCTATCCATCCATGTAATAGACTTGCCAATCACCCCTCAATGCAAATGAAGAATATTGGTGGTATATTTTTCAATTTCTCTCCTCACATATACTTTGTGATGTGTGTGAGCTTGAATATGAGCTTGAATTGTGGATCCACATAACAAGTAACGTTGAAGTATAACGTAGAGTAAATGCGAGAGAGAATTGTTCACAACAATCAAGCTCCGTAAATCTTCAAATTTTGGTCACATAATGAGAGGAAAAAAATATTTCATCCTAAAACTTTACCATATTTATTATTTTTACTTATTTTTATTTTCTTTAGGATTCATACTAATATTTCATCTCATTTGATATTATTTTTTTACATTTTATCTATTAATTATATTTATTTATATTTCATTGCTGAAATGAAGATTTTAAATATCTTATTAGTGATATATTACTAATGCCTACCTTTTGCAGAACAACTTATGAAAACTTGCAAAGAAGAGTGAAAGATTGATTTTTGCAAGCAAATCTAAATAGCAGATTATTTCAAGCTTATTTTTTTATTTACATAAATTGATCATATTATCACACAGCTAACAATAAATTAATTTTAAAAATAAACAGAAGTTATGACAAAGTATTAATCGATCGAATGAATATATTTGCCTATAAATTGATTCGGAGCCGAACTTCATTCAAAATTAATTAACATTGTACGTTGGTGCACACAGCAAGTCTACCAAATGTGAGGAACATAAATTAATTATTGGAAAATGTTATCTCGATATATTGTGTTGTATCGTGTATGGTGTTGGTTATTCTGACAAGTTCATATTGTTGTGTTGTGGTTAATTGCAGAGATGTCACACGAGTAGAGACACACTATACAAGAGGCATTCTAGTCGAGCCAATAGCTCTTAGAATCCCATGGTTAATTAATTATGTATATTACTCGATACCTCAATACTTGCAAATGGTCTTAAGACAATCATAAAAATCTTTGAGATTTTCATTATCAAATTTTTCAATGATTTTTGATATTATCGAAATCTCTCAATATTTAGTGGAATGCCTAAATATCATACTAGATTTTTTTCACGGTACAATTTCTATTTTCCAGCAATTTTTAATTTCTTTCAGAAAAAAATGCACTCCCAAATAAGAAATTTAAAAAGAGGGCTCTACACCCCTTATTTGTGATTTCATGCAAACGAATTAGCAAAATTACAACCATTTTATTTTTTAAATATTTTAAATTCTGGATCACATGTATGTTATTTTTTATATTTATATAATATTTTGAACATTTATAAATGCGATTTTATCATTTTAGTTTTATTTTGCTGCGAGGAATATAGTGAAAATAATTTTTGAAGATTACCGTCGCAATGATGATACGTTGAGTGGTGCTATTTTAAATAAATTATCCTCAATAATACAAGAGTGTTAATAAAATTTTAAAAACCAAGATTAATCTTAAAATATTATGAATTTTATAATACACTTTGAGTTATCTATTTACAACCCTTGGATTTTCTTAATTATTATGACAAACTGCATACACATCAAAAATAAATTTCATTATCAAAAATATCATAGAATATGTTTATAATTTAACCATTTTTTTATACCCATGAATATTTTTGCATATAAAGTTTTGGCTTATATTTATTAATAAAGCTATTTTATTAATTATTTAAATAATTTTCTCTGCGCCTACTAAAAATTGTTGCCTGAAACCACTAGAGCTAAATCTTATGTGTACCTTAGGTAAGAACGGCTGTTAATTATTTACCACTGAGGAATGTCCATCCATCCTGAATGTCTTAATTTTATATACACAGAAAGTACATTTATTCTACCTTCAAGATATCACACTTATTTAAAAGTATTTACCAAAAGTACACATTATTAATTTTAAATTTTGTTTTCCATTCAGAAAACTGGCAAAAATTGTGTACGCAACACAACAAACCCACCTATTGGTATTTTTGTGCAATCATTAATTATAATTCTTTTTACTCGCTATAAAAATGCTTACGTATATACTCGTGGGTACATTATGTAGGTATTATCAAAAATATTAATAACGTGACATGAAGAAAGGTGTGTTCGCATATGGTGTATCACTTTGAATATTCGGTTACTTCTTCTATTATTATGAAGGCCAGGGACTCAGGGACTCCATGTGATAGAATATATGTACATACTCGTATTATCATTATTATTTATGATGTTATTTTATATTATAAGGGAGCTTTCTCACTATACATTACAGTATTGTATATATATATACCTACATAGTATACTGTCATAATAATATTATTATTAATATCCACTCATCTTCTCTACGTGTTGGGCTTTAATAAGATTATAAACATGAACGTAATATTACTATCATTTATAAGTTACCAGCTGTAACCTAATTAAGGAAAAACTCATTTTCCTAGATTGATCTAATTGCACTTATCCCGTAATGTATCCAGAATTGAATATGTTTTTTTTTCCATTATTTGCTGTAAGTTTTTGAGAAAAATTTATAATGCATTGTTTTGTGCATAAAACATCACGTAAAAGATCTTGAAATCTCCGTAATACAAGAGAGACGATGGTCCTGGCTGGGACATGTTCTGAGAATGTCCAATGATAGATGGCCAAAAAGAGCACTGTTCTTCCGTCCGCAAGAGTTCCGTCGGCCCAAGCGTCCCTCTTTCACAATACACCGTTCCTATGACAACGACATCAGAGCGCAAGGAATGTCGTGGAAAGAGGTGACGCAATTGGCGCAGAGATGCTCTGAATGGAGGAGGCTGGTTTCTGCCCTGTGCTCCCGAGAGGAGTGTTGAGGGCGATGAATGAATGAATGAAAGTATATTGAGGTATAGGTTTGTACTATCCTGAAAGACTTACCTTTTTCAGCACTAACAGAACCACGTAAGCATGCTGATTACTTGCAGTTAGTCTACCGACAACCTCATTTGTAAGATACATATATTATGGTAGTATGGATTTAATTGTACATATTATTATATGGATACTCATTTCCCCAATAGTTTTCATTTAAGATTCTTTCTATATATTATGTGTTATCAACTCGCTATTGATTACTATTTTAAATTCATAAATAATTCTGCTCTCTGATTTTGACAACTCTCTGATTTGGCTTCTGTTAAATTGTAAACCAGCTCTAATGTGTCTGAGATGAACCGAGCTGGGATGAAAAAAGTTAGTCGCGTGCCACTAAGAAAAATAATTTGATCTAGGAAAAACCAGACTATCCAATAATAAGGTTTTGGCAGTACCATAATACACTCATAAACAGCAAGACAGTAGGTACTAACAATATAGAGTGTAGCTACCTAAATATGAGTTGGTTCAAGTAGCTGTGTAACGTCGTACATTATCCAGTAGGTAGTATGTTATTATAACGATTTTGGTATATCGTGATGTTATTGCTTGTTAGGTGGCCATATTTCGCCAACCACTAACTATGCTACGAAAACAACTCTCTGTACATATATAACTCAGGTTTATCTTTATTTAGGAACATTTGTTATAAAATTCAGACAGTGCTTTCTTAGATTATTGTATGTATGTATGTGAGTAAAAAATATTCGCACATTTCCTTGGAGCCCCCAGCGAAAAAAAGGTATCCGGGTCTTTTGAGTAAGTATCTTAATGTCCTGTATTGGCACAGAGAGGATACCTTTGGGGAAATTTCGTGATGGATTGTATGGATGTTATGAAATAACATAACGTTATTGACAGAACAATTCAATAGAATATTTACACACAATAGAAGCAGTGTTCTGTCAAATGGAAACCTTGTTGCAAAGCAACGTCTTCCTACTAACCATTTGAGAGAAAAAAAACATATATCCTAGTAAAGTAAATAAATATCAGAAGAATCAACACTTAAATAAAAAATATCCGTACATAAGTATAAAATGAGAAAGGAATAGATAATAAGAAAATAAGAAGTGAATCAATCGTACGTTAAAAAAGACAGAAAGTTTTGAACGTAAATGACACTTTATTTCAGTGAATTTTCTAGTTAAATCTTTGTCATACTATTCTTATAAAACGAAATCAAAAATAGATGAAAATACGTCACAGCATTATCACATTTTTCTCCGAATTAATATCCTTTGATTCCGCTATACGCACTAGAAAACATATTAAGAACAAAAGGATTTATTTATATGTAGGTCTTACTATTATTACCACTATAACACCATCACGGATGGAATTTCGTTTTTTTATTATTAATTTTTGAAATACAAGGGTAGTTGGTGTATATGTGTTCTAATTAGATATGTATAACTGTAATATAACGTGGTTATATGGAAGAAAACAACTTAATGGTGGCAATCTCTACACCTTTATCATTGCATTCGTTTTTATTTCGTATTATTTGTTAACTGCTACTACAACTGTTCCATCATTGCATGTCCCACAAGTGGAATAGCTTGTGAACCAGCTGAATGCAATAAACATGGAAGCTATAAAATCTTTTTATTTTTTCGAAAATATGCCTTCTACAGGACACTCTAAATTTCACATAAAAGAGTGGGCGACAGTTTTTTTTTGCCGTGCAGGTATTTCACACAGCGCTCATAAGCATTTTTTTTATTATATCTAGATATCTACTAAACACCCAAAAAAATATGTCAATTATTTGTGTATCAATAATTATAACAAAGTTCCGTACTGTAAAAAATGTTTGAGTAAAAAACAAACAAAATTATAAAATATATAAAACCTATGTCATGTAGTGAAAATATATTAGTACCTACTCATTAATTAAAAAAAATGTTATTTCTTTATTTGTAATACACACCTTGATACTTTGTTACGAAAAGTTTTACAGAAGCCATATAAATATTTATACCTACATTTTTATCTATAGAAAAACGTAAACAAATACATACATCATAAAGTTTGTAGGTTCTAGTTATTTATAAACACGATGTTTTTTTTTCTAAACGAACGTTCGTTTGTTTTTGGCAAGATGATTTATTTTTATGTCGCAACTGTCGTTAAAGAGAAAATATCTGCGTTTATAAAAATAATGTTTTGTATTTTTTATTTATACCTTTACCCAAGATATTTATTTTATATGTGAGATAAGAACGTAAATTTATCGAAGGTATCACTAACAATAACAATTTTGATAACATCTTCAACTGAAAGTAGTTTTGATAAAATTCATTCTTTTTCTTCTATTTTATTTCGACATCTTTCAACACCTTCAATATTCAAGGTAAGTAAATTCCGTATTCAGTGAGTTAGATTCTTGTAATAAACAGATAAATCGTTATCTCTGTGCCCTATGAAATGATATTTACCGCACAATAGTTATTTTAAAAAAAATGTGTTTTTGTTATAAACCCAAATAAACATAGCTTGTGACGTGAAAGGGAAATCCAGGCTACCGACAAACTAAAATTGTAAATAATAATAAAAACAAGAAAAGCCACCACAAGTGCCCATTCAAGAATCATTACACCCCCTGAACAATAGGATCTTTAATCCTAATACAAAAATAAAAAATAGTCAAAATGTAGGAAACGCCATAATACAAAAGAAAAACATAAAAAATATTTATTTGTAAATTTTCTTCAATAAATTTTGTTTTAGCTTCTATGTTATATTCGATATTTTATTGTAGTACATCATACCTATGGTTTCAAGTTTTGTCTGAATTTGAGAAGATTATTTTTCATTACGTCCAGTTATATCCTCTATAAATAAACTGAAATAATACAAACACGATAATATTTCATCGAATGATATAGGTTGGGAGTGTTATTTTATCATTATACGGTTAGATTGAAAGAACAAAATGATATGTTCAGGGTGTGTTTATGTATTTTGCTGTCCACCCTTGATCGTGTTAGATAATCTGGAAATATGGAATAAGGCGGTTATAGGAAGTCGTGGGGGATGATGGAAAATAATAATAACAATATCTTGAAGGAATCGTTAACGCAATAATAATCCCGAAAACATAATAAATGTACAGTATTCGAACGTTTATATAATTCATTATTTTGTCCGAAAATAACAGATTTTTAACCCATTAAAAATAATTTTAATAAAATCTTGAGAATTCAAAAATCGGTCAAAACATTGGCAGCTTGACTCTGAAGCTATGCCGTGAATATGGCATTAGAAACTAATGTTAAAACTGACTCAAGTAAAGAAAATGAATGAGCTATTTAAATAAGTAATTTAAAATGAATAAGTAATTTGAGTTCGTTGGTAGCCTGGAGGTAGAGTCTCGGCCTCCAGAACAAGGGGTCCGAGGTTCGATCCCAGGTGCCGGCAAACTCCCCTTTCACGGCACAAGCTTTTAGTTTAGTGTGAGAGGTGTATAAGGTTGTATTTGGATTTTATTACTTTTTAAAAAAAAATAATATGACGGAAAATAATATCTTGGCTGTTGTTCAGTAGAAGCACCACATCCCTGTTTAGGGTCGCTGTTAAGAATGTAAAAATAACCCTGAGGATTGCCAACCTTCGCAGAGGACATAGAGAAGAAAAATGCTGTAAAAATGATGACAGACTTAGTTAAAAAAATCTATTGTATCTTATTAATAGGTTTATTGTGACTCGGTGAAATTATGTTATTTTCTAAATTGTATGTTTATGTAAACATACTTTGCTAATTTATAAAGATGTATTATGCGTGTCTAACAAATAATGTTGCATGGTGTGTGACAATTTATTCATACAAATCTGGTATATGTACTGAGCGTGTACAAAAACCAAATTGTCTGACATTAAATCTTTTCTGCCAATCCCACAATATTTTCGTGGGGGAGTAAATTTATTAACGTGCAAAACGAAGATTGATAAATTCGTAAAATAAATATGGAATGCCCATTAATTACAATAAATAACAGATGCATACCAGTAAAGGTTTATCTTTACACACAATTATTAATGGGATTTCTATATGAAGGGGGTATAAATTAAAATACAATACTAGAGCTTGAAGAAAATTCAAGTTATTTTATTCTATTACAGCATTTGCCAAAAATGAGAAATCCAGGAAATTAATTGCATGTTATGAATACTCAGATCATCTAAATGATGCCAGAAGAAAATGAGATATATATCAGAAAAGTGGACATCGCTCAATTGAAGGTATTGATTAATATTCTCGCTTGATGTTTTGAAAATACCTATCATTTACAGAACACTCAAAATACACCAAAAAGAGGTAAGACCTTTTATACTCCTAAGATACTAGGTACAGATGAAAAAATATGATATTTATTTTATTATTTATTTAACTATAATTTTTATCAATCCAGTTTTTTAGCCTGGTTAAAGATGGACACTGTGTACTTTCAACGTCGATATCAGAAAAGGTTAGAGAATTTTTTTTCCGATTGACGGAATTAGTCTAGTAAATCGAGTTCTTTGAAAAGATTATTTCCTGTAGTGGAAGTATGAAGTGAAACTGGGTTGGATCAGTGAGTAATAATACCAGTCACTGGAAGTGAAGCGTTCTCTAGCAGCTAGCGATATAATAAATAATTATATAAAGGCGAAAGAAATAATATAAAACAAGAAAAAATATATTCACCGGAGTTATGGTATTATTGCTCAAGTTGTCTTTTTTTATTAAATGCACAACTCCACCAGCGATTAAGTCAAGTGTACTTAAATAATCAGTTATGAAAATAATAAATTGCATTCTTAACGTACGTCTTGGGGCACTCATAACATACGTCTTGGTTAATATTAAGAATTTTAAATAAGAACTCACTTTAGTGCTCGTACAGAAATAAAAACTTTTAAATATCGCATCTTGCATTATTTGAATGGAATTCAAGATGCATTGTTTATTTGTTAATTTTATAAGTTTCATTAGTTTCATAAACCGTTACACAATACTTTGTATAAATACAATTATAATGCATATATTTGGGATATAAATGCACCCGTAGAATAAATAAACAATATTTTAAAATATAGAACAATTTGAAGAAATATAAGTTGTACAAATGGTACTGCTCGTGAAGACTGCGGCAAAAAATAGATCTCCCGTTCATTTCAGTAACCTTTCTATTGTCTTGTAAAAGATGTAAAAGGCAGGAAAGTATTCGTTAAACATCACGTATCAAGACATTATACATCTACAATTCAGCGATGTATGATTCCTCTTCTGAATGCCTTAACGGTAATTGGCTTGGAGAGGATGATTTGCATGTGTATTACGTATAATTAGTCAGCTGGCTACCCCAATTTTGGGAAATTCCGACATAGTACCATGGTATAAACGCAATTATTACCTAGAAAATACCTATAAATAAATAAATAATTCTTTCTTGGCCATAATTTTACACAACTACATATTATACAATAAAACTCAACATAACAAAAGTGACAATTTCCAAAATTAGGCTTAAAGGCGGAATTGTTGCTGAGCAACGTCTTCCAGTCAACCCTAACCTTTATTGATTGATTAGCGCAATATCTGCACCCCAATAAATATTATACTTTTCACGCAAGAGTTATATAATTATGATTTATAATTGTTCAGTATAAATAATATTCTGGCATGCTGTTCTATGTAATCAAATAAACATATCGTATAGGTACCTCTATAGACTGTATTGCCATATTGCGAAAATCGTATTTTATCGATTAATCAGTATTTACTAACATGTGTATGAATAAAAATGAAAAATTGAATACGTTTGCAAAATATGCATTGTATTGTAAACACTGGACCATGAAATTTAAATGAACAAAAAACATATCGCAAAAATGTGAAGCTTAAAACAGTATCCATATTTAAATGCGTCAGCTCATATTTGTATGTAGTAAATTGTTATAATAAAAATAGTTCGCATAGTTATTACGGAATGTAATTAATTTGAAAATATATTTATTGACTAGATACTTACTATTCGGGTAGTATTTAAGCGAGTGACTGAATATTCAAATAATTGTAGGTTGCAAAAATGCGGAAACGATCATACAAAATTACTGACTGGGGTGACTAAATGTGAGCGACCACTCAAATATAGTTTGAACTACAACATAACTATTAAGGTGATAGAATCGTGGCAAACAAATAAATGTACATTGACAAATAATATATTTATTTATTTATTTATATATTTTATTCTTCTAGCACATCATCATTCATATAACAAATAAAATAAAGCAATATACACAAGAAAAAATGTGATGATGTGCAGTGGCGAGATTATCACTAAAATAGTGATTTCTTCCATCTAACCACATTTAAAATAACGTACTTAAAAAATCAAAAAAATATTGTAAAAACGAAGGCGGTCGGCAGTCGAATACTATTTTCTATCAAGAGATTACAGGTTCGAGCCCCGCTATCGCCTTACTCTACCTTCGAAATATAAAGGTATAGTCTAGTGTTAGATGGATTTAAACTTTATTTAAAAATACTACAACTAAAAAAAGACATCAACTTTAATACAAATAAGTGAGTTTAATAATAATTAATTTGACGTCTTCGTTTTGAATTTTTTTGTCGCTCAATCTACATAGTCGCTCAGTCAGCATTTTTGGTCCCTCGTTTAGTTAAGTGTTAAAACCAGTCGCATACATTTTAAAATTCAAAGTGATTATTTCGTACAGAGTAGAAAACTCATAATATAATCATGTCACGTAATTACCACATTGTGAGTGCCAATAAAATCGAAAATATAGAAATAGTATTTGATATTTGATAATTTTCGAAAATATAGAAATAGTATTTGATATTTGATAATTTTCACTGATGTCTTTGAATATCAGATTGGTGATTCAAATGTTGTTTTCTATGTCAATAAAATTGTCATTATACTCACCAACAGTAATTGCAATGTTCTTTTCACGATGAAGATATTCAACAAGTGGTGCAGACACAAAACCAGCACCGAGAACAAGAACGTGCTTTTCCGTATCCTTCAAATCACCATCAGACTTCTGGCGAGATCTTCCGCTACAAATAACAAGAAAGAAATCATTTAACATAAAATACCCAGTTTTAAAATCTAGAAGTTTATAGATTTATCTTTGAAGTTATATCTTCTTAAACCACAAAGAAATGTTCATATTTATTTATACACCTAATCCTCAAAACATTTTACCTATTATAAAAAATCGATAAAATTCAACCAATTCATTTTCACCTGCACTAACCAACATCTTTAGGAGAACTTCCATATGTATAAAATTTAACTAAGAGTTAATAAGAAATAGTAAAACATGTTTCTAAATATGTTTTATTATTTTTTACTTAGGTTTTCATCACTTTAAAACACCTACGTAAAAGCTTAACCACATTTTGAATAGTTTAAAATTGACTTTAGTTTTCATAATAATAGTAGTTTTAATAATAATAATATAATGTCGTAATTTACAAATAATTAAACTAAATAATATTAATAATTGAATTATCTTAGAGTGTCAAGTTAAATTCTCACACTGATAAAATTAAATTACACAATATGAACACCATTGATCTACCGCTTTTATGTACACCACATATTAAAATAACGTTAAATAATTAATAAAATCCTTAAACTAATGACATTGTACAACTTACTCTAGTAGTTTCGTTTAATGGACTGTATAACATTCATTTCGACTACATAAACACTAGTTACATTTCAGTATACCTATTGATACTTGTAACTATAAGTTTTTAGCAGGCTAACCCAAAACTCAAGCATTTGTGTAGAAGTCAATGTTGATGTTTTACTACTAAACCCATATTATATAATTATGTACTATTATCCTTTATTGTTATTTCTACAAAATTATTATTAAAATTTACTCAACGGTCAAGTTGTGATTTTGCCAGGCTATTGTTACAAACTTAACTGTTTATGAATATTTTACTGTGATATTATTTAATATAATAAACTCAGAAATATATTGAGCACTTTTACCTGCGTACCGACTGGTATGTTACTTTAAAAATGAATGATTATGTATTATACAATTTTTTTTTTTTTTTTTAAAGATATATCTGGGTTTTGTTCTAATCCCAAATACAACTTTATACACCTTTCACAGTAAGTTAAAAGCTTGTGTCGTGAAAGGAGAGTTTGCCGGCACCTGGGATCGAACCACGGACCCCTTGTTTACGAGGCCGAGACTCTACCTCCAGGCTACCGACGAACTCATTACAAAACTATTCAGTCAACTTATTCAATCCGTGGTAGTATAATTGCAATGAGCATAATTTTATACTACTACTATGACATCTCGACAAATTCCATAAGTTGGATAGCCAACAGATCAGCCGCGAGTAACGAACATGCAAACCGTCTTTTCCGTCCCAACAAAAAAAATATAATATTCGGGATATCGATTAATACAGTAATATTATTGGTATTTTTTTTTCGTAAATAATATCCAACCAGTCTGTGTGGTTCGTCCGCTGGAGAATGTGGAGAGGTTCAAGGCAGGAACAAAGACCTTATTGTTCAGGAGGTGTCATAATTGTTGAATGAGCCCTTGCGGTGGTTTTTTCACAAAACGGCGCACTTCAAAAAATTGTCTAGTTATTATTATTAAGTTATGCGTACTAAAAGTAAAATTGTAAGTAAAATGAATGAAATTGCAAAATAAAATGAACATACTTAAAAAAACAACTCTACCCATAAAAATCAAATAAAAACAATACTTAATAGCAAACAGACTCAAGAACAGTTCAGGTATTCCCATAATCAGTAAGCTTCATTTGAAAACTTTGTTTTGTTTATTTCAATCGAAAGTTTCAGTTCGTTGTTAGTTAGAGATTAGAATATTATTGTTGTATGTACCTAATCATTTGTTTACTCAATCTTAATAACTCATAAACGAATGAGAGGTAATGAAAAAAAGATTTTGATAAAATGAAACACGAATTTATTAAGATACACTAAAAAAAATATTTTGAATTCTTAATGAAAACAAATAATTAGCATCCTAACCCAAGGCTTTCAAGAATCCACAGTAGGTAATAAAAAGTTTTTTAATATCACTTTGGTTTCCGTCAAACACGTGCTGAAAACTATGTACATATTATTAATGTTACGCAGAATAATAATATTATCTTTAGCGTACTAGGGAAATATTTTAAGGACCTTCATGTGTGTTGTTTTATTACTAAAAGGTAGTTAGTTAATAACTCTAATGTAGAGTTATAAAATAATGAAATTAACAGTAAAATGTCATCATCTTGACAGTGAGGTATGATGTGATTACAATACATAATAAGTAGTCTCATACAATATTAACAGCAAAATAATATATTATAGTTTGAATAATTATTTTACTATACAGAATTTACTCGTTTTCATATACACATTTTACAATACCTAGTATTTCATACACATTTTGTCGAGATTAATCAGCTGAAGTATGCGTTACTTCCTAAATATTTTTCTGATATGTGATGAGTAATGAAGCAAAGTTGATCCATTGATCTCATGAAAATAGATCACATTGATCCATTTTTGACAAATGTTGACCTACGTTATGTATGTAAATATGTTATATTTCTGCTGGATACACTATAGTTTAATCGATGGAATAAAAATTCACCTCTATCTTAGAGCAAATAAGTTTTTTAAATTTGATTTGGCATGAAAATATCAGGAGTAGAAAACTTTGAGCTACATAAAACTTACATCCATTTAAGCGTTTTGCTTAATTTCACATTTTGTTTATTGATCGACTAGTATCCCATCACGGCATGCCCCACAAGTGGTGTAGCCAGCAGACTAGCTACATGCAATACAAATGCAAGCTGTCCTCTCCGTGTAAACAAAAAATCTGCTTTTTTTACAGGACACTCGAAAACTTACGGAAAACAATTTGGGATCACCAATTCTTCGCCAGATCCTCTAACTTACTGGTAAATGTATTTTTTGTATATTTTTTATGGAAGATTTTGGTGTTACCCCCGTAGTTGACATGACTAAAGATATTATATAAACGGTCTTAGAATGCCAATTTTTTTATATTATATCTGTTATACATATACATACATATTTTATCAATATATATCTTTTTTATATTTGTTTTATTGTAAAAGTATGTTTATTATCCCTTGATCTAAAAAGATACCTACAGATCTTTTAATGTCTATACTTTTTCAGTGTACCTAACACCAGCGTAGCGCAAATAAGTTAATTGATTTGCTAAATTTACATATTTTTAAAGTTATGTTAGCAGACGGTAATAGTTTTTGCTCTCTCAGTGATTTATTATTTAGCAATAAAAACCAACTTTGTATTGAATAAGCACCAACATTGATTCCAACTCAGAATTGTGAGAGTTTTTTGTCGCATTTTACTGGATTTTTACACCTGTGTGAGTAATTAGAAATAAGACAACAGATATTTCATTTCCAGAAATCAGCAAACAGTATAATCTTCTTTAGGAGTTATTGTTCTGCTCTCCCTCTATTCATTATAAGTAATTCATCAAAATGTTTTATTAAGTTATATTCTATAATTGATTTTTGCTTCTCTGTTTCTGTAAAACAACGTAACTTTTGCATGCAGGTTTGCTAGAAGAGATTACCTACGGATAATTAGCATGACTATTATATTAAAAAAAAGGGTTTTTGTTATAAACCCAAATACAACCTTATATACCTTTCACAGTAAGCTACTAAAAGCTTGTGTCCTGAAAGAGGAGTTTTTCAACACTTGGGATCGAACCAAGCACCTCGTGTGCATGAGGCGGAGGCTCTATCTCCAGGCTACTGACAAACTCAATGTAATAATAATAATAACACTTTATTGATCAGAAAAAAATCATGAGAAATTGACCAACTCATTGCCTGGTTGTATATATTATTACAACAATAAAAAGTATGTTATTTTTATGTTATTTATTCAACGTCTTTAGGTAGGTAGTAACACTGACTTACTGGAAATATAGTAGAGGAAATTAAATTATGTTAGATGTATGTATTGATTGAAAAAACGACTATTTTATATTTTATCATCAAACTAACACTCTTGTTACTTTTATCAATTTATCCCTTTATCTTTTCAACAACAAAAAGGAAATGAAAACTTTTGTTTAGTATAAAACATTTATACATTTATTCAAGTAAATTTTTAACATCGCTATTAATTAAGTAATTTGTATATTTGACAAATTTCTAGAGCTTAGTGGTATTACAGCCACAAAATCAGTAAGATGAGAGATTAAAACAACTGTGGTTAACTCGTAAAGTTAAACAGATGCAGACTTTTGTGGTTGGGAATGTTGAATTTCGCTAAAATTAATAAGGCTTATTTTAATACTTCGTTATAAGTATGTACTACATATTGTTGATGTTTGTATTATTGTTTTGGTAGGTAATGTTTTATAACGTTTCTTGTATTTGATCATTGATTTATTTGAATTTTATGAATATTAATAACAATTCTTGGGTAGGTATTTACTGTACAAGATAGATGTTCACAAATAATGACTTCACAGTTTGACAAATTGTTTTAATGTCATCGGTATATTACTAGAGATGATTATCGTCTGTTTCATGGCTGGACAATATTCAGTAAAAGGTAACTGACCAAATGAGGACCCTTACAAAATCCCCAATTGGCCATCAATAGTCTTTTTAAAAATACTTTGTATGTCAAGTCAATCAACATCTTAGAAGAAGGTTTCATTCGTTTTATTCTACCACATTTTCATACACAAACGTTAAACTGGACGTAAATATACCGTTGTTTTACCAAAATTAAACAAAACAGGTACCCAGTTCTTATATGTACAAGTAATTGGTGGCCAGTGTGGCACGGAGGTAACACTCTTGCCTTTGAGTCACGAGGTCCCGGGTTCGATTCACGGCCAGGGCAAAGTGAAAAATGACCTTTTTCAAATCGTCCTGAGTCTGGGTGTTACACCTTTATGTGTTTAGTGCATCGTTGCGTTGATACCCGTAGTACAAGATTCATATCTTAGTTTGGGACTAGCTGGATCTGTATGAATTGTCTTTACATGTTATAAAAAAATGTTATTTTCCGTCTTCTATAAGTGCCGACTTTAATTAGTAACTGTTAAACTTGAATCTTCAAATTCCCTCGATACCTACCCTAGGTATATTTTGTTCCTACTTTATATATATATAATGAGTTACAATCCATTGGATTGGTCTGCAACGAGTTTGGTTTTTCTTCTCCATTCGTCTCTATTCTCAGCCAGTCTTTTCAGCTCTACGTATGAGCCACAGTTCATGTCCCTCTTCAGTTGGTCCATATATGTACGCGTCTCTTGGTCGGCCACTGCCATTTGTCCCCTCGGTCTTACCCTCCGCGATGGCGATGAGTAGTCCTGGGTGCCTAATGTTGTTGCCAATCCAGTTAGCTCGTTGTTGGCCGATTCTCTTAAGAAGTTGCCCTTTTTCGCCTACAAATATTATTTACTTTATTAAATGCCTCTAAAAATTGTGTTCAGTGCTTGACGTATTCAAAACGATTAATCAAGCTGACTTATTAATCCGAAATAAAAGAGAGAGTCAATAATTATTATAGAAACTACTTATCTTCTATAACAATCGTAATTGTGAAAACTCTCATGAAATTAGTAATGATTAAGAGACATATTTTTTTTTCTTTTGCGTTATATTACGAGTACTTCATTTATAAAGTAAATAAATTTATTAATTATTTATTTCGATTATTAATCTCTGAATAAACAATAGGAATAGTTATCAAAGCATTAAAAGTAATTGCGAAAATTCATTAAAGACTAAATAATTATTTTCGCTTAATCTTTTTGATGATTTTCACGAAAGATAATAATTGAATTTCATTTATTAAATGTTTACTTAATTATTATTCTGAGAAAGTCAATAATATATAAAAACTTTCATTCAATATATCTCTAAATACCTAAATATGACTAAGGACTTGCTTGCAAGTGTTTAATAATAGTTTATTTATATTATTAGACAAATGTTTAAGTGAGTTATGATTTTAAATTTAATATAAAATGAATAAATACATTATTTACTTATCTTAAATTGTAGTTTCGATATTATTTTTTTTCGAATTTTTTCACTTATTTAAATGAAAACACGTTATGAAAAAAAACGCTTAATAGCGAACAAAAAAATTAACTCGTTCACCCTATCAAGAATATTTTCTAAAACTATTATTACTTTATCAGTCTATCAAAACCAGAATAGATATATGATGTCACAGTTATGTAGAAAAATTATATAAGGTATTTTTCTAGAACTAAAATGTCTGTTATTTTTTTTAAAGTTTACTGTTTACTTGCAAAACATAATTCAAGTAAACTAAACAATATTTCCTATACAAAAATTCAAAATATAGAATGCAATAGATTGTGAGGAATAAAAATAAATTTCTACTTCGCGTCATCAAAACTTTAGCAATTTTTCTTTCTTCCCGCACTGAGCCTCTTATGTTTGTTCTTCTATTCTTCTGTTTATGTTTTGAAGCTCATAAATAAAAAGCGTGTTTTTTCTCGAGAGACTTCAAAAGAATCTTTATTTGTACCCATGTACGTATCACTGTCTACCTGAGTCTGACGTGTGAGAAATCAATTAAGAACGATTATGTAATTATATTGACGCTCGTCAATTAATTGATTGCCCACATTGGGCTACGATAATTGTTCAGACAGAGAAGTTTGCGATAGTAATTAATAGGATGTGAGATAAGATAAGAACGACAATTATTAATGTTCAACTGAACACAGATAACAGGAACAGAGTAGGTACTTCTAGGAGGATTCTAAGAGACATTCGATAGTTGGAGATTGTGCTATTAAATTTTGGAGGATTCATTAATAAATTGAACTGGGCTTTGTAAATAGATAGATACCTTATAATGATCAGTTAACCTTTACAGAATCCAGACCAAACGAATTAGACTTAAGATGTTCATTTTAATAGATTTACGCTTTTTGTATTTGAATTAAGTATTCAATAAGGAGTTATTGCTTTTTGTAATTATCTATCAAATAAAACAGAAACATTATTTTATTAAGTTAAAAAAGAAAAAAGTGAACAAATAATAATTATGAAATTCTTTTTTGAATACATAATACATACATAAATATAACATATAAGTTTATATTATACGTAATTACATATTCAATTGGTGATTTGATTGCCATAAAGCCATTTCTTCCAGCTCATTAATATAGATACTTTGATAAGTTCATATCTTTTCTAAGATGTGATGCAAATAAAAGAACATGATTTTCACAAAACAAATATCTTTGAAAATGTATTCGCAATATTCCAAATACATTTTGTATCAATATTATTGGTTAGTTTAAGAACTTCATTACATGGAAATATTTAAAATATTACTCTACCTTCTCCAAAAAGGTGTTGAACAAATAGTATATCACAACGAATTTAAAATTTAAAAGCTGAAAATTTTGAATTATGTCGTGAATAAAGAGGCAAATATTGAGTACTTATGAACGTGTAAGCTGTAATAATTACCACAGAATATGAACGTTAGCATATACATTGAAATAACCTCATTACACATCTGAAGAGAAAGCTATTTGCTATGGTAGGTAGAAAGTAATAGTATTATGTATGTGAGAATGTACTAAGCTGTGTAAATAAGATTCCCTTCAACCCTTCACGTAAACAACACAATATTCTTGTTTGTTGCAATAATGTAACCGCGTCTAAAGCCTAATTTGTAACAGGAACCAGAAAATTTCATCAGCATAATATTACTGCTTAATATTCTAAAACAAACTCAAAAACAAATCTTATTTCATAATTTACAACATTACCACACACATACACACGAATGAATTTCCTTTGGGAAATATTTAATTTTATCAGTTATAAATTCATCTACATTATGCTGGAAATTTCTACTTACTCCAACGCCAACACTGTGATTATCATAATATTATTTCAAATGGAAAATATAAATAGGAGAAGCTCTTACATTATCTAAAAAATAACTTTCAAATCTGAATCACTAAACACAAGGTATGAAAATCAAGAGTGATGAATATTTTGTATCTGTATACATACTCACCTCATTTGCTTAGATAAGATACTGCCTATCAATGAACTTAATGTAATAATTATAATAAGAATCTTGCTTTTAACATGACATATTAATTATATTTTTTCGTAATCAATTTGTATTCTTTCTAAATTTAGTATTGATAATGTCTTGGTAAAAGACGAAACAATTGTCTACTCATTTATAAAATATAGTGTGTATTTATAAAAAAGTTAAGTGTTTACTTCATACCATAATGGATAATACGCAAAAAGTTACGGATTACATTAAAAATATTATATTTTTTGTTGTTGGTACTAAGAAATAGAGAGTTTATATAATGAGCGGTAACTTAATCAAAATCATTCATTGAAAAACATAATATAAAAATAATTCTTCGATGTGTTTTGAATGCGTTTGTATCCATAGTTCTACTCAAATATTCCGTATCAAATTATTTGTTTATTTCCATAACTGTTGAAAACTTATATATATTTTTCAAGGGTGCTTAGAAAAAAGAGGATAGGAAAGCTTGTACGTTTATTACATAGAACTGGTCTGCTGGCTACCCCACTTGGGTAGCCAGCAGATATGCCGTTATGGTCTAGTAGTAGTAGATTAATTCAAGAAAAGAACACACTCCTTGTCAGTAACACTTCTTTATATTTACCTAACATCTAGATACATTTATTTACGTTTTCGCAAAAAAATATAGAAATTTCAAAAATATGATAGTTTTATAATTTTTTCAAGCGTAAAACTTGAATCACTAATGGCCGGTTTCAATAACCTATCTATCCGTGACTGTCGATTGAAATCTATGATTTAAAATATAGAACACAATAGATTTCAATCGACAGTAGCGGATAGATAGATTATTGAAACCGGCCATTAGACTTTTGGAAAAAGTAGTTAGCTATGAAACAAAGTTAGTTTTATTATATAACTCACCTGTTGGCCACTCGAAGATCGTTGATGTATTCATATGCTGGTGTCAATTGACCATTACTCGCTATGATTGCCTGAAAAAAAAATCAGAATTTTAAAAAATCTTTAAAAAAATTACCAATAAATTCACGTCATAAACCAAAGTTTTCATTATCTATACTAATATTATAAAGAGGAAAGATTTGATTGTTTGCATTGAATAGGCTCCGAAACTACTGAACCGACTTGAAAAATTCTTTCACCATTGGGAAGCTACACTATCTTCGGATGACATAGGCTTTATTATATTTTCAAAAATATTAAGGATCCTTACTAAAACTAAATTATTATTTTTAAATACCTATCTATCCGTGCGAAGCCGGTGCCGACCGCTTGTCACTTAATAAATAGTATACATGGATAGACATTCAAATGGTGGCATATGGGTAAATAATATTTTGATTATTATCATGATTTTTTCAGACTCAAATGGTAATAGGCAGGGCATGTGGCTAGGCAAGGATCCGATAAACGCACAACCAGAGTTCTAAAATGTAGATCTTGGGTTGAAAAGGATGAACAGTTCGGCCCAAGAAAAATGGGCTCATGATATTATAATCCCTGCCGCGGGTAGGAGACGTGTAAGATTGGCGCAAGAAAAAGAATAATATCAAGAAAGCTTACATTAAGCACTGGGGAGTTGGCAGAAAAAGAAGATGAAGAAATAAATTGTTTTCTCTCTATACTATTCATAATTTCTCAGGAAATATAAACGGCACCATGTTACGTTTTGATTAATAGGATGCTAAATTTATTGACTTGCATTATAAAACTTATACAAGATTGTTCATACAGAGCAATTTCTGTATGGAATTTTAAATGATGAGATGCAAAATCATTCGAATAAAATAAGTTTGAATGAAGAGACGCAAAATCATTCGTATAAAATAAATATTATCTGAATTTAAATATACCTACCAAGTTCATCGAAGACGAACTAAATTTGTTCCGCGTTTTTGAACGTTAAATACTTGTAAACCATAATATATCAAGCAGCATGTTACTACGTTCTATTTACCTAGTAACCGTTCCAGAATATTGTGTACATTGCAAGATGCTTGCAACACAACATAACGATGATGTATTTAGTGTTAAGAGAGTTAGTGTGTTGTTTGTGAGGCAGTTCTAATACATATATTATATAAGTACAGCAACGACTCATCATACCTAGTACACACCGGTAGTTCTTGCACTTTTAAAATATCAATTTTGCAGGTTATGTGTAGCGATTCATAACTTTGATTTCTCTGCATCTCTTAATGACTGTTCTTATCATTGTTTTCCCTTCCCTTTCAACATCATGACACTCAATTACATAAATTACAAGTCTTTAGTATAAATGATTTCACTTATATCTATATAGGTAGGTAAATTTTGTTTACATTTTGTGTTCATAGTTTCTAAGTATTTATAAAAAAAAATTAATTGTTTCATTTAAGTAATTTAGTAATGTTCATATTTTAAAAATTTTGACTTCTTTTTTATTGCTTTTATAGTTTTGATTTTGTTGGGCTATAATATAAAATAAATCATTTAATATAAGGACACTTATAAATTGGACATTGCATTGCATACTTGTTAATCATAATTATATATCTGTACTAAATTTATATGTATTGTCTGTAGTGTTCCGTCGATTTGAATAAAAAAATAAATAAATAAAAATAAAAAATTTAGACGAGAAACTCAAAGTTGGTAATAATATAATATATTCCATCATTTTGGTCCAGCTCAGTACCAATGTTGGTCGAGGAACGTTGCTCTTCATTTCGTTTATTCATATAAAAAAATGTTACTTTTTCTAGGTAATATATGGAAAGTCAATTATTTTTTGAAAAAAAAGATATATCTGGGTTTTGTTATATGGTAGTTAGTCCGTATTTTTATTTGACTTTTTTGAAAACCGGTCATCTGTGAGATATTAACTGTTTTTTTGTTGTGAATTAAAAAAAGCATTTTTTGGAACCGGAATTTGGAGAACATTATTCCTTAGTTTCTGATCTAGTACTAATGTCGTTGAGGTAGAATAGAAAGTATGCTAAGAACATGTTGTCATAGAAGCAATAATTGATAAATAAAAATTCATATTCGTGTACACCAAGTGAGCCAATTTTTCCTAGCCACATGTACCTATTTTCTAGGGTTCCATGTTATTATTACTACATATTATTATACTAAACTTGACACGATTAATCAAAAATTTAACTCATGGTTAATCCTTTATTCACTGACCAAAAAGTTTCACTCGTTATTCGATAAATCGTTTTTTTTTAATGTAACCCTAGTTCCATGTAATTATTACAGTCAATTCCAGTAGCGAAAATGTCGAGCACTTTTTAAAAAGCTAGTAGGTATCTGCGATAGATACAAACTATTCAAAAATCAATGGAAGACACTCCTTATAAGTTAAAATATAACGAATTTCAGTATAGTTCCACTCTTTTCCGTAAATTTTTGAGTGTCCTGAGCAGTGTCCTGGCAGGTGTTCGAAAATATAAAAATATTTTACTATTTATAGTTAGCGATGAGTCATGACACCCATCCTGAATGCTTTATTTTTGTTGGCACATAGAGAAAGCAGCAAACAGCAGAACAGTTTGCAAAGTTAAAAATATACTGTTGGTCTGCTAGCAACCCAATTTGTGAGATATGCCGTGATGGTAAAGTAATAGTAGTATAGTAATTTAAAAGTTAATCACATTCTAAATTAAGAATAATTAAATCGTTAATCCATTAACCGTTAATACCCACCATTGTTATTATATATAACCCTTGTTGTATTTCATGACACACACTCATGTCGCGACGTTTATTTACTGTCTTGACATTGCCTCGCTACTACATAATTTAGTGTCAACTCATGACAATTGACTATACAAACGTGTAGAAACTAATAATACTATATAGACACTACATAGACACCTATGTATTTACAAACCCACTGACTGTTCCTATTTAATAACATTGTGTCATGTAATATTATTATAGAAACACGACGCGAAAATATCGCGACAATAATATGTTATCGTGTGTGCCTAAAGGTTTTATATTTTGCCTGTAGGTCTTCGTTGTGTAACTATTTTCTTAGTAAATCAATGGCGATCAAAAAGTGACGAAAGCATGTTAATATATGGTTTTGACGATAGACTGCTCATATATAGAATAGACTATAGATTGATTTTTACCAGCACCCGTGGATCACCTGGTAAAAAAATGGTCTCCTACTCTTTTCCGTAAGTTTTCGAGTGTCCTGTAAAAGGCGGGTGTTTGGAAAAAACAAACATATTTTTCATCTCAAATTTAGCAATGAGGTCTGCCACCCGTCCTGAATGTCATATTTTTTTTATTGCCATGAAGAGGACGTACTGCATATTTATTGCATGAAGCTGTTCTGCTGACTACCTTACTTCTGGGATATGCCATGATGGTGTAGTAGTAATAATATTTCACCCAGTTTTTTTTTTATTTTCTTGATTAACTTAGCTGTTCTAGTATAAAAAAGTACTCCAATTTTGTACAGAATATTGATTACGATCTTATTTGTCGGAGATGTGCGAGATGGAGACCATCAATGAAAGACGGCTCATGCTTCGCTCAGCACAGGGTGAGGCAAAATGCAGACTTGTTGAGCCATCTCGATCTCGCAAAACAGGCTTTGGAGATAGAGCGTTTAGTGTTGCGGGTCCCAGATGTTGGAACAAGCTGCCTCTGTGTCTGCGAGAGGAGGTGAATGGAGAGAGTTTTAAAAGAGGACTGAAGACACACCTTTTTGCTGGGAGTTTCGGGTGATGGATACGATAAACGGCGCCCTTGAGGTCATGTTATGAGTAAACGGCGCTTTACAAATTGTCCATATATATATATATATACGATAATGGAGGAAGGTTTTTTCATACTTCAGAGATGATATTTTTAAAATTCTATTTTTGTTTTGTTTAGCCAAGAAATTAATAAAATAAATAAATATAATCACAAAATTCAGCATTTTAGATACCAATACAAATGAACTGAACATATGAATACAAATATGTTTAAAAAATATTATACTACAACTATACTATACGCTCACGCCGTCTCCTTGGTGTGGTAAGAAGACAGAATGGAACGCCATCTTGATTTATCCTTACATCCTTCTTTCGTTCGTCTACATTCATCCAGTTTCTCATACATGGTTCAAAAGTCTACAACTTTTTAAAATACAGTGTTACGTATTTTAATCACAAGTTTATTTCTCATATGAAGCATGTTTATTAAAAATAAATGTCAAGAGATATGTATGTTGATACGCGATGTCATTTGTTATATAAATGTATGCATAACATTCCATTGCAGCATTTGTCTTGCTGTCATTCTTTACAGGTACACGACAAATGTAGTGTACATGAAAATATATTCATGTACCTACTCACAATTACGGAATATTTACGTTATTCCAGTTGTGGGATATATTTACCATCAGCAGATCAGTTGCGCGTGATAAACATAAAAGCAGTCCTTTCTATGTCAAAAAATAAGGCGTTCAGTCTTTATTTTTTCGAACATCTATCTTTAAAGGACACTTGAACTAACGGAAAAGATTGGGAGACCAATTCTTTGGCAAAAGCCCAACGAATTTTGTTACACATGCATAGTTAAAAAATTATAATGCAAAGACTTACAAAAATATTATTATCGAAATTTTATAGTAAAATATAATTATTTTTTTATTGCAAAAGTAATTGCGTTGATATACCTAAGTAGATACAAATAAAATACTAACATAGTTATGCAACGTTAAAATAAATGAAATTATTGTATTGTTTTCAATTCTTGATCAAAATTATTTCAAAGGAAAACTATTATGTACATATATTGCAACGTTAATAATATTTTTTGCCAAGTGCCTTCAAATTCCATATTGTTATTCCATAACGCATGGTTTACTTAATGTTTTGGACTGTCTAAAACTATTCGTTATTTCCAATTGTTTTGAGATCATTTGGATAATAAAACTACAGTGTTAAAACTACAAAAAAATGAAATCGAGTTTGGATCCAAAATTGAACTGATTAGGAATGTAATAAAAAAACTGAAATCGAATTTTGGGACCAAAATTGAATTGATTAGGAATGTAATTAATGATTTAATTTCAGATACATTTTTAAACAAAGAGATAACAACTTGCGTGTTTATTACGTGTAGTTTGTAATTGTTACCTCACTTGTGAGCACCGTGATTGTACAAAAAGGTTGATAGAAAATATTGGGTAATCAAATTGTTTTGCAAGTAAGATTTTTATTAATCTCAGGCTAGGCATGGTTAGTAAACCAGGGTTAAAAACACATTTATTGTGAGTATGGGGTAAATGCAGGCAATAGTGCAAGCTTACCACGAGTTGTTGAATAAGTGAAAATAACATCAAACTCACACGATGTGTCCTACATTCGAATTGCATGCTTTTCATATTACCTGCTCTTGTTTACTGTTAAACATACAATCTTTTTCGATTTATGGTTTTTTCACTTTCGAAAATACGTTTTATTTACGTGAAAACTTTAATTTCAGAGAGTGGGCAAATATAAAAGAGCATGCATGAGAATTTGTTCGTATAAACTGTAAAATAAAAAACTATAAAGCAATACATACATATACCAAGCCTCTTTAAAAATCCAAAAATGGAAAAGGTATATGTGAGATATTTTAAAACATGTTCAATTACTATTATTTAGACTAAGAAATATTTTTCAATATTTCGAAAATACGTTTTATTTACGTGAAAACTTTAATTTCAGAGAGTGGGCAAATATAAAAGAGCATGCATGAGAATTTGTTCGTATAAACTGTAAAATAAAAAACTATAAAGCAATACATACATATACCAAGCCTCTTTAAAAATCCAAAAATGGAAAAGGTATATGTGAGATATTTTAAAACATGTTCAATTACTATTATTTAGACTAAGAAATATTTTTCAATATTCAATCCTCTTTTCCCGACATGTTTTCCCAATATATCTCCCACTATTTTCTCAAAGTTTTCGGGAGTCCTAAAAAAGCAGATTTTCTTTAATGTGGTGTTCTCACTTTGGCGAATATCGCCAGGGTACCAAAATATCGCCAGCCATTTGAACCGTGTGAACAAAATAACAGCTAGTCTGAAACGATAAAAACCAGTAGAAACGATATCGTCTCGAGTTGACCACCTTCCAACATTTTCGGCCGATAGAACGATTTGCGCATGCGCAGATGTGCGCGGCGTTCGTATCTATGGTAAAAACTTTATAACCTTTAAATTTTATTATGTTTCCCGCTTCGTGACAGCTGTTATCTTTGTTGTTGGTTGTGGCGTTTGTTTCCCTAATTAAAAGGCGCCTTATAAACTCTACTATAACATTTTCGACTAAAAATAAACACTTCACGATCTCCATCTCGACGTCCGCCATTTTGAAAACAGTCTCAAAATCAAAGCGCATCTGACAGATCGTTTCTATATCGGTGGACTGTGTGAACAGGTGTGACGATCAATAGGCGTACGGCGAATTTTGTTTTTTTGCCTGGCGTTATATTTTGAAATTCGCCTGGCGATTTTCGCCAAATGTGAACACCCCATAATGGGCATGGAGAGGATAGCTCAACAGAAATGATTTGCTATCCCGCACGTGGCAAATACAGTGTTGGTATGCATCTATGCAGGTACGTATGTGATATTTTTTGGATGAAAATATTCTATACTGAGAATTTTATTGACTAATAAATTAAGTCGTAGTTTAATTTCTTATGTATGCGTATTGTAAATTATATAATGCTAACAAAACTAAGGTAAAATGAATGGATAGGTACGTATTTTGAATAAGTAAACACTTTTTTTTACTTATGTTGAAACGAATAAATTATGAAAGAAATTATAATCATGAAAGCTTTTAATTATATATTATTTCAATATCTACATAGCAGAAATTTTTAAATAGGTACTTCATTATTAAATACACTTTGACACAAAACAAAATATCTCCGTGTATGTACGAGTGTTTTTGATAAGTAACTTATGTATTATTTATTTTATGGTATACTTTAATATTATTCAAAGGAATATTATTAGAAATGTATTCAGTACAAGGTCAAAATTAAACAACACAATACGAAGACATAGAAAAGGTAAAATGTGGCACTTAAGGAACGTATTAATACACAAAAATGTACACATTTGAGGATAAAAATATACTTTATTTCTAAACACATCAATAAAAAGAATATATAACGTTCTTGTGATTAGTACAAGTACTTAACATAGTACTTTTTTATTTATTTTATTCTTCACCCTACATTGGTTACAATATTACAAAATAAAACAGTGTCATATAAATAACAGTTATACAATTCAATTTACAGAGGGCGAGTTTATCGCTAAAATGCGATGTCTTCTAACTAGCCCGGTTAGGATTTTCAATTCTAATAACAACGATTGATGTTTTTAAATAATATAAATGTGCGTAAAAATCTAACGTACAATTATTATAAGACATTTAAAACTCAATTCAGTGATGAGATATACCACTCATCCTTAAAGTTGTATTTGATAAGCACGAAAAGACATTCAATTAGTACGCTGGTTTCCTCATTTGTGGGACATGATGGCGTGGTGGTACAGGGATTTCAATATTTTTAAATTTAACCTTAAGTTAGATAGAGTTGGTACACAATAGCTTAAAAACAAAAATTTTAAAAAAAATTGACAAAGTATCAAATCCGTGTGTTAACAAAATCTCTTGAAAAGAAACAAACTTAGCTGAAAAACCAACCTACTTTCTAAAATAATGTTGAGAAATTTTCACGGATGGTAAGTAGATACAAAGGATAATACCTACTTGTATTATTATTGGTTTTATGGAAAGACTTGTTGAAAAAAAAAACACTTTAGAAATATAGTACCTACATTGTATTTCCTCGCGCGTTTCGACGAAATAGAAAAGTATTTGTGTAAAATCAGCAAACTTAATTTTATACGTCTTGGTGTTTTGTGGGGATACTGTTTATGCGATACAGAAAAATACAACCGTTACCCAGAGGCTTATTTTTTAAACATGTAAAAAAACAATGAATTTTGTGCATGACTGTAACAGCTCTTGGATCTAAGATAGGTACATTAAACAAAGTGATTTTTTTTTTTTTATTTATGTACCTACTTAATTGAAAACTCGGGGTGACGAAATAGAAGCAAGGTGGGGAGGGAGAGATTAAAATTTGTTAAACTGGGCATTTGTTAACATGAAAAGAAGAAGATATTTGAATATCAATATTGAAAGATCTCAAATAATGCGATTAATATCAAATTGTGAAAATTGAGAGCAAAAAGAAAAATGATCCACCAATCTTATGAAGTTGAAATATTAATGTGGCAACGACGAATAATACAACTCTTGTCTCGCCACTGCCTAAACCATATTGTACCATCCAAGTTGCATCAGCTAAAGCTACCTACACTCTATTGGAGAATATAAAAAAGGAAAATACACGAAAAGTTTGATAAAGCTAGATTTCTTTAAAATTTTGTTTGCGGAAATGTAAAAACTATTTCACTTTCAGTTAACAAAGAATATAAAATATTTCATACACTTTACTGCATTAATAAATAATTTTGTACGGTAGCTTCGTGATTTATCAGTCTCATACTTAAATAAAATGAGCCATTTGGAAGATATCCCGAGAAGAAGACTAGCTGCTTACAATTAATGTACAAACTGTCCTCTCCGTGCCAGAAAAAATAAAATTAAAAGATAGTCGCTTAATTTTAAATATAACGTGTCTTCAATTTTTCGAACACCTGCTTTTTACAGGACACTACAAAACATACGGGAAAGAGGAGGAGATAAGTCTTTGTCGAATACTGCATGGGACAATATTTTTTTTTATTGTATTTGTGTCATGGAGCACCCAGCAAAGAATTAGGAACTCACTCTTTCCTGTTAGTTTCCAACACTTGGACACTAGTGGGAGAGATTTATAGTCTATAAAAAATAGATGTACAAAAAAATAAAGGTATTTTATATCTCAAATTCAGCAATGAGAAAACCGCTGAAGAAGTCAAGTAAAGGGAAAAATAAATAAGTATTCAAATGAGAAGAGATAATAACAACAAAAGTAGTCTAGTATTTGGAAAACCAGTAAAATATATTACTTAAATGAATACTTTGAATAAACATAATTTAGTTCAATAATAATGAAAAATTATTAGAATAATAAACTTTTTTATACTATATGTTGCAGTTGTAAATTGATTTTAAAGAAATCACAACCAAAAAATTACAATATTCAAAAATAAACATCATTTCATAAAAGTGAATTAAATCAATTAAACAAAAGTATAATAAACAAAAAATTATCGTCTTAAGCCAACTTTCTGATTAACATATAAAATATTCATAATTTAATGGCCGTGAATGAACCTTATTCAGTAAATAGAGAATAAAAAAGAACTACAGACAAACAAAAGTATTTTTAGCGCACAAACATTATAAACTTAAATTCTAGCATTTGTATTCGAGACTACAGAAGAGTTTCTACAATAATTCTTGACACTGAAAAAAATATGAACAATGTTTACTACGTGATCAACAAATTCAAAATTGTGAATGTATCTAAATACAAATACATTTCAGTTATATATTTTACGTATATTAGTTATAGATGATCCAAGAATGAGTTTAGGAAAAATATATGAAAATACTTTATTTCGTACCTTGTTAACTTCTTTTACAATCACAGCGTATTTCACAGCGTGGGATAGTCAGCAGACCAATAGCAAGTAAAAAAAAGCAGGCTGTCTTCTCTTTCCTTTTATTTTATGTTTAGAATTGAAATTCTGGGGTGCAATATTCTCAAAAATTTCGTAAATAGAATCATAATTTAATATTCCTTATATCATAATTCACTCGGTATCGGGTGCCTTGCCTCGAGGAAAAGAAAGAAGAATATTCTCTTTATATATTTCCTTGTTTAAATAATTTTATTAATGCACTTTACTTACTTAACAAATACGTATTAAGATATGTAGTATGTGTTGTTAATAAACGAATATTGTATGAATACTACCGACACGAATTTCTTTTATCTAGTTGCAGTCAAAGTATATAACAATAGTTTTCTAGCAGGAGCATAATGAAATAAATGTCCGTCCCGTACATAGTCTCTACTCTAGCGATAAATATCCTCTGTGCCCTCTAACTCTGCCAGAAACAAATTTATGAGAACACAAAACACGCCGATCAATTGGTACCATGTAGAACGGGTGCGGTATTCGGAAACTATTATACTCCAGCAACACGAACAGAGAACAGATAGACAACATACTTTATCTGATAAAAATCTCAGCAACAACTTTCTACAGCGTTGATCCAATTGATTTCATGCAAAGATTTTCAATTCAATTATTAGTACAACTGTATTCGTCAAGCGTCAATTTTATTGCACTTTGTTTTGCTCCCTAGTATTAGATTGATTAAATATATACATATACACTTTAGAAAATGTGTTAGAGAACTGACTCATACAAATTCATTTTAAATCACAAACGAAAATGATGTTTTCCATACCATCACGGAATCCCTCAGATGTGAAATACTTCATTGATTTTTGGCTTGTTTTGAAATTTTGAAGGTTTTTCATGTGCTATAAAAATAATTATGGATATATCGTAGGAAACACCTAACAACTTCATACAAAGTGAAAAAGGAATAATTGAAAACTTAATACTTTTTCTAAAAACTTATTTATAGCTTTTGTGAGTTTAAAATTTGATATGTAGACATTCCTACCGTTAAAAATGGGTAGATACAGTAAACTCTAAAACGCCTTATTTTATGTAAAGTCAATAGCCATAAGTTGTTATCATACTAACATACTATAAAAGCTAGTAAGCTTTTTGTTGGAAAGAAAAATGTCTGTTTCCACAGAAGGTTTAGCATTTTATGGTATATCCTCAACGTGTGGTCGGAAATGTATGTAATTGACCGAAACATGGACACTTTGTGTGGTACATTAAGGCAATAATAAACTATGATCAAAATGTAATTTAAAAGCTTAGTAGAGAAAATAAACTTTTTAATTCACATTTTCAACGCTTTCGGTTTTATGCAAATGTAATTATTATTATGGAAAAGGTTAAGGATATTTCCTTTTAAATGAGTATTAGATAGGGGCATTTAAATTCGCTTCGCTTCACGAATCCTAAAAAACCCATAACAGGATTATTTTTTTATGACGACAGGAGTTTTAAATTGTGGTGTAATCCCATGTTTATGTGACTGCTTAACCATTGGGGGAATATATTTCTTTATAACGTCACTGCATTTATTGTAGTCATTAATTATTTAATATACCTAAATACTTATAGATACCTCCATTAAATGATTATCAATGCTAATTGACCACATTGCACAGTACGAGTAAAAAACAATGAACCAATGCTTTACAAATAAACTCATAGTTCACCACTTAGCAGACAGATTGAACTGTGATTAAACTGGTATTGCAAACGTATTAACTACAATATTAAACATAATTACATAATCATTACGCAATTAAGGAAATAAGCCCTAACCAATTCTCTGGTATCAATAAAAAAAAGATATATTCAGAATTGAATAATAAATACGCCATAGTTACTAAAATCGGAGCGCAGGGAATGTCGTGGAAAGAGGTGACACAATTGGCGCAGAGACGCTGTGAATGGAGGAGGCTGGTCTCTGCCCTGTGCTCCCGAGAGGAGCGTTGAGGACGATGATGATGATGATAATGATGAGTTACTTAAAATCACTTTACAAATTATAAACAAAGGTACCTACAGATAATAATGTAAAATCTTTCGAAAGTCAGCCTTCATCTAATACTCGTACCGTGCGCCTTATGCTTGTGCAACGACAGTTTTACACAAAAGAGTAATGAGTTTCTATACCCTATCTCTAGGTATATAATTTGAAAGTTTATACTGTTTCTTGGATATCAGTATGATAACTGCATAAATCAGTCTTTAATAATAGTTATCAAGTAGAACCAATACCCAATACCCTTCACAAAATGCAATATTTAACAATGAAAATCAAATTGCAATTCATAGGTCGATACTATTGATGTTTTTAACAATGGCATTAACCATAAGAGCTTCTTATATATTTCGATGCAAAGTAAATCGGTATTGCATCAATCTTATTATACATAAATAATGTGGGTTTTATTTTTATATAAATCTTGCTTATTATATTTAAAATATAATAATAATTATGATATCGTTGATCTCATCCATGTTTAATAGAGAATACATTATCTTTCAACCGTGGATTAGATCAAAAAGTTATTTAACTTACACTGGCTACTGAAGCTGAGAACTTGTGATCTTCTAACTTCTTTGATGCATCTGACTTCAAAATTTCAAAAGCATAAGGATATAGAAGATCTCCAAAGAAATCAGTTGCTTCTCTTGGTAACTGCGTGGGCATGTTGTCAATTGAACACACTAAAACTCCAGGTCCTTTGAAACTGAAACAAAATGAAATGAAACTATTTTAATCTTAATTCTACAAAAAAAGTACAAAGACAAAGGAATAAGGAATGCGGGTATACCTACATATATATACTTAGAAGGATTATGTACGTAGATTCATTGTAGGAAATCGTTTTGAAGAAGAAAAAAATATATACGTTCTCAATATTATTATGCTGAATTTTCCAGTAAAAATATTAAGTCTATTTTTTTTATCCCTGCATTCTAATATTATCTCAAATACATGAAATAATCAACTCATTCCAATACAGAAGTATGACGCAAATTCAAAAGTTTTGGAAGAATTTATATAGGTACATCAAGAATAATTACTGTCGCTTGTATAATAATTATTTCATACAAATAATAGAAATATCAGTTTTAATGATAATTAGACTATGTTAAACAGAAATGATGTCCAGGACTTTAATTACAATTTTTTAAAGCATTAGAGGTGATGAAATTAATCTGCTTCGTAAGGAGCTCAAGTATTTGGATGTTCATTTCGATTTCTCACTTTCGTTTGACACTCTTGTATCTATGACAGTGATGGCACAATTTTTCCATCTTAGGCAAATAAGGAGTATCAGAAGAGGTTTACCCGTTGAGGAAATCTTCTCAACTCTTGTCGAAGCCTTTGTTCTTTCCAGATTCAACTTTTACAACAGGATGTGCAGTGGTTTATTGACACAAATGCTATTAATAGACTTGTTGTGCCATGTAGAAGGGGTTTGGCTATTACGTTGACCGTGTCTTCTGCGTGACTGTACCATTGTTGTGGAACAAATTTCCCGAGTGGGATTTTACAATTTTGCGAGTTCTGAAGAGTGCAAAGGTATCAAGCACAAGTTCTAAGCATGGTAGAAGTATCATACCTAAAACTTAAATGCGACCTACCTGAAACCATCGCATATCTGCAAAGCCTCTAACTATTTAATTCAAATTGCTGAACTAACATATTATCCAACAATGGTAATATTTAACTAATAATAATACGCATGTTAAATTCCAGATAAGCTTACACCATCTATATTTTCAAGAATGAATATCGTATCCCTCTCATAATAATTATAATTACATTATACCTCATATTAAATAATGCATGACACTAGATATATTATCCAATCATTTATGTTCATGATTGATTCCTGAGATGTGTATAATCAGATTGATTGACGCTAAATGATTAACTAATTATATATTGATTTGTACAACATGCTAATAATATTCATTGAATTTATACAGCTGATACATAGTAATTAAATATTGATAATAATAATATCTATAATTGGATGGATAAATGAACGATATTTGTACGAACTGTATCCAAGGAGACCAATCGATTATAGAATATAATTGAAGGAGACCTACCAATCACAGAAGTCACTGAAGTCAAGGGACTCCAATTATCCGAAATATTGCGCTTATCAAATCTCATTAATATTGTGAATACTTTAAAACGTTGAAGACTTTCTTTCATAACCAGATATTTTAGAAATCAGGAGACTTCTATTTATTCGCTTTTCAAAGTAAAACTTGTGCGCTCACGGATAGGTCCCAGTAAGCAGTCTGAGGAGCTCGCCGGCCAAAATCGCCTCGTGGGAATCTTTTGTGCTACATCTAAATATCGATGTCCGTTAGGAAGATTAAATGCAATCACAGACACACTATAGGAAGCAGATAATTAATTAACAAAAACGAACAATAATGACTAACAAAGGACCCAAACACGTAGGTATACAACAAGCGAGCATAGTACTCAATAGAAGGAGTATCCCATTTCGGTCCGGAGACCGAATTGAGACATACAGAGACTTGTTGTAGAATTTTTAGAAGGTAAGGCTGGAGAATCTGAATTATTTTATTTTTCATTGTCAAAGTTTGTTGTGTCTATTAAAGTAAATCAATAAATAAAAAAAAATTAAAAGACATTTCCATATCTAACAGGGACATCTCTCTCTGTTGGATACTACTATAATAAAATACTACTCTCCACCAAAGGAGACAGGTCGAACACAACAAACAATGAATTTGCTTAAGGTACCTCGCTGCAAAGGGCAATCGCCGATTCAAGAGCACTTCTACCTCAAAGCGTAGTAAACCTGGCCGGCACAGGAATTCACAAGGTTTATTTTAAAATAATGTTTTCGTCAATCTTTTAATGGAAACGTTCTAGCATTTTGTGAATATATAACATCTAGATACAGTAATTACATTGCCTTTACATGCAATTTGTTAAAAAAAATAGCTGTCACTAAGCACAGGTTTTCGTACGTCGATAAAATGCCTTTTAACAGTCTTAATTAATAGGGTAACTTATAAACATATTTTTTTAGCTGAGTATACATAAAATCTAAAAGAATAACACTATTTAAATAGAATTTCACATACTTATGTAACAATTATTCTATGTGACTATAAGAATATTAAAAACAGTATTTTCGTCAGGATTTTTTTTAATTAAATCCAGGCAAAATATACAACGTGAACGTATATACTTATATTGTATGAAAATAATCATTATGAAACTCGTTTAAAACTTGAAAATATAACGAAGGAGCTGTTCATTTGTTAAAAGCAACGTGATACAAAGTAAAAAATAAAACTTATTTATTCATTATAAGCTTTTGCTAAAATAAAGAAAATAATAAAAAAATACATCTCGTGTATAAAATTTTTGAAGATTAGTGTTTGAGCAACATTTTTTATATTATTTTCTGGAAATAGTAATAAATAAACTAATTATAAACTTTTGTGTCAGAACAGTTCATCAGTAGGATTCAAACATTCTCACAGACTACCATTATGTTCAAGGCCTATGATCAAACCTCATATTAGTAAGTCCAACTTCTACGAGAGGGCCTTTGGTGTTGTAGGACCAGTTATGTGGAATCGCCTACCGGTGCTGCTGAGAGATGGTCAGACGATCACTAGCTTCAGAGGCAAGTTAAAAACTAAACTCTTCACTGGCGCCCTTGAGACGGTCTAGAGACTGTAAAACGGCGTCATAAATAAAATAAAATCATCATCATTATTATGTTTATAGTGGGTAACTTATTTGTAAAAAAAATATATGCAAGCTCAACAAATATTGAAATTTAAAAAAAAACAACTATTCAAATAAAGGGGAATTATTAAATCATTCATACCAGCACGGAAATTTCCACTAGTGGGGCAGCTGGCAGAGAGACTACAAAGTCGTTCACACCGAGTCAATACAAGTTAAGATATTATTATTCAGGATGGGTGGCGTACCTCATGGTTAAACTGAAGTTGTTGCGTGTCTTAAACGTAATGTTTTATTAATACTGTCCTTTTAGAGGACACACAAAAACCAGAACTAATAAAACTAACAAAAAACAGTGCAAATTATCTACTACTACTACTACTATACCATCACGGCATATCCCACAAGTGGGGTAGCCAGCAGATCAGCTGTATGTAAGAAACACACAAACTGTCCTCTTCGTGCCAGTATAAAATCAAGACATTCAGGATGCAAATTATCTCTTAATTTCAATTTTAAAAATAGCCTTCAATCAAATTAAACCTTTAATATACGCATACGTTTTAATATTTACATAATGTACGTTCAACTTGTATAGATATTGCTATACTTAAAAAGATAAGAGAAGTGTTTGCGTATTCAACTCTTTGATACGCTACTCTCCGTCATATTTCATCATATTTTCTTTCTTGACATACTTAAGATAGAATTGTGTCAAGTAGTAACTACATATTATATCTTGATCCCTCTTTTATTCTCCACGTATCTGAAAGCTTTTCTAGAATGTTTACATTAATTACCCTTTTCTCCTTTTCATGTCGCATAACGCATGGAAGAAAATTCACTAGATTTTTTTTTTGTTTCTTTTGTGAAAAGATGACTTTACTTGAAGGTGTACATGCATATTAAAAAATAGTTATTTTTTATCCTTTTTCTTAATTAAATTCAAAATGTATACGTAGAAAATGAACAAATTTTAATCCCACACGACATCATACAATGGATTAACAGAAAAATTTTAATGTCACGCAGATAATATGTAACCTTCGGAGTCAAACATATTTGATGTGTTCTTTATTAAAATAAATAAAAACATGATCAAAACTATTTGGCATTTTATTATGTGGTTTTCAAAGATTATTTTATAATTGCTCTTCAGTTATAAGTAAATGGACAACTTATAAACCGCCATTTACTTATGACATGGCATCAAGTGCACGTATTGTGCGTCTATTGTTACTAACATTCCTACGTAAATTAGACTGTTAACGTTCTTGCTAAGAATGCAGTGTGCAGACTTACCTCATTTAATAAACATTATTATCTCATCTTTTTCTTCAATGTTAACAAATAATCGTTCACTTTTATATGTATGTACGTTTATGCTAAAGATGTATATTACGAAAGATAAAACAGATAAATAATTACGTGACCTTAAACAAGAATAATATGCTTATGATTTACACGTACATTCAAACGCATTCAATATAACATAAATAAGGTACTATAATGATATCGGGGACAGGAGAATTAATCATATACAATTGTGAGGGAAAATGAAAATCGCCTCGATATTCTACTACGTACTGGTACTACAAGTATGTACACAGTATGATTTAGAATCTTTGAATGCTGCTAATATTACTTCCCTTAACCACAAACTCCGTATGAGTTACCGACTTTACTCCTCTGAACTACATTCGTAATATTATTATTAATACTATGTTCTCGTATTAATAATAATATCTACGTACAGTTACAGTCCCACATACTAGTAGTATGTATACATTACACAATGAGGTCTTAAATCGGAAATGTATGCCTTTCACGTATTTTCCTTACCGTAATGTTACTAATTGCTGTATATATGTGGCACACATGTCATTAATTTCTGCGATACTGAAATAACTCATCTCAAATCATAAAATGCGTCAGTATTATGAACATCAAATATTTATTCATAGTTAATTGTCATTGGAAGTAAATTATAAACAGAATCAACACTGATATAAATAAAGCTAAAAATATAAATTATGATTTACACGGACAACACGCTTTTTTCTTAATCGCGCATTAATGAATATTTAAATATTCAAAATAATTACGAGTACGCGCTGTAACTATGGATTCTGGCGATTTAAAGGCATTGAAGACCTTCTTCCTACAGAAGATGACAAGTATGGAGGAAAGGATTACATGTAATCCTTGTAAATGTGGTGGCTTGACGACTGGTGTGGTGGAGGAGTTTCAGCTATTCAAGACCACTATAATGAAGAAGTTGGAAGCTTATGATGCGAGAATGAGTGCTCTGGAGAACCAAATCGAGACGATGGAGAGAACACGACGACGTAAGATGCTACTTTTGCATGGAGCTCCCGAGGGACATACATTGGACGCTGCTTTGAAGGAGACCCCCCTAAACATCGACCCTCTGCACATCAAAGATATCCGTCGGATAGGGAGAAACCAAGCAGATAAACCAAGACCAATACTCATCATCTTTAAAACCCAATCTCAAAAGAGTGACATCTGGGGTAGGAAGACAACTTTGAAAAATACTAAGTGGCTACTAACTGAATCACTTACACCAAATGCACTCAAAATTCTGACGGAAGCCAAGAACAAGGTTGGTAACAGAAACACCTGGACCATGAATGGATTTGTTCATGTTAAATTTCCTGATGGTTCAAAGAAGAGAATATCTAACCTATCTGATCTGGATGGCGTTCCCGAGGACTCAAGCAAGAGAAAGCTGCGTACACGGACAAACAAGTAATTTTAAATGATTAACCATCTTACATATGTATGGCACCCTGTATGATTTTGCGTATTGATTGTTTTACTTTTACTTTGCTTACATTTTGTGTAAGTTTTTATATCTTTTGCAAGCCACTCAATCATTCAAACTTCTTTTGTAAATAGTCATGAAGTTAGCTAGAATTTGGTTCGGAATATCACATTCAGTCTTGCCAACTTACTTTCGTTTAATTATTTTTTTTTCCAGTTTGGCCAACGGTATATTATTATAAGTTTTTATTCTGCCTGTTCGTAAACTCTCTCTGTAGACATTTCAATCCATAGACTAATTTTGAATTGACAGCGTAACACGGTTTGTGAAGCGCTTGAAAGTCTGCAGACTTCCGATTTGTTTTGATTGTCTTGTGATTATCTATGCGTATCTGTATTTGGAAAATCACAACTAACCTTCACTTGTCAAACTGTGTGTCGGTTGTAATGTCATCGCTCACTAAAATTTATATATTTTTTAAATATCTTGCTTTAATTCCACGCAGAATGTAATAATCATTTTTTTAATTATTTTATAAATGTATATATGTATATTCACATCATTCTAAATTGTCGGTGCTTTTCTTCACTAGTGACCTGATTGGATGCGAGTTTGTTCTATCTGTAAACATTGTAAATTAGTATGAATTTTAATTAATACTGCCGGTGTTTTTGTTTGGTAATCTAATTTGAAATGGATGATTTTACATGGATTATTGCGTATAAACGGTGAGTATCATGAATACTACGTAATAACTTATTCAGATTCTATTTTATTTATAAAACATGATGATTGTAATTGAGTATTAAACACCAGTTGACAGTTGTATAACCTAACTGCTGGGTTGTAGATACATATATTAATAGTTTATTGATTCATACTTAAGACTGAGAAGTGATTGTTTATTTATTTTGTGATCAATTTTATTTGACAATTTATTTTTATTTTAACATTTAATGATGTAAGAGTTTTGAATGTTGGAGATATTTATGCATGTGCTATATAATGTACTCAGTTGTCAATAAATGAAAACACGACATAGTTTAATTGAGAGGCAAATGTAACAAGTACCTAACTGAAACATCTGTGTCTTATTGTGTGAGTCTAACATGTGATGGGTACTATTATTCTTAAATTGTTTTAAATTGATTTCATGTTTATTTATTATATTTTTAATTCCAATTATGAATGTTGATTCAATTGTGCATAGGTACCTGGGATTTAATCCTTAATCATGATGCCACTTACTATGTTGTGTAATTTATACTCATTCCGCTCATCTACCTAACGGCATTTAATATTCCCTTTTATTTAACTTCATGCGGCCTCGTGATTTAAATGTGTGATTTTTTCTTTTATTCTATTTTTACTTATAACTTGCTTTTTTCTATTCTATTTACTATTTTTACTTATTATTACATAAAAGTTACTTTAATAGTTTACTATATATATTTATAATACTGGTTTATTTATATATAGTTTGTACATATTTTTTTATTTGTTTATACTCTATACATATTATTTTTATTTATTTATTTATTATTTTTTAGCACACATATTATAACATGAATACTTCTCCTCAAAATGATTCCTTCTATTCCCTCCCTTCCTCTCCCCTCACCCATTACTCTGCTCAATCAAACTTCTCTGATTCATTTCAATCGGTTGAAAGCTCTTCGACTAGCTCATTGCTGTCACTCTCTGAGCAACTACGGTCATCTCTTTGTAATTCTAGGTCTATTCTCAATGTGTGTCATATCAATGCTCAGAGTATACCCGCCCACTATGACGAGTTGCTTGCTGCTTTTACAGATGTTCCTCTACATGCATTGTTGGTTAGTGAATCCTGGTTCAAGTCTACTCTCCCATCTTCACTTTTCGATCTTCCAGGATACAATCTAATACGTTGTGATCGAATCGGTCGTGTTGGGGGTGGCGTTGCTATTTATCTGCGTGATGATTTATCTTATAAGGTTGTCGCATCTACTGAGGCAGGAGTGGTGGGGGGAATGGAGTACCTGTTCATTGAGGTGTGTGTTTTTCATTCTAGGGTGTTGTTGGGTGTTGCCTATTGTCCGCCATGCTGCAACTATTTCCTTGAACTCGAAACCTTATTGGAGTCATTAACTCATAACTATATTCATACTATACTTATGGGCGACTTCAACACCTGCCTTATTAGAAATGATTACCGTGCCCACAAATTATCGAACTTAATAAATTCAATTGACTTACATTTATTGCCGCTCTGCTCTACTCATCATACAAGATCTTCGCAGTCACTGTTAGACCTTATGATAACATCTTCAGTGAATCATGTCAAGTCTCATGGACAATTGACAGCTTCTGGTTTTTCGTGTCATGATTTGATTTATCTCTCTTACAAAGTTAAACTTCCTAAAATAAAGTCTAGACTTCACTCGTTTCGCAATTTTCGTCGATTAGACATTGCAAGCTTAAAAGATGATGCTGAGCAAATAAACTGGCAAAATATTTACACCGCGGCTGACGTGAACGTCATGGTGGAGGAGTTTAATCATGAAATCATTAATTTGTTTGACAAACATGCTCCGGTTATAACTGTTCCACTGAGGCGTCCTCCGGCACCATGGCTAACAGATAACATTCAAAAACTTATGAATAAACGGGACAGAGCAAAAGCAAAATTCAATAAGACAAAGTGCCTCAATAAATGGGAAACTTACAAACTGCTAAGAGGGCACTGCTCTAAATTGTGTCGTAAATCTAAAAAGGAATATTTTTTCAATAATGTTTCATCATCCACACCAAATAAGACTTGGAAATTTCTAAAGCAGCATGGTTTGGGTAAACAAGGTGGCACTGTTGGCTCGGTTGCGGTTAGCCTCGATGAGCTGAATCTTCACTTTTCTTCATTACCTGTCGTTATTGATCCTGTTATTAAACAACTCTCTTTAAATAAAATAAAGAATTGTACGCATGATTTTGAACCATTTGATTTCAGATTAATAACCTTGGAAGAAGTGCGAAAGTCCTTCTCTGCGGTGAAGTCTACTGCTGTCGGTTATGATGGGATAAGTTTCAAGATGATCACTCTGCTTATGGATTGTGTTTTGCCTGTTATAACATTCATAATTAACTCCTCAATATCCACATCAGTTTTCCCATCTGAGTGGAAGACGGCAAATATAATTCCGTTAGCCAAGGTTGGTTCCCCATCTTCAGCCAAGGATTTTAGGCCTATTTCAGTCCTACCCTTTCTATCTAAAATAATGGAAAAGTTAATTTATCAACAACTTAATGACTATCTTCTATCTCACAACTCTCTGGATCGATTTCAGTCCGGCTTTCGTAAGGGCCATAGTACAGCTACTGCCCTGCTTAAAATTTCAGAAGATATAAGGTTCGCTATGGAAGGGAGGAAACTTACTTTGCTGACGTTGCTAGATTTTAGTAACGCTTTTAACTGTGTTGATTATGATCTTCTTTTGGCTCGATTGGAGTCTCTCAATATTAAAGGAGGTGCCTTGGAATGGTTAAACTCATACCTCAGAGGTAGAAGGCAGAGAGTGTGTTTATCAACTCAAACCTCCAACTGGACTGATTTGCGTGCAGGTGTACCGCAGGGCGGAATTCTTTCTCCTTTGCTTTTCTCAGTCTTCATTAATACTATCACTCACCAGCTTTGTGGATCCTACCATCTTTACGCAGATGATCTCCAACTCTATATTCATTTTGATCTGGATAACATTGTTTCTTCTTTTCAAATCATGAACCAAAACCTCCAATATATTAGTTCGTGGTGTAGGGAGCATGGACTACTTGTTAATCCTTCAAAGTCCCAAGCAATCATTATAGGTAGTTCCAGGCTTTTGACGTCTCTCAATCTCGCCCCTTTGCCATCTTTGATCTTAAACGATTCCATTATTCCCTTCGCTGATACAGTCAAAAATTTAGGTATATACTTTGATAACGGGTTGTCCTGGTGGAGGCAGATTAATGAAGTCAGTAAAAAGGTATTTGCTTCTTTACATTCGCTTAAAAGACTTCAAAACTTTCTTCCTATTGACACAAAAAAACTTCTCGTTCAATCCTTAATTCATCCTTTATTTGACTATGCAGATGTATGCTACTTAGATCTCTCAGTTGAGGCGCTGAATAAGCTGGAACGTCTTCAGAATTCATGTATTCGGTATATCTTTGGTCTAAAAAAGCGTGATCACATTTCTGAATTCCGGCAGCGCCTTGGCTGGAAGACAATAGCCCAGCGTAGAGATGTTCATATTCTCTCTCTTCTTTTTAAAATTCTCTTTGATCCAGTCGCACCCTCTTATCTAAAGGAAAGATTTGTCTTCTTACAATCACACGGTTTGTCACTTCGTTCAGCTACAAATAATCTTCTATCCATCCCACCTCATCATTCTAGTTTTTATACGGATTCATTTACTGTTCATGGTGCGAGGCTTTGGAACAGACTCCCACATAAGGTTCGTACTTCTTCAACATTATATTCATTTCGTAAACAAATTAATTGTCTCTAGTCTTCATACACATTTTTTGATTTAATTTTTTTACTTTTTTAAACTTTCGCGTAATAATTACGCCGAGCAGAACCTCTCCTTTTCCCCTTTCCCTTTCCCTTCCTACTCTTGTTGTATGTGTGCTTTTTATATTTTATCTTGTTTTTATTACATATTTCATTTGTAGTTTTTATTTTAGCATCTTGTTTTTATATACTTTTATCTATATGTTTATTTTTTTTTATTATTTTATTTTTATATATTGTTTTATTTTTTTTATTTTTTCGGGTTGGCTGGAAGAAATCGCATATGCGATAAGCCCGCCTTTTGGTAGTTTATTGGAACAAAACATGTACACATAAATATTGATGCCAATAAAGCTTTATTTATTTATTTATTTATTTAAATTCAAAACTGATAAATCTAAAAAAAAAGAACCACATCTTATAAAAGTTTGGTATCAGTGAATCTGGTATATCAACGTTTTTTGAAATAAATATTTTTTTTCCAGGAAGCAAACTCATAATTTATTGTGCAGTCTAAACAATTTATTATTGATAGATATTTCATGAAATATCTTTCTTACAAGAATGCTATTTTTTAGAAGCTATCTTCATTGTTGAAGTGTAGGTACTTAGAACTTGATGCATTATATGTCCATTACTGGAAGTAAGTGCAATATTATACAGCTATCGTATTAACTGAGCTTTGTGTAGCTGATCTACAATAAGATAAGTGGAAGTATTTTGTGAAAACGTTCAGAATGTTTCGAACATTTTGACGTTGAAAATGCTGCCACTACCGATGGATTTTACTAAATAAAAATTTACTATGATAGAAAAAATAAACGTAAAAGTAGGTATTGGATATAAATATATCATGTAGATATAACAGTATGAATGAAAACATATTACTTTAAAATATACTCACAAACATCAGTACACTCAGTAAAAAAATTTGCGCGAAAAAGTTAATTTAATAATGTCAGTATTGCATTACCAATACTTGGACACTGCTGACAATAATATACATAGGTACATGTGACGATAAAGAAATGTCTTATTCACATACTATTAGTAAAGTAAAGCTCGTTTTAGGTCTATGGGGTTAAATTGAGAAAGTTGTGGAGTAGTGCACGTATGAAAAATACCTACAATTTTAGTAAAATCTGATTGAACACTGTGAAATATAAAAAAAACACTTGGAAAATAAGGGAAATAATTGTTCAGAAATGAACTATATGGAATAAAAAAAACGTGGCTGAAATACATGACGAATGATTTTCAGCAAATTATGTACTTAACTTTATTTTCTATTTATCTGTTGTGTGAGTATTTTCATAATAATTATTCGTATATTCATAATAAATAATATTTACATAATATGCAAAAATAATAATAAACTCTGAGCACGTTTTCTTCAAACGTGGACACAGAATGCACTTTACACCTGAAATATATTATATATATACTCAAAAGAATGTTGAAAGTTTCTAGTTATATGTAGCCTAGCATAAACTTTAAATTCATCTGGGAGAAATATATGTTAATTTTAATATTACGACCTAGTAAACTAGGACTGGAACTACTGAATACGTTATGTAATATTTACTTAGTACCTACATATATATGTTATTCGTTATAGAGATGTGCAGTCAGTGAAAAGTATATAGATGAGAAACTTATCTATTAAAGTAAAAATACCTACCTTTGTGAGAGGTCCTTTGTGGGATTCATTAGGTCGTGTAATACTGAAACGAACACAGGCTTCTCCGCAGTAAATTCAGGAGATAATACTATATTATAACTATACATAATGTACTCATATACCTATATAAGTAAGTCGGTTGCGTAACGTTACTAGCAGATAGATTTCTCTATCCTATATTATGTACTTAAGTATGCTCTGTAGTCTGTACACATTTATCAAAGAGAATGTGAAGTCTTTGTCGTGCTGCTTATACTAACATATACCTAAATAGATCTATGGATTTGTTGTTTATCGATATTTTTAGTACATATGATACCTAGAATCTTGGCTAATACCCATACATGGTGCGGCAGAAAAGTAATGAGACTGGCAGCACTGCAAGCGATCTGGCAATTCTGGGCTGTTGTCCTTGATAGAGCACGTGTATCAATATCTTCTCATAGCTCAGTGCGAGTTTCAACTCATTCCGTTAACTGTGAGATTTTTGAGATTGCTATTAGTGAAGTTGTGTTATGGTTGTGCGTCACGGAAAATAGAACAGCGGAATTTGGAGCAATATTGTGCCATTAAATTTTATGTTAAGCTTGGAAAATCGTAAAGTTTTACGTTTGCAAAGTTAAAACAGGCCCATGGGGGATATTTTTCACCCCGAGCTTGAGTTTTTCGCTGGCACAAATAATTTTTAGAAGGCAGAGAACATGTTGAAGATGAACACCGTTAAAAGAGGCCTTCAACTTCGAAAACGACGAAATCATCGAACATGTGAACTCTCTTGTGAGATCAGACCGTCGTTTAGCATTAAGAATGTCGAGTGAACAATTAAAGTTGAACAGATATACCATTCATCAAATTTTGACAGAAAATTTGCATATGCGAGAGATCTGACCCAAAATGGTGCCGAAAAACCTCACAATTGAAAAGAAGGATTTCTCAAGATGTTCGACCTCAAAAGGCATTTTTTGGTTTCCCAGTCCCTTTTTTCACCTGAACTCAGTTTCCGTCATAATAATATTTCTCTTTTCTCGTAGCTGAATAATGTCCTCAAAAATCTCATTTTGGGACTTTAAAAAACATCCAAAAGAGTGTAACGGACATGCTGAAGACCATACCGCTTGAAGACTTCCAGCGCCGCTACTAACAGTGGGAACAGCGTCTCCATCAGTGTGTAGCTGCCCAAAGGAATTACTTTGAAGAAGATAACATTGATGTTTGAAAAAAATTAATACATTTGTAAATAAAAAAACAGTCTCATTACTTTTCTGCCGCACCGTGTACAACATGATACAAAGTCTCATCAAACTCAAAATGAGCAATAATATCGGACTATTAGGTATGTCATAGAAACTAGTAACCCACCGTTTAGGGAGGCACTCTGAATGGAGAGATTCTTCCTGGTAATTAAATTGATCAATGTGCTGATAATTTTTACAGATACTGATCTAGTTGAAGCATTTTTTAATACATATAAAAGTACACCAAATCATTATCAGTTCTTTAAAATTTAATTATCATTCACATTTCTACGAGTCGAGTGAGTAGGTATACATAAGTATGTACCTACTACCTACGTATATTAATATCCAATTAAGATGTGATAAGTACCTGCCTTTATAATTCTAATTCTCACTTACTCACTCTTATGGGGAAGATACTAATTGTCTGTTAATATTTGACAATTAACATAATGATCTCGTATCGACATAAGACTATCAAAGTAATGCCATAATTAATAAACGCATTTGTTATAACGGAAGTGGAAAAGGTGTGTGAAAACTTACAAAAATTAATGTAATTTTTTATGTTAAACAGATGAGGTATCGGTTGAAAAATATTAGTAATAACTGCATGTTATAGTAAACATATAGGTCATCTTCTCTATTCAACAAAAATAAGATATTTTGAATGTCTGGCCTACCTCATCGATGAATTCAAAATGAACAACACGAAAATCATAATTATTTTATATATTAAGTTTCCGAAAATCCTGCAAATAGCGGATGTTCGTCATACAAAAAAGAGAGGGTGAAATATTTTATTCCTAAAATTCCACAGATGTCATCAATACCTACCTATCATCATAAAATAAAATGTAGGTACTACTAACGTAATTCAATTTCAGATTTTACTTTATTTTTTCTCAGAAATATGTTTACAGATATTCAACTAGATGTGTTGTGTATTTTCAAACCAGTATTTTTCGTAAAAAATATTTGTTAAGACTTTTAATGTTTCGCCAAATAAAATATGTATTTAAATAGATTCTCAGCTAAAACCAAAGAAGGGGCAAATAAGATATCAAAGATAAAAACAGTTATACCAAACAGTCAACCTTCTTACCTATTAAATATTTTTATCTTCGCGTGACTTCCAGCGGCAAATATTTCACGTCATATTTTGCTTTGTATAAAGAACCTTGTGTTAAATTAACGATGTCATAACTTCGCACCTTCGTGATAAGCAAATAAGTAGGTGAATGTTTATTATATTATGTACCTTGAAGAATATTTTTGGATATTCCAAGAATTTTGCTTGTGCAAATAAAAGTAAATTCAAAATTTGATATTAAACATTTTCAACATACTTCATACTTTCAACTGTGAAAACTTACAAGGTACCTACTCGTACATTGTTATATTTACCAAATACTTGACTTATATTTACGTATTATGGTGAATTTCATATAGAACTGATTTAATTATATAACATATTTGAATAATATCAATTCAATTTTCTATAATTTTTTGTTCAAATATGAATAAACAACCGAATTATATCAATCATGGCTAAGTATTTCGTTGAATATACTATAGTTCGAATAGAATAGAAAAGAATCGCTGATGACTGGTTGCAGAAAGCCCAGGACAGAGATGCCTGAAGACATATGCGGGAGGCTTATGTTCAGCAGTGGACAGGAATAGCTGCATAAAAAAAACTATAGTTCAATCGATACAATGAAAATCTGACTGGAAACTTGAGTAAATCAAGTAAAAAAAAACTGAACAATAAAAACATTTCAAGAAGAAATATACATGTGCTGTTTTCTTAATTTTTTATTTGTTTTGTCAAGAAGCATTCTCAGTCTGAAGACATAGTAAAAACAAATCACTGATCTATTATTTATTTTAAGAAGTTGAAGCTCTACCTAAAAAAATGATAAGTTTTAACAGGCATGATATTATTTTATTTGAAATTTATCTTCACCAGAACGACATTCACTACAATAGTTCGTCGGTAGCCTGGAGGTAGAGCCTCGGCTTCATGAACAAGGGGTCCGCGGTTCGATTCGAAACCCAAATACAACTTTGTACACCTTTCACAGTAAGCTTAAAACTTGTATCGTGAAAAGGGAGTTTGCCGGTACCTGAGATCGAACCACGGACCCCTTATTCACGAGGCCGAGACATTCTATTCATACCATAAAATACGACAATATAGATGAATGGGACACCTCATATCCAACCTGTCCAGACAAAGAGTTCTACGGTCATAGTTAATATGTATTATAAAGAATACAACTTGAATTTCTTCATGAGTTTATTGACCATTAATTACTTCAATGCAAAGGGGTTACTAAATTGCTTGTATAATTTTGAAAACCGATAAACATGTTTAAATCTTGAACAACCACAATAAACCATACACTTAAATTACTCAGTATATAATAACAGGCTAAAAGTTATACCAATCAGGGTTGTAGTCTATATAGAAATATTTAAGTCAGATTGCATATATGTATGAGTGTTGGTATTTTATAATTTGTAAAAGCTTAAATAGTTTTAGTAGCTTACTGTGAAAGGTGTATAAGGTTGTATTTGGGTTTATAACAAACAAATCCCAGATATATCTTTAAAAAAAAACTTTTAAAAGATACTCGTAAAATCACCATCAGCAGGGACACACCATTGTTATATCATATTGTTGACTTGACTTTTCTTCTTCTTGTATAGAGAGAATATAAAGTATGTAGAAAAAAATCCCCTTCACACAAAATTTCTAATATTATGATGACGTGGTCATAAAAATTGTGTGTCCAAGTTTTTGTAAATTGATGGTATTTATTTATTTGTTTCATCATCATATAGCTAATGACTTTTAACAAAATTTATTTTTAAAATATAGTGCGCGCGCATTTCATGTAACACTTAAAACTTTATCTATCGATAAGTAAAATACACAAAAAAAGAAAAAAAATGAAAAACAAATTTATAAACAATTTGTTTGATTTTGTTGGCACTAACTATGTGGTAATCACGAAACATTTTTAATTAAAGAATTAGTTAATTATGTACTACAACCACTTTAATTTTTTAAAAAACACTACCGGTTTCAACGCTCAGATGCGTCTTTAAGTTTTAGTATAACACTCGTTAATGACGCATCTGAGCGTTGAAACCGGTAGTGTTTTTTAAAAAATTAAAGTGGTTGTAGTACATAATTAACTTATTTTATAAACAATACCTAAAAATATAAAAAAATCCATCAAAAGTACTGATATTCGATTTTAATGTGAAATTTGTGCATTTGTTATCTATAAACAATGAGATTAGTAATAGTTTATAGTTGACTTCCGAAACAAAGCCGAGTATAAAGACTAAGCATGAAAATAAGTACCTATCTAAGTATACAATTTCTTTAACTTTGAATTAAACCATTATTTCCCGACATATTACCTTCATTATTATTCTTATTCTTACCTAATGCCCAAAGTTATTTTATTGTTGGTAAATTAATATAATTATTATTATTTTATAAAATCGCTATTCGTCAAAAAAATATATGAAAAGAAATACCATAAAAAAACCTACATAAGCATGCAATGATGAGGTAGGCAATCACAAACACCACAATATTAAACTTGATTAAGTAAATGGGTACACGCGATAAATTAGATTCAGACACGAATATTTCAGACTCCCCGCAGAGCTTTTGCATTACAATTATTAGATATCTCTGTAAGATAATAATAATATTACTATTATTCGCACATTACTGGCGCTGGCTTTAGAAATAATCTGAAAAAAACTTTGTTTTATATTCTCATAATATAATATTTGAATCAATTACTTTCATTTATTATTTTGTTGACCCGAAACGATTTACATAATGATTTGCAAGTTTTTAACAAGTACTGAAAATATGTCATGTAAATTTGTTACATGGACAGAATCTACAAACTATCTTACTTGAGGTTTACATATAGACAAAATGTATAAGATTTACTTTTCAAAATGTATAAGATTTACTTGAGGTTTACATATAGATAAAATGTATAAGATTTACTTTTCAGTAAAATGGAGTCACTTTTTGTGGTAAGTGTTGCCCAAAATTGAAAGATATGGAAGACTTTTCAAGAATATCTAGCATAGATGAAGGCTAACAATAAATTTATTATCCTATTGAAAGATCTTTCATAATATAATAAACTTTTCTCTTGGTAAAGATATCAGAGTTCTTTTAATTTTGAGGAAAGAAGTGACTCAATTATCCATTGAAAAATTCCGTTATAAGTGGAAATGACTCCATGATTCCACCACTTGGATAAAAAAGAATCGCGGAGTAGTAAATAATTATAATAACTCTATTTCATATACAATTTTATTCATTAACCCAGATAATACTATTGTCCTTTTAAAAGGACAGTAGTAGTACCTCGATATAAATGGATATATCTTTAATTTATTTTGTTCCTAAGCAGTCGTGCTAGTCCATTTGCATAGCTAATGAATCAACTTGCATCATGAAACAGTTTTGAGCATTGTTTTGTGACGAGGGGTCAAGTTTTTGGAATTTAAAATAGTGCTACAGATTTTGGGTTGATGTCGCCGCCACCTTTGGATAAAAAACGGTAAATAACTTTTTTATTATAATTAAAAAATACATGCATGTTTTATTTTTATTTACTTAAATGTTGTTTAAATACAATTGAATTATAAAAAAAATAATATTTGAAAATATGTGATAATTTCGTAATGTTAAATTTAAGTGTCCTTTTAAAAGGACAATAGTAACATACGTATGCTATTTTATAGGTGTACGTAACAAAGACAAGTTATATTTCTTCAACTTTTTGTCACAAAATATGTTTTCACTTCACATCGATTAGCATTAAAAATTACTAAAGACATTTGTAAAAATCTTATCTAATATATTATGTACTTTATAATTATGTTTTTTTTTTCTATTTTAGAGCTTCGTTATCACTAAACGACATATTAACAATTCTTGAAGAGGAAAAATCTGAGAGAGAAGGTGATACAGTTGGCGATATATTTTTTTTTTGTTTTTTTTTTATTCTTATTGTTTTCTTTTACATATATATGTAAACATTTTATGATTTTGTTTGCTTCTCTCGGCTAGAGGGACATCGAAGGAGTGTAGTCAAAAGATTCCACACACGGGGTTGTTTTCGGCTGGCCAGCCCTTCAGGCTGCTTCACAATGGCACCTTCGGTGTGGACAAGATTTGTTAAGTGTAGAATTCGGATAAATGGAAGTCCTCAGACTTCTGCGGTATCCGGGTGGACCGGTGGGTCTCCTTCAATGACATTACAATGCAAAATTCCTGGCAACTACATCGATACGAAGGTGAAAAACTTGATCAATTAACATTTAGAAGACGTGTTGTTCTCAGTATATTGCAATCTTTCAAACAAAGGAAAGACCCAGACCTTCCAATTTGAAAAATATTGATTCCCGCTCTGACAGACTTGATCATTTTATAATGAATCAAGAAAAACAAACCCGTTGAAGAGAGTGTCACAGAAAATACCAGCGCATAATATATATTCTAAAAAATGCAATATTACACTGCACATCGATTGTTTCATTCCATATCACGAAAAATAATCAAAAAAACTACTTTCTTAATGTTCACTTCACACATCATCATGTAAAACCACATAATCCAACAGAAAATTAGATATACAAACACAAAAACTACATTATAAAATGAATCCCACCTCAATACTTTATGTTTCTCATACAATGTTTTTTAGGTAGGTAGTGGATATTACTATTGTCCTTTTAAAAGGACACTTTATTTTTTTCAATAAAACTCTTAAAAAAATATAATTTTTTATTTCTTCTTCTACAACATTATTTTTTTACCAAATTCAACAACATATCCAAAAATTATGAATTTCGGATGAAAAAAAAAATTCAGGATTATTTGGGTTAAATGTGATAGCAAATAATATATTTTAAAGGTACCTATATGTATAGAGTAAATGTGTATAAGTATATAATATGTTTTTATGTTATATTATTTAATAAACAAAAATATCACGCATACTCTACGTTAAAATTATGTAACATATCGAAATGTACAAGTATATTGTAATAATATGTAAGATATTTCATTAAAACATACAGCAGTTTGTCGAATTCCCAGAATCAAACTTTTTGTTGCTTAAATATGAAGCTTTCTTAGAACTATTAAGTTTCGTTATATTTTTAGAAACACAAGAACATATTCCTTACAAAGTCTGAAATTCTGACTTCCAAGAAACGAAATAACAAGGGAAATACAATCTCCCCACTCATATTAAACAATTTTGTAAATTTAACAACATCAAAATTGAGTAAAAGAGATATTATATTACCAGTGAGTGCAAAAGTTATTAATGTAAAATTATTTTCTTTTTAGGAATGTAGGGTTACGCACATTCAGTTTGGAAGTAGAGAAGACCTTTTATTTAAAATCATATTTTACACATTCAAATTTGAGATCTGACTGACTACTCCGCTTTCACGATACAAGATGTTCATTGTATTATTATCATTATTGTTTTCGTTCATATACCTACAGGTCATGTAAATAAGTAGTATATTTTTAGTTCTATTCCGTCCATGAAACAATTATTTCAAGTACAAAGTAATTTTTTTTTTAATCAATCTGGTCTTAATATAAACCCGAGTACATCCCGAAATTCTTGCAGTAAGCAATATGCTTGTGTCGTTAAAGTAGAGTAGAATAGCAACGGGTAAAACAGAGCTCGCGATCTCTCAATTAAGTCAAGCTACTGGCCACCTCATTTGTATTAAAATTTTTGGTCCACGTATGTTTTTATTCCCATGTGTGTGAAAAGTTCCTAGAAAAGGATGGTTGTCCTAAAATTTTCAGTGGCGTTAACTTTCTGCTGTTTTGCTGTCCTTTGAGTAATACGTCCACACCCTTATTTAAATAATGTAATAAATAATATTTAACTTGTCACCCTGTACAAGTTTTCAAACTACAAGAACACATTATTTTTATAAATAATGTACTCGTACATATTATTATAAACAATGTTTGGGTATGTAGCACTGACCAAAAGTCAAATGTCGATGTCTGTGAATGGTATGCCATGTGGTGCTACGGCTATCGTAGTAGACTTGTATCATCCAGGTTCCGGGCCCAATTCCCCACTGGGGTGTAAAGTTTTACAGTTATTGTATATATAAAGATTTCAGAATCTGAAACGTGAACGAAATGACAAATAATTATTTGTCATCATCACCATCACACTGTTTCCTTTTCGTGGTAGGCAGTGATATGTTATGTATGTATGTTGGATGATTTATTCGGCGCCGTTTAATGGAGCATCCATCTCAAGGGAGATATCACTGGTGATAGGTGGAAAGCATCGCGTGCGACTTAATTACCCTTGCATACAATTTTCGCTTCCATCACAGTCAGGTAATTTCTATTGCGTGCTCTTCTATTCAATGTGCTCAACACATCTCCGTCTTGGAGAATCTTGTTTATATGCTTTTCCCATTTAATCCTCAGACGGCCACGTTTCTGAGCAACATTTCCTCTCAGCCATACACATGAAATGTTTTTTTTTTTTTTCATTTATATATATACTAAATCGTTTAAATAAATGTAGATGTTAGATTCTTTGACTTGCTTATTTGCCTTAGATACGAATTTAAGAAATATGTCATACTGTTCTACGTATTGAAGAGTCATATTTTTACTAAACACATAATTAACTCATGTTTGTAATTTGTGTAATGAAAAAGTTTGTAATTTTTCAACGACTCCGGCAACTTTGAATTGAAAAAAAAAATTCTTAGCATTAGTACTATAACGAATATTGGAAGTTTCACAAATATTTTTTGTGGTACATAAAGTTTTTCTTATACTGAAAATCGTACAGTTTTCAAAGAATTAAGTTGTTAAAGTACTAGGTTAATGAAATGACTTCTCACTTCTAAGTTTTTTTTGTTTCTTTAAGACCTTCAAATTAACTAGACTTAGACAACGGATATAAATATGAATTAATACATAATAAATAATTGATAAACCGTCAAGATGAAAATTAACTAAAATTACCACCAAAACGTTTAATTAAATTTTATTCTACAGTGTTTTGTATAGAATATATTTTCCCGTAAATTTGAAACCAATACTATTTCTAATTTCAATATTATCACTTAAAATAATTGAAGTTAATGATTTTACATACTTCAAACATTTACGATTTTCTTATAAACTCCATTTTGAAATATTGTTTTAATTAGCGTCTGATTAATTGATACATTCTGAAAAACAAACCTTTTCAGTTAATTACACCAAACGAAAAAAACTTTTCTTTCAAATAAAATCTGTGTTTATACAAAAGCGAGTCTTACTTAGAAAACATCACAAAATCTCTTCAATGTCCCATTCTTCCGTTTTGAGCTGACAAATTACCCCATAGTTCCTACAAAATTATTTCTGGAACAACCACCAACGACAAATTACCGAAAGCAAATTATTTAAGTACATTAAATAAGTTTACTTGCATAAAATTATATATTTTTAAATTATGAATAAGAAAAGTTAAATGGGAAGTGATGACGCAATTGACGCAGAGTCGTTTTGAATGCAAGAGGCTGGTTTATGCCCTGCGCTCCCGAAAAGAGCGTTGAGGGCGATAATGATGATGATCAAAAATATTATAAAAATTAAAACAAAAATAAACCTATTATAAACAAAACAATTAAATATTTAGTACTTCCACAATTATTACTTAATTGATCGCGAGCCGGCTTTAAAGAGTTTCCGCTCCCATCATCAGGCTAGCGCAAGGTAAAAATCAACCTAAAATTTTGCTTTACCTTCCCTGATGATTAGAGCGGAAGCTCTTGAAAGCCGGCTCGCGACCAATAATGTCACAGTGGAAGTACTAAATGAGCGTTTTATTGTAATAATTTAACATGAAACTTTCACCTAAAACCGTCGGTTGAAAATATCGCCTTTACAAAATGAACAATAAAAAACAGTGATCATTAGGAAGAGGAAAGTATAGGAGCCTCACTATTAATTCTATATTTCCCGTGTCGAGTTTATTTCCGATTAAACAGCACACAAAACCTACAGGTTATTATTTGTGGAATATTTGTGAATATTTTTCGTTATTTTCATCCCGTGATACAAGAAAAGTCTTCGTTTTTAAATCTTCCCAAGATAACGTGGAAGCAACAAACGTAAAGGAAACTCGGTCTTTTCACGATAAAACTGCCCGACTTGGTTTGGTGTTTTTCTTCTAATAACGCTTTTGATATATCACCTCTGGTCGGTCCCAGCGACGATATAATATATCAAATGTAACAGCTCGCTAAATCAACTCAGTCGCGTCCATGAAAGGACCAAACGTCTTTGTACGCAATTATTGCTTGTAGGAAAACTGTGAGTACATATAACAGAAAGAATGTCACATATTATAACAGAGGCGATTTGGAATTTTAATTTCTAATGAAATTAAAAAACAAATTTTGTTTCCACTACCTATATGTTTTTATTGAGGGAGACTTATTTTGTCTTATAAAGACATTGTCAAACTATGTTTCTACATAGATGTCAATGTTCTTCCGGGCTAATTGCGTCTCTTTGATCTCCCTTCTTCGTCTTACGTTCTGACTCTACTGATGGAATCATTATCTTATGTATGGTAAACCCGAAAGAACATCAACATCAGAACATTTGGGTTAGTTGGAAGAGATCGCGCCTTTGCGATAAACTCGCCCTCTGTATATTGATTGTATTTAATTTGAATGTATACCTTTTATGTAATTGTTTTTTATCAATGTACAGTAAAGAATGAATAAATAAATAAAAATAACATCTATAAATGAAGACCGCGAAAGACTACAACAACTTGTCTCTCTACATTTTCGCTGAAGTCCCTGGTGAAGAAGTCTCTCACGTAAAATTAAAGATTACAATATTTTCAATTTTCTTTTGTCTACAAAGATAAAAAGTTTAATTTAAGTATGTATAAAATTACTAAAGCAATGATTTCCATTAAATTTTTACGTTATAACAACAAAAATTACAAAAAAAGGAAGAAAAACAATTTAATTCTGATGGATCCTGAATTATACATACCATAATCATGAGATTATCGTCCATATTATAGTAAGTTTATTCGATAAATTCGACTTTGAGATAAAATTTAGGCTAGTGGATATTATAGGTACTTATACCGCTCCTGAGAGCCGGGAATAATATACTTAGCTACACCTACATACACACATAATAATAATACATATACACAAATACTCCGAAAAAATGCCCATTTTAGCCTGTATTACTAGCCATGAATACCTATCTCATAATCTAAGAATAAAGTTACTCCTGGTTTAACCAAAACCTCACTCACAAAATAATTTGTTTCATGGTGCGCTTACTCAATGTTACACCAAAAAACGTTTCAATATTAATTCGTTGACAAAAAAATATTGTATTGTGATAGTTTTTTTTTTCAAATGGCAGCTACTGTTTTATATAATATGAGCTGAATGCGTCATAAACAGCTGACAGCCGGGAATGATTTTAATCAAAGTGTAAATAACGCTGATCTCTGTTTTATGAGTAGATACCTACTGCATTATTTATTTAGAAATAAAATATACAATTGCTATTATATTATTACTAACCTATCGTAGAACTTAGCCAAACATAAGAGATAGACTGCCAGGAATGTGGGTATGAGTGATACTACATATATGTACATAGTTAATGTCTATATCTACGGCCAATTTTGTTGAGTACTTACAAACATAAATATTCTATCATTCATCAAAAAAATAATCAAGGTATGATGGCGGTCTGGAATACTTCGGCCATTCACACAATTCAATACCCGTACCTTTATCATATACCTATGTATTTCAAGATTTTTATTTAATTTATTAAAGTATCGATACAATCGATTACTTTTACCAAATATTTGTCTAAATTTATATCATTTATTGTTATTTTTCAATATTAATATTCATCCCTTCCGTCAGATGTATAAGAATATATACCAGATGTGAAAGAATATTATAAAATAGCAATATTGTTATCCAATATCATAAAATACAGAGCAATTTTAACATCCTTTTAAGTTGAAATAAATAAAACAAGCGTTTTATTCTGATTGACAATGTCCTTATAAGACGAAAGACGTTTCTCTTATCGAATAAATCGTTAGTAGAATAAAACGCTTGTTTTATTTATTTCGATATGGAATTTTACTACCTAAACACCGACACAGTGAATCCTTTTAAGTTCTTGAAAAAAAATCCAAAAAATCGAAAAACAATAACGTTATGAAAACAAAATATTTGAACAACAGACTAAAATTAATATTAATTTATTAATATTTCATAAGTTCAAGGACGAATAAAGGAAGAAGTTACACTTCTTGTCTTTGTGTTATTAAGTTTCCTCAATGTTGGCAATCTCTTCTGCAAAGGCTTCTCTATCCTGTGCCAGACAAAAGAGTTCCTCCACACGCTCTTCTCAATTCCAGCGCATTTTATTGGACAGCCACGTGACCAGTTTTCTGCCAGGACTACGACGTCCATCAATCTCTCCCATTAATATGAGTTAGAGGATTTCAAATTTATTTCCTCGCAGAATATGACCCAGGTATGCAATCTTGCAGACCTTAATATTGTTAAATATTCGATATTTTAAAGTGTAACTTTGTGGTAATCCATTTTGAAGTATTATTAACTTAAAACACTGTATATACCACTAGAACAATTTTGACAATTCAAATTGTTCTAGTGGTATATACAGTGTTTTTAGTTAATAATAATTTTAATATTGTTTGAAAGCTATACACTTAATGACAAATAAAAGGATGGATTATAATTCTATAACATACATTATTATCATCATCATTGTAATCAAGAGACTCCTCTGGATAGAGTTATCTTAGAGCTATAGATTTGTGTCCAAATCACTAGCATCATCATTTTCCTTATAAAAGTTATTATAAATATTTTAAAAAAAATGTAATTTCTTTCTTAGTCTTAACACTTTTTCGTATGGGAAACGCTTGTAATTAACTGTGCTTAATAAACTAAAGAGGTTTTAATTAGTGAAAGACCTTTCCTCTGTAATCTTTTGACGGGTCAACTACTATATTGAAACTCAATGTTAATTCACGTTTCAAAGAAAGAACACTTTATTCTTAATTAAGAAACAAGACAATACTCGTAAATTCTACTACCATCATTAAGAAAGATTCAAGTCTTTATCCACTTGGTGCGTCTTTAGTTTAAAATTCACTTTAATAAAATAGTATTTACTCCAAAGGGACTACAGAAAAGATTCAGTAAGAAAATCAGTATTGATATTATTTTGCTACAAAATTACTATTTCTTTGACTTACAAATCAGTTTGTTTTTCTATCATCACAGTTTTGCCAGAATAAAAACACTGCAGCTTTCTATGTACGTTTATATGAAAGACTGTGATACTTTCTCACGTTTTTCGCAGTAACAATTTTTTCATGAATCCAAAACTGAAAAATTAATATCCTGAACGATACGTCTCACCAAAAATGTTATATCATTATTGGATCTATCTTTATGATTCATTTTCCTCAAATAAGGTAAAAATAATGTTTGATACCTCCGCCGCATAGTTCTAAATAATTGAAACATTAATAAAAATCAAACCTTTTGGGTGTAGGTAGGTATATTGTGAAATCGAATTCATTTAATTTTTTATATAGGAACCTTTTTACTGCTCACAGGAACGGTTTTACCCGAACGAGGATTAAAAAAATCTACTTTCCGAGTACCTTAAACCATAAAAGGTTTCAATATGAGAAATTTAATAACAGTGAAATATAAATCACTTCCTGCTGAGACCTAAAAGAGCTTAGTAATAATCGTAAGCAATCATACAATTACTCTTCACTCTACGAATTTTCGACTTAAAGGATTTTTTGAATTCTCAGAATTTTTATAAAAACAACCAGCAATATTTTTCTACACAAATTAGATAAAAAAAATCTAAAAATTAATACCAACAATAGATTAATATAATAAAAAAATTATAGAGTAAATACGAAAAGATAACAGCTAAAACATTTCACGTGTTTAATTAAAGTTGTTCTTTTCCTATTATATTTGCAGCTTCTTACGATAAACATAATTTTAAACATTGTAGGTCCCAAAATAAGTACATAATAAACGAAAAGGAACATTTCATATTTCTCCAACGATTTTTGTTTTATCCATACTTGATTATTTACATATTCAACAGTAGATTGAAACATCACAATCTGGCTCTCAATAATCCTACTTAAATCTATTACTCCACTTTTCTTTACCTTATTGTATGTGTAAGTATCTATTTGTTACTATTTATGTTAAAAAAAATATTGCTATTTTAATATCTATGATTTATTTATGTAGTACTTAGCGTACAACCCACTTTTATTTACAATCTTACAATTTTGATCGGTATTTAGTTGTCCAATAAAGTTTAATGCATTTTTATTTTATTAGTTTGGTTTGCAAAATAAATAAATAAATAGGTAGCTCCATAGTTTCATTGCTTGACTGAATAAGTTTGATAAGGCTTGCGCTAACAAAATTGGTGGAAAAATAAATGTATCTTGAAAGAACAAGCGCCTTCGATGGGTCTATTGTCTAGCAACACTTGCTGTGATTTATGAAAACACTACTTACTTTATTCAAAAACATTGTAGCATATTTCAAAATGCTCCCCTTGTTAAACATAAATATTAAGTTGTCACACTGACACAGTGAAGACCCGTTTTATGCTAAAGTTAAAACAACAGGTTGGTGATTTTATTGATAAATTATTAATTATTGTTCTCATAAATTAATGATTAGTGAGTTGACTCTATGAAAGTAATTCGCCTCTTCGTTCCGCGCTATTAACTTATGCCGTTTTCGAGTCACTCTCTCCTACGAAAACAGGTCATTTCAAAATGAGATAATATCCATAAATGTTAGTAATAATTAATCGTATATATAAAACAAATAATCAAAACTTTGTATTATTTCACCATTTTAATTAACTAAGAGAGTTAAAATATTTTTTTGCCAACTATGCACTCATCATGATCAAAATTAAGTAAGTGTTATAATATGTCAAGAAATTATCATAATTAAATATATTTTTTGAAAGTTATGGCATTAATCTTTAAAACGTAAATATATACCTACACAAAAGCAAGCCAAGTTATGAAACCTTCCAATGACAATTTAAAATATTGTTTCAGCTTTACAAAATATTGAATATAATATATTATTTTAAGGAAAACAATACATTTCCGTTTCAAATAGTATGATTCAATAGTTTTCCCTTTATTTCAGCACCGTAGCACATCGTAACTGCTCGTTGACTTCAGTCACAAGTCTATTGAAGAATAAACAAAGGGTGATTTATTGGAAAATTTATGACCTTCATCTTTGTTCCTTTCACTTAGTCGGTTATTGTTTTGATAATTGCGTTATTACACTAATGCTGAGTTGAAGACAAGCCTACTGTTACATTATTGATATACTTGAATACCCATGTGAATGAGGTCAAATTATTCAAGGACACTACCTAATTTATTTTCATTTATATAACAAATTATTGTCACGTTGGAATTATTTAACAAGTCAATTTTATATTAAGTCTTCCTATTGTCAAAATTTCTATATCGGCTTTGATTATTAAATACCAATCACCTGAAACTGTGAAATAAAAACTAACTACTGTATGATAGAGACTCACTGAATCTCAAGTCAACCATCTCTCTACTGCTGGATATAATAGTAAGGCCTCTTTCAAGTATCACGATTTTATGCCTTCTGCATCCATATTTATCCCGCGACTGAAAGAATGTAGTGAGCTCATCTCTTTAGTAGTCTACCAATGTTTCTTCTATTATGATGAGCAATGTATCACAAAATCACAATATTATGCTTCAACATTCTTTTTGTATATCTATCTATTGATTTGATATTATTTAATTTGTTTAATATTTTATTCTATAATTTATAATTGACAATTTAATGACGATATTAATTTATAATTTGAGACATGACTTTCTTGTTATTTAAGAGGAAAATATTATTTGATTTTATAGAACTGATAAAAAATTCTTTTATAACAGTACAAGAGTTTAAATTGATCTATTGACCATTCTTTTTGGGAGTAAAAATAGATAGCATGGAAGTAGAGAAATGTTAAACGTGGCGTATAAAATCAATACAACCCTCGTTTACAATTAAATGGAGAACGTTATTAAACATTCAGGTAGATAAATAGAAGGTAACAACACCTCCGAGATAGGTTCAAGACCTGTCCAATAAATAAGGCTCAGGAATTAGTAAGAGTAAAGTGGGAGTTGAGTAGGCACAGGAAAGCGTGGAGACAACACTAAATTTGTAGCTACTAAATACACTACGGAGACATCTGAACAGCGAAATCTACAAGCAGCGACTTGCCAATAAATCAGATCAATTTATTTTTAACAAAAGCGTCAGAGGTAGGCAAGCAGATTGTTTAAATTTACAGGGAGGAGGTAGAGTTACATCCTTGTACATAATTTCATTAAGATTTCATTATTAAATTCAATACTTATCACGAAATCTTTATAATACAAAATAAGGATTAAAATCAAGAAATGATTATGTTAGGAAACAGTCCGCTTGTTATTTTGTTTCTGTGTTCAAATAATTTGTGAGCAAGTAATTTTAAAGAGGTTGTTTACTACTACTACATATATCGTCACGGTATATTCCACAAGTGGGGTAACCAGCAGACCAGCTGCATGTTATAAACATGCAAGCTGTCATCTCTGATGGATGACAAACTTCATCGCTAAATTAGAAACGTAAAACGTATTTTGTATAACACCTGACATTTACAGAACATTAGAAAACATACGAAAAAAAGTGGGTAAATAATTCTATGCCGAGTGCTCCATGAAAATAAATAGTAACTGTTATTCATACATAGTTTCACTGAAGTTTGATCGATCCTTATGTGATTTAATATGTACTACACATTGGATGGATACTCGTATACATGTAAGTATAAGCACATACATAGATAAAGTTCTCTTTTTTAAGACACACGGGAAAAATTATAAGTATTTTTGATATATTTTCGGGAAATTTTGTAATGGGAAAGATAAAGTATAAACAAAGTATTCATTACAAAAAAATAGAGATAACACACGATCAATTTCACTTTTTATAGATTCTAAAAATCTATAAAAGTTTACGATTCTTTACTAGTATCGTGTATATACTATTTATCGTCTCGCTACTTGGGCGCGCCAAATCGGAGTGATTTATTTATTACTTACCTAGTCTTCTATACAAGTTATACAACAAACTGGAGATGTTGACAACACTAATACATACCTAATAGTAAGCTGCCTTAGCTTTAACCCATATTTCTCTATGATAACATTTGTCTTAGCATCGATTTAGATAAATAAGTAAGAATATTTTTAGGTTTTATTTGGTACATATATCCCTGATAAATTCTTGAGAAACCCAAGATTATTACTATGCTGCGATGTTTAAGTTGTCAAATTCCACAATGAAATTAATAAAATATTGTAAAATAGCTTTTTTTCTCGGATATTTAATTTATTTTTATTGTGAGAGACTTCTTTTTACTTCAAGTTACTATTGTGATGACACGCACTGAGAAAAATACTCAAAACGAATCATTGGTACGGTACTATCAGATTAGGACCAGAGATCGTACAAATGATTCATTGGTACAAATCTATAATATTAACTCTTCGCAAACAAATCATTGGTAAATTTACCAACAATTTGTTTGCGAAGAGTTCATATTATAGATTCGTACTAATGAATCGTTTGTACGATCTCTGGTCCTAATCTGATAGTACGTACCAATGATTCGTTGTGAAATTTCGTTAGTATTTTTCTCAGTGCGGATTTTTATATATCCAAATAGTTTTTGTATATACCTACCTATTTTTACTGATATAGAGTAGATACCTACTTAAAAAGTTTTAAGAATTTCTAATACAGATTTTGTTTTCAATTTTTATAATCTTTTATTGCTTTTCGAAGTAGCCCATTAAGATCGATGCACTTTTGCATGCATTCAAACTTCGCAGGGTAAGATTTCGCAGGGTAACAATTTAACTTATTAACGTCTTGGAACGTTAGTCTTCCGCGACTGAATTCATTGAACCAATTGTATATAGTGGCTAATGACGGTGCATCATTCATTGATAAATGAAGAGATAAATTTATTATGGTATTCTTATCTGTTCAAGCCACGCTTGAAACTATAAAAAATCATCCATTGGAAGCCTTAATGTGAAATCTACATTTTTCCAAAATAGTTTTTTTTTTTATTCAACAAAAAAAACAAATGCATCGAATCCATTTAAGTTTTTAATGATGTTATGATAGTGTTGCCTTATTCCAAAACTATTTCAGCGATATTCGCGCTCCGAGTGGTATAATCCAAAAACTTTAAAAAAAAATCCAATTCAATTTAGTTACAAAATTAACAATGCTGCCTTGGAAAAAAAATATACCTACTCCGAAAAGAAATCAGTGTGCAATAAAAATTATAAAATCTATAAAAAAGGATCTAATTTACAATTTTAAGTTAAATTTATATAGGTAGATTTAGCTTTAGCATATTATTACACAAGTATCTATGTAGTTATCATTTAAAAACTTTACCAGTAAGCAAATCCTTAAAATTATGCTATGAAGCAAAAATTAAAAGGTTTATAAATATTCAGTCAGTCGAATATTTAAAACGCTGCTGGCAGAAGGATGAATCACGTAATAAGCTATTTCACAATATTACAAATGATAAATATCACACACGTCTGCTTAAAGAAAGACGAGCTTATTAGTAGTACATGTCACAAGTCAGGCGAAACACTGATAAAGAAGATGTAGGAACATGGTTGGCATTAGGGGGAGAGAGTTCTCCTCATTCAGATCCGACTTACTTACTTTATATTACATGAATATGTTTTCTTGTGTAATGCTCTTCTTGTCAGACTTTGCGCAACATGTAAAATCTCACAATATTTACTCGATATTTTATTTCCATTAATATTTTTATGGTTTACTGTCAATCACTGCATAAAATGTATTTTTATGAAGGTTTTAAGGTTTATTTATAACAAAATTATTCCCATACCAAATATTCATATACCTAATATGTTTATAAGATTATTAGCTGACCCCTTACACGTTGTTTTGCCATATACATTATTTATTAGCCATATACATTATTATATCGACCGGACTTGAAAATTGTTGAATTACTAATATCGCCATTCATAAATAGGGGTTAATGGTAGAAGGGTGAAAATTTAGGGCTGTATGCATTTTTAATGCTTCATTATAAAAAAAAAATGACCAATAAAATAAAAAAATAAGGTGGACCATCCTTAAGCTTTAGGGGTATGAAAAATATATGTTGGCCGATTCTTAGACCTACCCGATAAGTAAACAAAATTTTATCAAAATCGGTCCAGCCGTTTCGGAGGAGTATGATAACAAACACCGTGACAGGAGAATTTTATATATTAGATTTATAAAATTCCATGTCACTCGCAATATTGGCCAAGTAATGTACTATGAACATATAATTGTGGTACACAATTTAATATCCGGTAATATTGCAAACGGGTAAGTTCTTAATATTAACATCAAAGAACTCGGTTCTTATAAACGAGAACAAAAAAAGTCAAAGAGTTGGTTACCATAAAAATAAATAAAAAAACAAACCGTCCTAGTAATAAGACTTTAGTAGCTTGGTACTTATTTTTTCTACTAATTGTTCTTGATTTTACACAATAATTTTAAGTAAAAGATACACGTTCAATCCCATAGCACGTTCCTTTTCTCAAAGGGAAATAAAATTAATAGTTGCGGTAGAATGGAAGTAAAATGGAAAATTTAACGGAGGCGGCTTTAAAAAAACTCCAAGCTTAGGTAGTTCTCATTTATATCGCTCCTTGTGGAATGTTCATTTCAAATGTTCATAGGTACATAGTACTCCAGAGATCTTCATTGGTTGTAAAAATCTTTATTAATAAATAGAAAAAAAAATCGTTCTTAATAGTGAATTTTCAGTAATTTTTAAAAGAAACTTAAAGTGGTATTTATTTTATATTTAAAAAATATTTTCAACTTTTATTAAGAACTTCCTACTTTAAGTCATCGTTGCCTTCTTTCACTTTTCCATTTGTGTTTCCTCAATTGAAAGCTCTTCTCATTAAACCTTTATCTTTAGAATCATTGCGTTTGAATGAGCTTAATAAATTAGAAGTGTCTATTTTTTTCTAAGGACTTATAAACAAGCTTGTTATGATAGCATGCTTAAAATAGAGTTGGAGCGCTACAAATGGGTTTAAGATAAAGCTTTTCATACTTCAACTTTGATGATTATCATATTTTTCAAAATTAGTAAGCGAATGTTTTAAAAAGCTTACCTTTTAGTATCCTTATTTCTATCAGCGTCATACAAACAGAACGGGGTATCGATAGTTGTGCATTCGTTCATGAACTCAATGGAGCCACCAGGATCAGCGGAAATATCGCAAATGGCCAACATTCTGGAAAAATACAAAAAAAAACGTAAATTTTTGATAAAACACTTAATGAATTCTCCGTACTAACATATGTAAAAGAAACATTTGATAAATAAAATGTATTAATATCCTCGTTCATAGTATAGTACCTACTAAAAATCAGGTTATTCACCTCAAGAATTTTGTTTCGCTATTTCTCTTTAGGCATATTTCTTTAAAACGTATTCCTAGAAACATAGATTGGTGAAATGTTTTCAACGTAAATACTTTATTCGGGTTTTGCTTGATTATTATAAATATACTTTTATGTAGGTATATTTCAGTATTTTGAGAAACCTTTTACCTTTTAGTAATTATTATTTTAAAAATGGATCTGGGTAAAACCCAAATACAACTTTATGCACTTTTCAGAGTAAGTTAAAAGCCTGTGTTATGAATAAAGAGTTTTCCGGCACCTGGGATCGAACCACGCACCGCTTGTACATGAGGCTGAGACTACCTCCAAGTTTCCAACGAACTCAATATAAAAGTAGGTAGTGTCAACTGTCATTATATAGCTGAGCAGTATTTAAGTAGAAATGAGCAAGCACAAAATCCTTACAGGGTGTAGGTAAATCTCAAAGCTTTTTATTTAAGTCACGTTCATAGTATCTTTACTTGTCTTAATGAGACGTTCATGAAAAACAACATGGTACAAAAATAATAATAAGAAACAAACTTTCCTTGAATAAGACTCAATAGTGACAAGTACTCTGTTGTCCTAAAATATAAAAGTAGACAAAAATAAAACTTGGTTATATTATGGTTTGGGGTTCGAACGGGTAGTAGGGCTACGATGGGGTATACTTTGCTGGAAAGTGTACTTCTATAAAATTTCGTAATGCGCCATGTTGCAATAACACCTGGAACACTACTACCAAGTCCAACTGATTAGCGTCCTCGAGTGGTCACCTGGCCCCGCGAACCCTGGGCAATGTGGCCACTGACATTACCATCAGTGTCATAGCAGATAATGAGTGGGCGAATGGCGAGTGTCCGGCGCCATAAAACCGGACCCCCCCAGCTAAGGGAAGGTGACCCCTACAGAAAAACCCATCAGAGAAGGCAACGGGAAACCACTCTGATTACCTTTTCCCGGGATATTCACTATGGCGAGGAACACAACAACGGCCCCTAGTCCCGGGCAGCCCTTCAATGGGCAGGGGGTGCTAAGAATCTCCCGGCTCAAAATAGTGAAGTCGCAACTGAGAATAGGAACGTGGAACGTGAGAAGTTTATATGCTGGCAAACTGGATAATACCATACAAGAGATGAACAGATTGAACATTGGTATTCTTGGTATTAGTGAACTGAGATGGACAGGTAATGGTATACATCAACACGAGAAAGGGAACTTATATTACTCAGGAAGTGACCCACAGGATAGAAACCATAGAAATGGAGTTGCTGTATTCGTAATGAAAGATTATGTAAAATTTGTTAAAAACTTTATCCCAATCTCTGATAGAATAGTCCTGCTTCAACTACACTGTCAACCAACCAATGTAAACATCATACAAGTGTATGCACCGACAGCAGATGTAAGATACGACAGTGATGTGGAGGCCTTGTATGAATCACTAACCAATACTCTCAATAGCTTGAAGGGAGGTGATATAAATTTTGTCATTGGAGACTTTAATGCCAAAGTTGGTAACGGCCGTCGCTCTTATATTGTTGGCGAACATGGACTAGGGGTGAGCAACCAACGAGGTGAAAGATTATACGAGTTCTGCCAGGAAAGAAATGTGGTAGCAATGAACAACTGGTTCAAACTTCCAAAAAGGAGGTTATATACCTGGAGGTCCCCTCAAGATGGAACTATATATGATGTTGTAAGGAACCAAATCGATTATATTTTAGTGGACCAACGTTATAGAAATTGTGTAAAAAGGGTTACTACATACCCTGGTGCCGATATCGGTTCTGATCATGTGCCATTAGTAGCCGACGTCCAACTGAAATTGAAACAAATAAAAAAGCCTAAACCATCAATCCGAATAGACACATCCAAAATCCAAAGTGATGTAATCAGAAACACAATCTCACAAGCAATCAACAGTGGAATGAGGCAACTCCGTCAGGACCCTCCTGAAGAAATACAAACACAGTGGGATGAATTTAAAACACTAATCAGCGAAAACTGTAAAACTCATCTTAAAGCTGATGGACATAGAAAGAAAAAGAATTGGATGACGGATCATATCTTGGACCTGATGGATGAGAGACGTAAATGCAAAAATAGTGAAACACAATACAAGCGATTGCAGAAAACAATTAGAAATGAAATAAAAAAGGCTAAAGAGGAGTGGATGAAGTCGCAGTGCGATGAACTTGAAATGTACAACCGTAGCCATGATGCATTTAAGCTACACAAGAAACTCAAAGAAATGACAGGCACTACAAGAAAAAGTACTCCATCATGTTTGGTTGACGAGTCCAATAAACTGATTTTGGATGAAAAAGATATTCTACAAACATGGGAAAAATATATCTATGATATATTTAAGGACAATAGACCTGATACTGATGTTTCTACCAATTTGTACGGACCACCAATAATGAAATCGGAAGTTCTTCACGCAATGCAGACCTCTGACAATCGTAAAGCATGCGGCCCAGACGACATCCCAGTTGAGGTGTTGAAGCTCATTGACAATGACAATATTGACTACCTATTGAGACTTTTTAATGCAATATATGACACGGGGAACATACCCCACGACTGGTTGAAATCCACCTTTGTGACGCTACCTAAAAAACAACACCCTAAAAAATGTGGAGACTACAGATTGATTAGTCTCATGAGTCACGTCCTGAAGCTATTTATTAAGATAATACATGCCAGAATACGTGGTAAATGTGAGCAAGACTTAGACGATACACAGTTTGGTTTCAGGAACGCATTTGGAACACGCGAAGCACTATTGGCTATCAATGTATTGTTACAAAAGTGCCGAAAAAAGAAAAGTATACTTCACATACATTCACATTCACATTTTTTTACTAATTCATTAAATTTGCCTGTAGCACATTATGTTATCGTTGTTAAAATAATACTGATTATATACCTACCTTGAAGTCACAGCTATTGAACAAATCTTTGATTGTATAAAGAATATGTTACGTTTATCATGTCCCTTTTTATACTATACTATGCAATGCACTTACGGCATTTCACCAGTGCGGTAGACAGAAAGATCCGAACGCCATATGGGTTCGGATCTTTCTTCGCTTCTTCATTATATATACAATAACTCATAGACGCAAGCCGGATTCTCATACTCCAAACGCGTCCGTCCAGAAATGAGGCATTTTAAGAATATTTTTATTATTTTGTCTTGGATTTCAAAATTACCATTTTTTTTAAGATATATAGATCTGGTATAAACACAACTTTATACGCCTATCACAGTAAGCTAGAAGCTTGTGTCGGGGTACTTGGGATAGAACCGCGCACCTCTTGAGGCCGAGGCCGAGAGGCCGGTATATGAGACCGAGACTCTACCTTTAGGCTACCGATGAACTCAATAATTCTTTTTTATTTTTTATGTATGTAGACACTGTACAAAATTAACAAATAAACAGACTACCTAATAATATATTTCTACATTAGACTTCTTCCATGAAGCAAGATACTGCATCTCACAGTTGTACATGTTAAAAAATTACGTGGTAACGACCTTAGTACGAGTAGCAATCAAGATAATTATACTTGTACTATACTATAGAGAAATGCAAAATTGAGCAAGGCGTTAAATATAATACTGTTTTCTCTACCAATACAAAGCAGTTTTGCATGTATGCAAGCCAACATAATTAATCCGTTCATTCTTTTTTTGACCTAAAAATTTAAGTTTTATTGTCTGAGATACATAATCGTTCCGTAGATTCACCGGCAAAGAAATAGATCACTCACTTTTTTTTGTAAGTTTTTTAAGTGTCTTGTAAAGCACAGATATTCATAAAATATTCATGTGTAAAACATTTTCAACACTTCGATACAGCTACTTGTAACCCATCCTTATGCATCCCTTGTAATGCTATGATGGTATGAATGAGTGAATAAAAATAAAATTGATCCTTCATTTCAGAGGTATATTATAAGATAAGAACTTTAGAAATGTCATTATTTGGTATCATTTTCTAAAGCGAGATTAAGTTAGAATACGAAATCTTTATATTATATTTATCCTCACGCCATGTCCCAAATGGGGTTAGCCAGTAGAACGGCACGCCATATGGATCAATCCTTGCATACTTTGCATTCATGCATATTGTCTATACATGCACGTCGAGTTTTTTACTCAACACACATTCGTTATTAAGAGTTTGATGCATGAGGTCAAAATCTCCTAGTTCTCGGACGTCCTCGCTTTCTTACACTTCCTCTTTCAGATTAATCTACGAAATTGATAAGACATCTAAATAAATTTATATCAAAATTGCTAAATGAAACATATTAAAAATATTATACTTGTTTACATAATCGCATAGGCATTTCAATACGTTTCATTCACATCTTGTAACCAAAGATTAATGGAAAAGAGATAATTATTTAAATATATTTATGGCACATGCAAATAACATTATGTAAATTTGAATATCAACATGAACAGCGTATTAAATTCATAATGATATGAAAACAAGGTATAACTCAAATTTCCTCGGTACTAAATGCAACTACTAGAACCTACTTGATGTTTAAACGCATTCAAGTCTACAAAGATAGAGCCTGAGATTGTAGGAGTTGTTAATAATTGCATGGGGAACCAAATACATAGTTGAAGCTGTGGCGTGACCACTCTTTTTAAATTCGTCATACTTTCGTAAGGAATATTATTATAATTAGTCATTGACCATCGTCATCATTATCATCCCGCTTTCTTGGAAGCACAGCGTAGAAACCAGCCTCTTCCATTCAGAGCGTCACCGCGCTAATTGAGTCACCTCTTTCCATATTATTCTTATTGTCATAGGAACGGTATATTGTTAAAAAATCATTGTGAAAGCCGTAATTTTACTAATTCAAATTTAAAAGATTTTTTTTTAAATACCAGAATTTTCACATCTCTACGCCTTACATTAATATTTCGTATTTGTATCTTATAAAAGTTCCATGTAAATAAAATGTTATACTTCTCCAAATTTCCGTGCGTATACCTAATTGTAAAGATATGCGATAGTTATTTATAGTATTGATACACAAGTAGTGGAATAACACAACTGGAATAAAAAAATTATAATGACCTAAGAAGAGAACATACCGCAAGAGTGGAACAATGCAGCGATCAATCTCTTACACAAAAAAGGTGACCACAGGAAGTTGGAAAACTATCGACCAATAAGTCTTCTATCACATTTGTATAAGTTGTTTACAAAAATCTTAAACAATAGACTCACTAACAAACTGGATGCATACCAACCAATGGAACAGGCTGGATTCAGGAAAGGATTCAGCACGAATGACCACCTTCAAACGTTGAAGAACGTTATCCAGAAATGCAACGAGTACAATATGCCCTTATCACTGGCTTTCATTGACTTTGAAAAGGCCTTTGACTCTATAGAGACATGGGCGGTGATGAAGGGTCTAGATAATTGTAGAATAGACCACCAATACTCACAACTCCTGAAAAATATTTATTCTAATGCTACCTCCGTTGTACAACTCCATGAACCCTCCGAAAAGTTCCATGTCAGAAGAGGAGTAAGACAGGGAGATACAATATCTCCTAAATTATTTACATTGGCTCTGGAAGACGTCTTCAAAACCCTTGATTGGAGCGACACAGGTATCAACATCAACGGCGAAAACTTAAATAATCTAAGGTTCGCAGATGATATAGTCTTATTTGCCAAAAACGATAGAGAACTGGAAAACATGATAATTGATGTCAACACAGCGTCCCAAAGAATAGGCCTAAAAATGAATATATCAAAGACCAAAGTCATGAGTGATGCAAACCAGTCATGTAATATCGTGGTAGATGGACAAGCTATCCAACAAGTTGATAGCTATGTATACCTAGGGCACACTGTAAAACTTGGAAGAGAGAATCAAGAGGTAGAAATTGAAAGAAGACGAGGCTTGGCATGGGCGGCCTTTGGTAAATTATCTTATATCCTGAAATCCCCGAAATACCCAAATTATCTGAAAAAGAAGCTATTTGATGCCTGTGTTCTCCCAGTGCTCACCTATGGCTGTGAAACTTTTGTGTTCACGAAAAGAATTTTACACAAATTATCAGTGACGCAAAGATCCATGGAAAGGAGAATGCTGGGTATTTCACTGAGAGACAGGAAAACTAATGTATGGATCAGAGAAAAGACCAGGGTCGTCGATGTCGTTCACAAAGTTTCTAGTCAGAAATGGAGTTGGGCTGGTCATGTGGCCAGAAACACAGACTCTAGGTGGACAAAGAAAGTTCTGTAGTGGAGACCTAGAACAGGCAGAAGAAGTGTTGGTAGGCCTCAAGCACGATGGTCGGACGACATAAGACGGGTTGCAGGGGTCGGCTGGATGCGGTCTGCCCAGGATAGAGAGCTGTGGAGATCAATGGGGGAGGCCTATGTTCAACAATGGACGCAGGGAGGCTGACATGATGATGATGAATGACCTAAGAAGCCAAAAGACGTCTCTGTCACGTTTTTAAATCTATGATAAAAAACCCTTGTTTCAATTTTAATAAACATGCATTGTTCATTTGCATGTACAAACGTCTTCATAACACGTCATTCTTCTTCTTCTTCTTCTTCTCATGTGTTAAACCCGTCATACTGGAATCTTAAGGCCCCGTAGCCATAAGATCCCGTCGTCTGACCCTAAACTAAGTGCTTGCAACCTCATTTTCAATTGTAGATATCTTCTTCTTCTATCAGTGCCGTATCAAGTCCCCCCGACGTTGGCGATCACTCTGGAGAATGCCTCTCTGTCTCGTGCTGTGCGGACCAGTTCTCCCATCCGTGTTATTCCAGTCCATTGCCGTATATTCCGCAGCCATGACATCTGCCTCCTTCCCACTCCACGACATTGTCAATTCAATCATCGACAATTGTAGATATGCGATGATTTTTTGCATGTGTGAAAAGAATGCCACTGAGTCGTAGTACTAATAGTCGTTACATAAAACGAAAAATATACAAGAAGTTGGTTAGCATAAGTATGTACATAGGTCTCCATTATTATCAAGATGGTTAATGTTTAGCGCATCGTAATGAAATTCACGGTTTCGCCGGCGTTGGCGGTTAGTTGGCGGTGATTTACGATTTCGGTTAATGTAATGTGCTTTAATTAACATAAAACTGTAATAGAAGTCGGCCATATAATCAACTATGAGAAATATTATTATTAGTATTATGTATAATAAGCTATTACGAAAAATATACAAACACCCGAATCTTCAAGAAAATGAAACGTCTTCAGTAGACGGAAAAACTCCAATCTCTGTAAGATATCTCTTATCTTAATTAAGTTCTACTCCTGTAATTGTGCTATAAAATACATAATTAATCTATTAACAAAAATAAATAATATGCACACTATATTTTTGAAAACTGTTATCGTTTTATCTGTCCAATGGTGTTTTGACGACGACGACGACGTAAGTACAGGACTTGATCTTGACTTGTTTATTTTTATGTCATATTAAGTGCCAACTAAAGTAACTTGTATTTTTATAGGGAAAAGTTAACATCGGTAATCATTCAAAATCTTTGGGTTAATTGGAGAAGATCGCACCTTTGCGATAAATTCGTCTTCTGTATACTGATTGTATTTAAAATGAGAGTTTATTTTTTTTTGTCGGCTAACCTTTTTACTAAGTTGCCTTCTTTTGCCAACCCTGTTCAACATCTCGTTATTTTCTACATATTCCGGTAAATGGTCCACGTCTCTCTATCATAAATAGCCTGAACCCTTCAGACAAAGGCTTTAATCAGGTTCTTCCTAACATTAAAATAAGTGTAATGATATTGTAATATTTTAGGCTCTAGACATTAAAAGAGTAAAGTTTACTAAAATACAAAATTGATAATAATTATAATTATACATGACATACTATCTCAAACATTTTTGTAGTTAGAATACCTAATACAAAATAACTTTGTGAAAAATCAAAGAAACAAAGTATAAATTCTAGGTATACATATATTGTTTAACTGTCTAGCAACTGTTACAAAGTTAATCCTTCAAAAATAAGTGAAACAAGTAACTTTTTTGTATATTCAGTTTTTTTTATTATTTCTAAGTATTCCAATAATAATAAATCATCGGATCCTTTGACAGCAAGAAACAATTGTTGAACTCTATCTAACTCCAAATAAAAAAATCTAATTGATGATATTCATATATTATTATTATTGCAAGTTTTTTTTTCAGCCATCAACAATACTTCCCGTTTTGTGATACATGATCGAGTGTATAGCTAGGACAAAATACATTGCCTTTTGATCGTACCATGCGAAAATCATTTTATCGACTTATGAATTAAAATTTTAAAAACGTCTTATATAAATTAACAGATTTATTACATAATATAATCTTGTTTTTTTTTTTTTGTTAAAAAATAAACCTTATTTACCTATGCTCTTTTTATATTACATTTTACATTATCTCAGAAAAACATACCTTTAAATAGTTCTGTATTCAATGTAGGTACAATTAAATTCCTGTAATATCCGCCCACGGATAAGGAAGAGTAAATAATTTAATATATTGTTTTGAATGATTAATTATTAATAATGGAATATTGTAGTATTGATACTTTCAAATTTAGCAAATAATATTAAGCAAAAAATATCGCAATAAATGAAAATTTATGAGTAATGTAAAAAGATGTACTTATTATTAAAAAAAAGGGTCTAGACAGGATAATATACACTTATTTTAATAAGAAATGTGTAAAATCAAGTAACATCTTATCTAGAAGAAACTTTCCTTCATTAGTAATTGATCTGCTATCTATAACATCACGGTATCTCTAACAAGTGGAGACACCAGCAGAATAACTGCATGTAATAAGAATACAGGTCGCCCTTTTCGTAGGTATAATAATAAATGTTTAGAATATTTACTAATTTTCTATTGTTTAACCGGATTCGGGTGCAGATGACAAAACCAATCCGAAATCTCGATTGGATTACCATTAAGTTATAAGCCTTCCGAAGGGCAATATGATTTGGCAGTACATTTATAAATGGTATTGTTTACTCTGTAAGTAAAATAAGTACCGAGGGTGTATGTGTCTATATGCTACTACCCACCCCCTGTAACGATGAAGATATCAATCAAAACATTGACGTTTATCTGAGGGATGGGGTGTGAGTGAATGAGAGAGGGCATTATACAAAATTTAAAGTTCACGACTCGTTAAACACATAGTTGATTTATTGCTAGCGAGAAGGATTATAGCTGTACTGCTCAAATCAACGAACATCTCCCAACGGAAACCTAACACGCTAGAGTCAATCGATGTATTATTTTAAAAGTCGAATTTTTATCGACGAATTATGTTCATAACATGGAAAACCATGACAAACTCATATCACTACGAATAACAAACCACGGCCTGTGATTATTAAGAGATCTATTATGTTTTTAACCTATAAACACATTTTAGACCACAAATGCTTTTGTTAGAACAAAATAGTGTTAGTGTAGTGGGGAAAAAGAGATGAAGAGATGATGATATCACTGCTTGAAGACAGGATGTCTTCCACGATATTTATGTTGTCATCCCCGCTGTTAGCAGTGAGCGTGGAAGAAGTGTTACTCATGTTGCTAACGTTGTTGTTATTGTTGTTAGTGGTACAATTGTTGTTGGTGGTGGTGACGCTCATCGATGATGACGGACAGTTGACATTGGTTTCAGTGTCCAAGGCTCGCGAACCAATCTCCAGTGTGGCCCACAAAACATCACCACAAAATAGTGAGTATTGTGTTTATTTTGACACTATCACATACATTTTGATGCTTAAAAGATTGCACATAAGGTCCAGGAGTCCATCATCAGGTATTAAACTGTTCTATAGACAGCTGATGTCAATACAAATAATCTCGTTGTATTAATACTGTTGATGTAGTGAACACCTCCATAGTATTTTATAATCATTAAGATCATTGCTTTAAACCTTACACAAAATTTGGAAAACTGATAATAAATTTGATTGGATTATATCATAAGCTGTTTCTAAATGAATAAAAAATAGAAAAGAATCTCAAAATACTCTATTTCTTATGTCTTATAAATACTTACTAGTACACATGAAATCTTTTTATAAATGAAATATCTTGCTATTATTTAACCGCCAGCTGCAGTTAATATAGAGAAATGTAAGTTATATTATAAACATAATTCAACAAACAATGTACGATGAATTAGAATATTAATCTAACGTTATATTATAACATCCTTAGTTGAGTTCAAGTTTTGAATTTCAGGATTAGTTAGAAGTAGATTAAAATTATTTTGCGTGTTCCGGTATGTACCTAGCTACCTAGTCATCAGTTGACAAATTATATGGAAGTTTAAATTAATACAATAATCAACTATGTCACATAGACATTAAGGGCCATACATTCAATAATAAAAAATGATTCGCAATAATATTCAAATTTCATTCATTTTATGTATCTATCTCTATCATCATATCATCTTCTACATATGGGGTAGCCAGCAGACTGATTTCATGTAATAACCATTCAATTTGGCTTCTCATTCATTCATTCTTCGCCCTCAACGCTCCTCTTGGGAGCACAGGGCAGAAACCGGCCACCTCCATTCAGAGCGTCCCTGCGCCAATTGCCTCACCTCTTTCCACGACATTCCCTGTGCTCTGATGTCGTTGTCATAGGAACGGTGTATTGTGAAACAGGGACGCCCGGGTCGACGGAACCCTTGCGGACGAAATTTGTCTTCTACATACCGTTTAAAAATCTTAAGTACCTACATAATTATGTATGTGGAGTATCTCTCAAAGCTTAATTTATTTACTAAATCATTAAATGGCCTTTTACAATTTACAATATTGTCTTTTTCGTGATGTTCAATGAGCTGTAGACCTATTTTTTGGCGGGGACTTCTACATTACTAGTACAACGAACAACAGCATTGATAAATTATTGAAGTAATTTAATTGAGTAGGTAATTAAAAATATCAAAAATCAAATTTTCCAACTTTGTGAAATAGTCTACGGAGTAAAATAAGACTTTTACCATTGAATAAATTTGACTTTAAAAAGCTTTAATTTTTTTGTCTTATTATATTTAAGTATATATTTGAGTTCGTCGGTAGCCTGGAGGTAGAGTCTCGGCCTCGTGAACAAGGGGTCCGTGGTTCGATACCAGGTGCTGGCAAACTCCCCTTTCACGACACAAGCTTTTAGTAGCTTACTGTGAACGGTGTATAAGGTTGAATTTGGGTTTATAACAAACAAAACCCAGATATATCTTTATAAAAAAAACTATATAACGATATATAATATTGTACATACAATGAGTGAATAGAATAGCGCACCAATGAGAAATACCGTGCTGGGTTAAGATACAATAATAAGTAGATTCATAATTATATAGATTAGCGCACCAATGAGAAATACCGTGCTGGGTTAAGGTACAATAATAAGTAGATTCATAATTATATAGATTAGCGCACCAATGAGAAATACCGTGCTGGGTTAAGATACAATAATAAGTAGATTCATAATTATATAGATTAGCGCACCAATGAGAAATACCGTGCTGGGTTAAGATACAATAATAAGTAGATTCATAATTATATAGACAGACATGGTATAATGTTTGTTGATTTTATGGTAATTGTTATATACCTATGTAATACTCGTAGATATCTTACGATTAAATAATCCAATCAAGATATTAATGTAGTCGTGTACCTTCCACAGAAAACTCCATTTTTTTTAATAGAACGAAATTTCCAATCTTGGCCGGGACCCATCAATCATTAAATCAAGCAAATATAAATAGATATTCTAAAAAAATCTGTTATTGGTTGCAAAAATAGTTTTTTGTCTGACAATAGTTTTTGGGATATTTATTTTTGGCTTGCTCTCGTATATTATATTATTACATTACGGCCTTAAAGTTTACTTAATTTTGGTACAACGAATATTTTTTTTGAACACTTTTAAAACGAAACCCTTCATTTGTTATATAATAAAAATGTTTGTCGAAGTAGGTACTTGAATTAAAAGCTCTGAATTGCGTACGTAAGAACGGACGTCACGAAAAATAAAAATATATTTTAAAGTAGGTATTATAAATAATTGAAATACATAAATTAATTAATACTCTCATAAATAAATTAATACTCTCGTTGAAAGCTTTTAAGACTTAAATATAAAAAATTAAGTATTACGATCTAAAATTAATTTCTTATATATTTTTTAAATTCAGCGATATTTTAAGAATTTTTAAATAAAACACGATACTATGATTAAAACAGTAATTTAATTTTTATTTGATTTTCAAAGTGTTCAATAATGTTTTTTTTTCTATATTTTCTTTAAGATCAGAATGTAGAGATAATTTTTAATTAATAAATTAACAAGTGATTTTGAATAGGATTCAGTATATTAAAAATGTAGCAGAATTTGTTTTATTTATTGACTTTTTTTGCTGTCAAGAAAAGTCATTGAGCACAAAATACCAAATATTAAATTTTCAGATTATATTTCATTCTCTTTTAGCTGAAAAAATATAAATATCAAGTAGGTATTTCATTCAATATTTCACTTAAAATTTCTACAATATCTTTATTTGCAACCACTGCAATCTCAATTCAAATTTCTTCTTCTCAATATTCTGTGCATACATAGCAATAAGGATGAGCGCTGTGAAAATGAGGCTTAAGTAAATCTTAATATGAATATTTTAATACCAACTCCTATAATAGTTATTCTGTTTTCTAAGAACATGTTAATTTGTAGTTCGTCTTTGTATAAGGAACTTCATTGTTAGATTGGTGAATATATCTACTAACATACCAAGTTATTAAATATTTCTATTAGTATTAATAATACTAGTTATCAACCCCGCATTAATTCATTTGGGCAGATACTGTTAATCATCGCTACTTATATGTTGAAAGAATATTAAAAATTTCGACATTTTGATATTTGCTTTGACATTATCTGTGAAAGTCTTATTAAAAAAATGAGATAAAGTTGATATTTTTCAACCGATAGTACTTGGTGGAAATTCATGTTGAATTAATTATAAATAAAACATTTATAGTATATCCATGAGAGCGGAAACTCTTGAAATCCGACTCGCGTCCAACAAAAAGTCACAGTTGATATACTATAATTAAGTGTTTTATTTATAATTGATTAAAAAATAAGATATATGCCTACAACTATCTGGGAAAACGTCTAATAAATGCTAATTTCCCAAATTCAAGCCATGAAATGGACAACCTTTATATTAATCGCCAAGAATCCACTGGAACCCATCTTAGGTGCATACACAGATATAAACTGAAATACATATTGATATAAATGTCCACTTAAAGTATATAAGAAGACGTGTGAACACACTTAAATATTTAACAGGTTATACCGCCGTTATATACTACATTAGTTGGTGAATGTAAATTGTATCTTCAAGTAGGAATACTATCACTTATATCTATACCATATAACATATTATTATGTATATGTAGGTATATACTATGTATCCATAGACACCATTAGAGCTACTCGATAACGTATCTACCTATATTATAATATTCATTGTCTTGAAATATTACAGTATATTTGAACAGAAATATGGAGTAAAGAACTATTGAAAAACGAACCAAAAATACTGGTACAATAACCAGTCGATTTAACCTATTTATCAGTTTACTTCTAATGTTTTTTTTAAATAAAAATGAGCTCAATTTTCGAAAAATTATTTCTCTTGGATGGAATTTGGAGATGGTTGGTTACCTGATGTAGAGTCTCAGACTTTTGATCAAGAGATTCCTAATTCACTTACACGACACAAGCGTATTGCTTAGTGTGAGTTAGGGTATATTCATTCCAAATTCAGATTTAAATTTACTTTTTTTCTTGGTACAGTAACACATATTTTATGACATTTAAGTACTTTTTGTTCTAGGATTTTCTAATACCTACCTAATTATTATTTTGTATGATATAACCTATGCAAGCGTGGATAATTTACTCAGATTGGGTTTATCCCAAACTAAAATATGAATCTTGTATTATGAGTGCTAATGCGACTTTACATATAAATGTAACACTCAGACCCAAAATGAAAATATTTATGCTTTTTTTTGTTCTGCGCCGACCGAGAATCGAATCCACGACCTTATGAATCAGATGTAAGAGCGTTACCTCCGCTTGCTCTGTTTAGAGAGACTATTTTTAATCATTTTACATAACAAAGATTTAAAACGGATGCATTTGAATATAAAAAATATTTTACATCAAAGCTGTCATTTAATATTCTACACTATATTGTCCTGAATGTGATTTGCTGAAACCATTTAGTTAGTCGAAAAAAAATGTGGTGTTTGACTCCTGCAACAACTGCTTTCGAGGGATGATGCAAATATTTCATAGCACAAAAGGCCAGAGTCACTCCATAAACAAACTCCCTACTCTGTTGTTCACTTTTCCATAACAATAGTGAATAATATATTATTATACACATCATACTACTAGATGAAATATTTATTCAAATTTCTTTTCATGAATATCAAATGAGAATCCATTAGCGTCGGTTAATGAGAGATTCTTGTGGGGGAAAGCATGGATAACTTTAGAGGAGTGAAATATATACAACACAAAATTTAAAAGTGAAAAAAGATATATTTCCAGGAAATAAGAACAAGAAGGATAATATAAACTAAAGGGTTTATAGAAAAATATGTTTTGGATTCCTTTTACTTAACCTTCTGTTGCCCAAGGTGTACGAAAAAAATATTACCCTTCTTGACTGACGATACTTACCAGTACCATAAATAAGATTTGAATAAGTTATATAAACATTGGAACAAAATTTTTGTAGTAGAAGTCAGCTGGTATTGTAAAGGAACATTTACTAAACTCTGTATATAATTTATTTTATTGGCAACACTGATGTATTGATTACTTGTCTTCTAATGTCATTCTTTTTTCTATGTTTATAGTGACTGACCGCGTGATTTATTCTCAATGGTTGAGCAATATAGTATAAAAAAAAATCTGGTACTCATTAGTTTCGATCGCCAATTTAGAGAAACAGATTTTCTGTAATAATAACACCTAACTTTGTTGTTTTCTTCACCACAGACAAAATAGATTAAACCTCAATATTTTAATTAAGGAAAACTTTTGGAATATCCTGCTGAAAACAATATCATAACTGTTATGTATGTTTTGTAGAGCACATAAGGGTAATATAAGGATCTTCACTGATTTGCTTATTGCTAAATATGTTGTAGACCATTATATTTTTTGTATCAATTGTATGTATCCTGTAAAATTGAAATAAATAAATAAATAACATGCACAGCAAAACCTGCATATTTATCATCATATGCAGTTGATCCACCGATTAACAGTAATATCCACAATGATGACGATAGAGAAATAGAACAACAAAGTTTTCCGGCGAACTTAGATCCAAACATTACATTTCAAAATAATATGTATTTATTTATTTTGAGCCTGAGTATAACTATTGTTTATTATTTTCGTGACTTTGCAAAACGTAAATGAGTTGACGACAACTGCATTACATAAATACAATTACATTCACCGCACATGAATATTCAATTACCCAATCTTCCTATACATATACCAAGAGGATATATTGTCCGAATGCATAAAGTGGAGGAGTGGTATTATAATATATTCAATGTAGATATTTGTATAATCATTTCGTATGTGTTTTATGTAAATTAGTCGATTTTGAAGATAAAATTTTTGATTCAATAATTACCGAGCCATTATTATGTTGCCTAATATTTTCATGTGAATATAAATTTCTGGGTCTCTACTTTAAAAGAGGACTTTTCTGCACGGGCGACTCTTGAGGTCTTACAAAACATTAAAAAGTTGAATAAAAATTAGCAGAATACTATACTATACTATACCATCACGGCATATCCCACAAGTGGGGTAGCCAGCAGATCAGCTGCATGTAAGAAACATGCAAACTGTCCTCTTCGTGCCAGTATAAAATCAAGACATTCAGGATGGGTGGCAAACCTCAACGCTGAATTTAAGATGTAAAATGTCTTATTTTTTCGAACTTTAGCAGAAAAATATTAATTATTTAAGCAATATCCAAAAAGCTTAACTATTGTTAATAATTCAACAACATTGCATTAAATTGGTACCTATCAAAGTAAATAATAGATTATTTCAAATTAATAAAGTAAAGTTTAATTTATCGACCGACGGTTCTTGGTGGAAGTTCATATTAATAATTTTTAAAATGAAACACGATATTTAGTTATTCCACTATTGACTTTATTTATTTTTGCGAGCCGGCTTTCAAGAGCTTCCGCTCTCATCGTCAGGCTAAAGTAAAGTTTTACTTTACTTTTGCCTGACGATGAGAGCGGAAGCTCTTGAAAGCCGACTCGCAAAAATAAAGTAAAACTTTACTTTTGCCTGACGCTGAGAGAAAATAAAGTAAAAATAAAGTAAAACTTTACTTTTGCCTGACGATGAGAGCGGAAGCTCTTGAAAGCCGGCTCGCAAAAAAAAAGTAAAACTTTACTTTTGCCTGACGATGAGAGCGGAAGCTCTTGAAAGCCGGCTCGCAAAAATAAATAAAGTCAATAGTGGAATAACTAAATATCGTGTATCATTTTAAAAATTATTAAATTAATAAAGGTTTGGATACTTTCAAAATAAAAAGTTAAACTTACTTTCGATTTTTGATAGGGAATGTAAAAGAGAAATGCGGAATTATGAATATATGCTAAAGTTTACAAAAGAAAAGCTTAATAATTACGTTATGAATTTTTTGACACAATTGGATGTCGGGAACTGGATTTTTAACTTACTAGAAGTGTAGATGTCAAATATATTTTACTACTCCAGATTAATCATTTCAATTGATCACACTCATCCATAGTCAACCTATTTGAATAGGTATTAACTAGGTAGGTATGTTGTATATGATACACATACATATGTGAACTTCCTTAAGGAGAGCACAACATAGAGTTTCGACGCTTATGAATCGACTTAGGCTTGGTTAAGAGTACTCTTTAAAAACAACATTCCAAGTAATTAAAGTATTCCAGGTAACATTCCCAATTCCTCTGTGTCATGCTTATCACATGACTTGAAATTTTTGAAAGTTGTATATATGTTACAACTCAATATTGAGTAGGTTGACTATGGATGAGTGTGATCAATTGGAATGATTAATCTGGAGTAGTTCAAAATAATAATAATAATAATAAGAACACTTTATTGATCAGAAAAAAAAATCATGAGCAATTGGCGAGCTTATTGCCTGGAGGCAATATCTTCCAGCTAACCAAAATATGCTTAATAATAATTACTGTAGGCACTTTAAGTAAAACTTGTAAATAACATGACTATCTATAGGGACATCTAATTCACTACTACAATACAAGACTAGAAATTTGATTAAAAACTAAAAAGTTAAATTAGGTACCCAGAATTTAACGCAAGAGATTTTAAATGCTGAATATATAATGGATAGGTATATTTTGAAACGAATAATATACGCTCACTCAGATTACGATACAAAAGTAAAGAAAATATTGATGTGTATATTAACAAAATATACGATAAACTTTCCCCTTAGTTTATTATTAAAATATTATGGACACAGTTATTTTACCTATCTAACTTTACATTGAGGAAACCAGTAAACTAACTATTTGTAATGAACATACAAGCCTCCATGGCAACAAAAATGAACAAATTTCACTTTAAGTTATTCTTCTTCAAGATACATAATTATAAAGATAAAAATCTTTTTCAAGTATTTGTATTTTTTATAATATTGAATTGAAAAATTATTTGCGCACATATTGAAATAGCCTAACGTTAAACAAAGAACAACTGGGGTTTTGAAAATCTATTTGATTATAGATATTGAACTACAAATTTTGTTATTAATTTTTTAGTTTCAGTATATTTAATTTAAATTTATTTCCGTTAAAAAATAAATCAAAACAATCTTTACAATATTGCTATGGAAAAATAAGTATAAATTTCCATTCTAGTTGAGTTCCACTCAGTTTTGTAAAATGATAACAAAAATATTTTTACGAACTAAATTTATTCCGAAGATGACGCCAAGGACCATTGAATATTGATCACGATTTTTATCTTGTATTTTGGGTTCTTGTTTAAACAAAGATTATTTGCTATGGAATATATTGATACTTTGAAATTCAATGAAGACATAAAGAGCGAAAAACTATCTGGCGAAAGTCTGTCTTTAAAATAGAATTTAACAATCTTTGTAAAAGATCCAAAGTTTCGTTTCTCTTAATATTCAGCGGTGGAGGTCACTTCTGAATTTTTCACTTAACATAGGACATTTGTATTCATTGGAGCGGCCCAATTACAGAAAACGAATTATTCTGAGACATCCAAAAGATACTTATCATAAAGACCATGTTCCGGTCTAAGTAAACTTTATTCTTTCTGTATTATTATTGAGATTTAAACTAAATATAACCTTTTCATTTAGATGACTCCTTTCTTATGTTTATTTTTACCTCCTTTTTTCCAAATGAATAAAATCATCTATAAAAAGATTTTTTCTTGGCACATTTTTTTTAAATAACCTGTATTTCATAAACCCCAAAATGTTTTTTGCATATTCATACCTTAATGTTGATTTTTATATTTACTGGTACAACTGATTGTATTTCTGAATTTCTTTATCCTTAGTAATTCCTGTCTAACAACGATATAACACATTCATAATTATTGTAATCAAGACTACTAAAAAAACAGTTAATCTCGATTTTTCTGACCAATCTTACAATATGTTCTCAAAATAAAATAACCTTTTACTTATATATCATCGTTCAACATTTGTTTTAAGAAAACAACCTTTTCATTTTGTATTTAAATACTTCTATAAATAATAAAGTGGTTACATATATAATGTTTTGCGCGTTTTTTAAAGTTATTCAACGTTTCTTTGAAATTATTTCATGCTTATATATTTAGTGTAGGTAATTATATCCAGGAAGACCTTCGTATCAAAATTTGAACCGTTAATGAAAATATTTCTTCTCATCTGGAGATTTCATATAAATATTCATACATTACTTCAAACACCTACTCGTAAAACGATAAAGCAAAGATTCCAAACAAACTCCCGAACCATATTTTTCCCAAAACTTAGACAAAATATTTACTTATTGATTTATTCTTTTTGCACATCATCATTATATTAGTGTTAACAAAACAATACAAAATTTTAAAGGATAAATAAAACAATACAAAAATTAAATTTAAAATACTAGGACGATATGCAGTGGCGAGATGTATCACTATCAAGTGATTCAAACAGCTAATTACGTTACAGGACATTTCGTGGAGCGGACCTGAAAACGGATCATGAGCTCCTTGTCGGAGCCATGAAGCTAAGGTTCAATAAATTTGCAAGACCAGCTGCACCGCGAGTGTTTGACGTCTGTGGGTTGGGGAATATTTGGTCTCGCATGAAGTATGAGGCTGAGCTGCACCAAGGATTTGAACTCTCTCGGTATCTTTCCGATACTGACTCAGTAGAGTCGGCCTGGGAGGAGTTCCAGAGAGTAGTGAAGGCTGCAGCGGTTGCGTCCATTGGGTTCAAAGAGAGGAACAAACCACCATGGATGTCTATGGAGTCCTGGGGATATATTCAAGATCGCCAAAAAGTCAAGATACTCAGAGATGCTGAAAAGTCCCCTACGAAACTGGAGGCCCTAAGAAATTCATACAGAGAGCTAGACCGCCTGGTAAAGCACTCTGTGCGCAAAGACAGACGACGTGATGTCGAAGCCAAAATACAGCTTGCACAAACTGCCGCGGCCAGGAATGACTCGAAGACTCTCTTTGAAATTACCCGCATGTTGGGAGGAAGAGGTCAGAATAAGACTGCTGACTCAATTAATGATAGCAGTGGAAACCTGATCTCTGCCCCTGACTTAGTAAGAGGAAGATGGAGAGAACACTTTGAGTTCATTCTAAACCGACCGGACCCCTCCTCACCTTTTGATGTTGGCAATGAGGATAGCGACCTAGATATCCCACAGGTATCTGGGATAGCCGAAACCCCCCCAACACATGAGGAGATTGAGGCAGCTGTAAAAAGGCTAAAAAACAACAAGGCCCCAGGTGAGGATGGAATCCACGCAGAGCTCCTTAAGTATGGCATGAATGCGCTTATCCACCCACTGTACCATCTCTTTAACAAGGTGTGGAATGAGGAGCTCTGCCCGAAAGATTGGAGAAATGGATCCATCGTGACACTTTTCAAGAAGGGAAACCCACTGGAATGCGGAAACTACCGTGGCATCACACTACTTAGTGTGCCCGGTAAAGTTCTCTCACAAATCATATTGAGTCGCATTCAAAAACCAGTGTTGGCATCTCTGGGAAAGCAACAATGCGGGTTTGTGCCTGGCAAGTCCTGTTCGGACGCAATTTTCTGTGCCAGATGTGTACTCCAACAGTCGCAAGAGTTCAACTCACCGCTTGCATGTTGCTTCATTGACTACGAAAAAGCTTTTGACAGCCCCCACAGACCAACCATATGGAAAATACTGGCCGCGTATGGCATCCCGCCCAAGGTAGTAACCATGATCAAAGCCCTGCATATGGACTCTGAATGTTCTGTCAGAACATAAAGTGGTCCAACTGACACCTTCAGGATCACCACTGGAGTCCGGCAGGGCTGTGTATTGGCACCTTTTATCTTTGCCATAATTATGGACTACCTGCTCAGAAAATCTATTCTGGGCCCTGGCGGTGTGCCTTTATCACAGCGTGAAAACAGTGAGACGTCTGTGGGAGTGCTGCACGATCTTGAATATGCGGATGATCTAGCCCTTTTTGATACATCTGTGGACGGATTACAGTGCAACGCTAATGCTCTTTATGAAAATTCTTTGCACCTTGGCCTTCGTATCAACGCTGGTAAAACGGAGTACATATGTAATAGTACATGCACGAGTACTCACACCCCACTAATGGTTGGCAATTCCCAAATATCTCAGGTTAGTAAATTCAGGTACCTGGGAGCAACCATAACGCCAGAGGGTGATCTCCGGTCGGAATTGCCAATCCGCATAGGAGCAGCTAGCGGGGCTTTCAACAACATGAACAAAGTTTGGAAGGCGTCTGGACTCAGCATCAGGACAAAATGTCGCTTGTTCAATGCGTGCATCATCCCAATCCTTCTATATGGCTGCGAGTCTTGGCACTTAACCAAGGCTCAAGAGCGGAAGATACTAAGCTTTGAAAACAAGTGTCTTAGAAGGATTTTGGATGTCAGATAGTATGAACATGTTACAAATGATGCTGTGCGCCGGCGCACCCAGCAGAGACCTGTAATCTCCGTAATACAAGAGAGACGAATGTCCTGGCTGGGACATGTTTTGAGAATGCCCAATGATAGTTGGCCAAAAAGAGCACTGTTCTTCCGTCCGCAGGGGTTCCGTAGGCCCGGGCGTCCCTCTTTCACAATACACCGTTCCTATGACAACGATATCAGAGCGCAAGGAATGTCGTGGGAAGAGGTGACGCAATTGGCACAGAGACGCTCTGAATCGAGGAGGCTGGTTTCTGCCCTGTGCTCCCGAGAGGAGCGTTGAGGGCGATGATGATGATGATGAATTACGTTAACTATTTTATACTCAATGACTGATGTAACGACAATACATGATTTTGTATGCGATGAAAACCGATAAATACAAAAATTAAAAAATCTCCTTACCTTATAGGAACAATCTGAAAGCCATCTTTCTATAGTTGACCCTTTTCTCATGCTACAAAATAATTTCACTTTTTGAAAAGGTGAAATATAATTTAATAAACAGAAGCAACTTAAGTTAAATGAGAAAAAAGTTGGATAAAACTAACACGTAAGGGAATTAAAACAACAAATGAGTGTTGAAAACTAGCACACTATTTTAATGAAATAATTATTCCACAAGTAAACGAGTGAAACGTAAATTACAAAATTAATTCAAACAATTACGAATAAGTCTCATTGAAACTTCGACTTGAAGAAGCAATCAGATATTCATCAGTTACCGTGTATCAGCAAACAATAAAGGATTATTTTTTTAAATAATTTAAAGTAAAAAATTTGAAAGTAATATAATACGTCATTATTCATAAATTCAAAAATATTCGCAGTTAATTTTTTTATGACAAAGTGTATTTCATACTGTTAACTGTACTCTTTCAACTGAGAACCCAATGATGAATTACCTAATATATAAATATTTATATTTGATCGTAGAATATTTGTAATACCTACCTATTAATTTGTATACGAGAACTTCAATCACCAGATTACCAAAAGAGAAAGAAATACGTTCTAATTAACTGAAAACATAGATATCCACAATTTGTTGTCTATTTTCTGAACGATACAATGTCAGACTCAAAGCTAGTACGCAAAATTCTGTAAATGTACCTATGCATTATCCTAAGACTTTGTTTATGTGTGTTTTGAGCAACGAAAATAATATTTTTGTTTTTTTTTTAAAATAATTGAGACTTTATTTAAATACATGCTATTTTATTTTCACATTTTGTATATTTTCAGAATGGACAATAACAAAAGAATTTATTTTTAACAAAACGTAAATTGCATTACGAAATAATGTTATTTATTTTTTCTGTTTCTCGTTTCCTTTTTCCTTTCGATGATATAATAATATTATTTAGGTACGTACTCTTTCTCCGTTTACGATCCATCAAGAGCATGGTTCAAGGAGCTTAATTACAGATGTCGGTATTTTGAAGAGAAAAAATATGAATGATGGAACTGTATCTATACTACCTACTTACTAACGCAATTTGATTGTTTATACCGAGCTAACTAGGTATATTATATACTTCAATAAATATTAATGTTGTGCAGTTTTCAGCGCCATCTAGGTATTTGTGAAATTTTAAAATATTTCTTTCATCAAAATTCAAAATTGTCCCCTGTCAAATTGCTCCACCTTCTTGATGTAAGAATATTATTTTTTGCTTTTGGGGGTGATCTTAGGTTGTTCACAATATAAAAAAATGGTTTATATAAAATTACAAAAAAATGTAGGTATGTAGTCTTCTCAGTGCCAATAAAAAATTGAAAAATTCAAGATAGGTGGCATCTCTCATCGCAGGATGTTTATTACATGTAGCTTGTCTGCTGGCTACCCTACTTGTGGGATGTGACATAATAGTAAAGATAATTTTTATTTATTGAATTATACTACATATTTATACTAAATGTCTTCCATCACTATAAGCTAATAAATGTAGCATTCACTGGTTACCATAGTTGTGCTATAAAATTAGATCTGATAGTATATTAATATTAAATCATATTGTAGAGTTAAGAGTGTAGGTAATGGTTGTATTAAAACAAATATAAGTTAAATAAATATTATCTACAGATACAGTTTGGTTATATACTGTAAAAAATATGAAACTGGTTAACAAACAGATAGTAGAGTCTTAGATTTTTAATCGAGAGATCTCAGGTTCATATCTTATTGTAGCAGATTTATTATTCTACCAATTCTTATACTGAATATTTCAAAATATAGATAACAATACAATCTATGATTCACTATGGTGAATTCCGTGTAAATCTGTAATACAAAATTATCTTCCGAGTATAAATATATAAAACATTGCATAAACCTGCACAATTTTGAAATAGCGAGGATGTTCTGTACAACTTGTAGGTACTACACGAGAGTTCAGATTCATTAAAAAGGCAAATTTAGAACTTCTACTTCAAATATATTATTGGAAGTGTGCTGGTATCCAACGCGAACAGTTCGGGATTATCGGAAAATTTTGTTGGTGTATGTATTTTTATCAACATGGCTATAAATTTAAAATGTTGCACATTGTGATGAAATGAATATAAACAAGATTGTAAATATTATTTTTATATACCTAGATCGAATATTTGTAGTAGGTAATTAATTAGGGAATGAGACAATCTCAAGTGGTTGTTGAACACAACTAGCTATGTAGGAGACAGAGACAGGTATATTTTGGTGTGTGTCCGGAAGAGATGGATGTAGTTTTTTTTGTTGCTTTGGGTCGACATTTTCAGGATCTGAAGAGGGGACAGATATTACTCTTGGCAGTTTAGTTTTGAGCCTAGGAGAGGTGGGACTCATATTAATCTCTGTGTTTGAATTCGACATATTTTAATATTTTTATTTACCCACCTTCGTAGTAATTAATACATTATATTTTAGTGATATTCCCTCATTAGGGAATATATGAAGATCATCATAAATTACTTTTATTTAACATTTAAAATCCGTGATCCTGCCGGCTGTCATAAGATAAGATTTTTCAATATTATTAATTTATTTATATCTAGGTGTCGTGATATTTAGGAGGATATTGTTGTCTACAAAGTAGTCGTCGTACACAAGGATTTATTTAATTTTACAGATTTTGAAAACAAAAGGAATTGTGTGTTATGTATGCCTATTTTCAGTACTATTATATGTATGTATGTACCTATGACTGAATTTATATAGCGCCGTCCCACAAACCTAATACTAGACCAATGGCAGTGGCGTACCGACCTACCTAATATTATACTTTTATTTAATTTATTTTACCATAACGAAAGATTATGCGGTTTGGAAAGAAGTTGTATGTTGAGCAGGATATTATTTGATTATTAATTTAATTACATATTTTATCATCGAATGTCATTTGTATTCTACGAACTTACTGGATTTTTCTACATATTCAACATGCTGTAATTGCTGCGATATCATGGAAGGAACAAATTTGACATTTTGCATGACACTAATCATAAGTAAAATTTATGTATTTATTGGTCTTAATACATTTTATTTGACTTACATGATTCCTAAATTCACCTCACCATAAATATGTAGTCTTTTATAGCTAAATCTTGTCGAGATTACCTTATGGATATGGATCCCTTCTGCCTATCGACACTAGACTAGCTACCTTGTGTCTATAGTGTGGGTTTGATCTATTCGTAACCACATATTTATCATTATTATTATACAATTATGCACGAGACGTATTATGTACTTTGTAGAAACATATACTATATACTAACAATTTCAGTCCTAATCCTGCTTCGAAATGTAGGTGTACCGTTAGCAAGCCCTGCTCCCATCTCTTCGATTCAGCTTTCGAGACAAGGGTCAATACTGGTCTTGCCCCGTTTCCCGCCAGGGTCCTAGACAAAGCTTCTTAACATATATTTATAATTATTCTTATTATATATAGCTGCATGTTCAAATGAGTATACATATTATATATTATTTTATATATTCGGGGTGTAGATTAGTGCACTCGGGCTCAAAGTACGGCATGGCGAGTTTTGAGACGAGAAGGGGCGAAGGCGGCGCCCCTTCAGCATGGACACAGCATGCTTTCCATGCATTAACAACCAGTAGTTATAGTCTCCGAAAATGATGTCAAAGCAATCGTGTTGAAATTTAATTAATATTCAAAAGTAATAAGGTTATGTTTTTTGGGTGCGCCACTGTCCTTTACGACGCAACGAATTAGTAGGTATGTTGTAGAACATATGTACATACATTGGCCATAGGTACTATGAAATGGTTATCTTATGTAGGGACATGGATCGGCAACCAGTTACCGTACAACATTCTCGTGATGACATAGAATAATATTATTTGAATTTTATTTTATGATGATTGTTATGTTATATTTTGTTATGTTTTATTATGCACTATTTTTATTATGTTATTTTACAGTATCTCAAGGTAAGTGATCTGACGTCAAAGTTGATCTCAGAGTTAATATGTATCAAAATTCATGTTTAAATTGTTTTATTGATTTTGTGATTTTGTTGTTCTTTTTGATTATTGAAATGTATATTTCAGGTGACTTATTTTGCGTTTTTAAAAATACACAACGTAGGTAAAATTATCGTCAAAACACAACGTACTGGGTCCAAATCTACGAAAATAGTTAATAGATAAATCTAGACGATCACGAAAGGCCAAAATTCGTTAATTAATTTAATTAGGAATGCGATATTTCGTACGTATATTTGCAACACTTCGAAATTTCATACAATTCTTAGCTAGTCGGATAGGGTTGTCAATTCTAGTTTGGGAATCAATTATTACAGTAGGTATAGTTTAGAAGCTAGGATGTTGCAAATTCGGGCTTAGAATGGTTTAAAATAGGTAGGGTCATCACAACATGTTTGTGATTGTATTACCAGAAACTTAAGTCCACTATTTTGTTTGCCCTCATAATACGTCGCCCATCTTTTTGCATTTCTATCCTAGGACATAAACTTCTATATACTTCTCTATTTATGCTTCAATATCAAAAATATAATCTGAAACCTAAGTACTCAAATCCTATCGTAATTTATTTATTGTGTCGGTGCACACATATTAGAACTTCATGATTAGGTCAATTGATACAAGTATTTCTTTCTTCCATAGATTATAAATCGTAAGAGAAGCGTCAAGGGTTCATCAGGTCATTATCAATCGATTAATCATGACCTGATAAGTCAAAAGACGTCTAAGATACTTGTTTCAATTTATCTCTTATTTTGATCTTGTGATCTGACTTAGATATGGATAAATAAACGTAAATTTAAAACCTAATTTGAATTTAATAAATCTAAAATGATTTAGACGTGTGAAACGAATGAATCATGAAAGGATGCCAAAAAGGATATATTTGTCTGAAAGAAGGGATGTAAGGAGGTGCCGGCATCCGAAAACTACGTGGCTTGATCACATGGATCAAACTCTCAAAGAAGACCGTGTGGTAAGTAAGAGAAATCGACAAAACTTGTACGAGAAATTGTATGAATATAGAAGAAGCGAAAGAAATGTGTAAGGATAGATCTGTACGGCGTTCAGTTCTCTCTCACTACCCCACTTGGGACACAGCGTGAGGTTATATGTAGTATAGTAGGTATTGAATAGATCTTAAATCTCAACGAAAGCGGAAAAAGTATGAAATAGGTATGAAAAGATTGTTTTAATACATAGAAATACTTGACTTGCTGCGCGGTACATTTTTGAGATTTTTTGTGTGCCAACATTTATAATAATCATAATATTATGCTGTCTCACTATATATCATTAAAATGATAATGGTCTCTTTCTTACTAATGCTGGGTTGCAAAATTTGTAAATTTTCTCAACTAACCCTAGTTTAAAATTGGCTGCAAAATTTGATTGGCCGCATAACCGATTTTTTCTTTGGATTAACAATCTAGTAGGTATATTTTCTTTATTTTAACACCAATTTTTGTGTGTTTAATATTTTATAGGCATCTAAGAAGTGATATCCCATCTTGATATTGATGTTTTCACGTTTAACTTGGCCTTCTGTACCTAAAAAATAATAGCATCAATATTGTTCAAAACTATTCGCGTATAATATTCCTAGATTAATTTCATACGAGTAATGTGATGTATTATTATGAACATGTATTACTCTAAATAAAGTTCACGGATACCCATCATTTGCTAATAAAACATTAGGTAGGTATATTACAAGTATTTTCGGTGAAAACATGTTGGTTGTTTCTTATACGTTTTATACTTAATAAAATAAACTTCAATTCAATATTATAATAAACGCCTTCTAGGAAGGACTGATATCAATTTAACGAGATGTAGAGAGTGAATATTTCATAAAATATAATAATAATGTTGGAGTAATATTATTACGAGTATAAGTATAACGTTTCATAAAAGTTAACAGACTAGCAACATTAATTTAAAGAATAAATTCTTTACCAGCTGTTTTTTCGGGTTAAGTCAAAATTTACTCAAAAACACAAATTATCATCGTTCTGACTCGATGCCCGATTAAAAATTATTCCGTATTAATAGCGAGCACAATCTGACACAGTCTGACCATAAAACAGATATTTGAAAAATTAATAATTATATGGAGGAAAATTTTGTGTGAAACAGTTATTAAAAAAACAACTGTAAATATGAATCAATGTTCCATAAAAAAGCATAGCTTTTGGTTGATGATTTGTGACAAAGGTTATGCATTAAGTCAGGGTTGTCTTTAGATATTATGGCTGGTTTACTACTACTTCTACTACTCTTATACCATCACGCCATATCTCACTAATGGGGTAGTAGGCAGACCAGCTGCATGTAATAAAGATGTAAGCTGTCTTCTCCGTACCAACTATAAACATGTGTGGGCGCATTTTGTTTAAATGAAATCGGTGTGCATGAATGTCATGGATGCGAAAGAATTATAAAAGAATTATAGATCAACAAAGAATTAAAGGCCTTCTGTTCTCTTTGCCTCTGATTTAGTATACCAGTAGTACTAAAAATTAAAAATCGATGAATTTTAATGATTAAGCATTGTTTTTTGATACATGATATTTTACGAATAACAAACAGCCTTTTGCATGACTTTTAAAGATTTTTTAAATACATACAGTAGACTACTCTACCCAAGGGACTCGGATCAATAGTTCAATATTAAAGGTTTTTTTAACTGCTCAAATTTTTTTATATAATTTTTTTTATCATATACTCTCAGGTCAAAGTTCATATACGACTTTACCTGAAGATATCGCTTTCATTGTTGAACTTTAACCTATTTCGAAATTTTTACCTACAATGAAAAATATTATATGAACAAAAAATAAAGTTTGAAATATCCTTTATCGTAAATCATGTAGGTAAAAAGTTAATGATAGCTATCTCTCAAATCAAGTGGTTAATCCCAACGCTGTCTTAATCTGGAATATTTTCGAAACGGATATAATTATAAAAACTTCAAAATATTTCCTTGAAATGGGCAATCTAGCCTGAAAATTAAAAATATCAAACAAAAGTGGGTAGCTCTAAGATTTTGACGATCGTCTTATTAATTATCAACTTAGAGTAGACCGCTGTTTTTTTTTTTTTTTCAAAAAAGATATTCGTTTTGCTATAGATTATTGAATAAGACGGCGGCGAGAGTAATCCTCAGTACCCTTATTTATACCTGCGTATCATATTATTGTGTGGGATTTTAAAGTTTTATCCAACCCACATAATTTTCTTTCAGAAATGTGACATTAGAGAGAACTTAGGAAAGGGTGTATTGTTCATATTATTTTTAGGACTTATATCAAATGCGCCATTACCTGTGAGGAAGAGCTGGAGCGCCTACGCTTATTGGAAGCCAAGGAGTGTCAGCAGGTCTGAGAAGATATTTGGCATCTGGAATTGTCAAAAGCTTCGGACTATCAACTGCCCAGTATATTCCATTAATAATGACAGAAGCGTATGGAGCAATCTAAAAAAAATACAAAGCATATTATAAATTTTGATAAATCAGTTGTAAATTTCAAATGAAAAATAATTTCATAATATAGTAGGTAATTATTTTTATAAGATTGTTGCTTGTATCAAAATCATACTTTTTTCACAAGTTTCCATGGCTATAATAGCGTTAACGTGGGAAAATGTGACTAAATTGAGGCAAAGTCAACAAAATCTAAAAAACAAAATCTACCTAATTAGGCTCATGCCCAGTTAGGTAGATTTTTGTGACTTATCTTTTAAAAACTGTTTTGTAAATGAAATAAATAAATAAATAAAGTTGCTCTGAGTGGAAAAAATATATTTCCCATCCATTCTAGAGCTACTGAAGAAGAATTTTGGTCACATCTAAATTGTATCGAATTTAGTTCATAACACTGATAAAAATGCAGGTATTTGTTATTTTAATTATACGATGATCACAGCGTTACTTACAATGACTTGAAATGAAATGAAATGAAAATCTTTTATTTCCCTTCTTACAATAGGTACATTTGACAATTTCACAATATATTTTAAATTATTATGGACATCACATATCACTCTTTCTTCTTATCAAACTCATCATGGGCTCCCTATAGGGATCTCAGATGAGCGAGCCAGGGGCAGCCCTCACAGGGACCAAAAAATGGATAAATTGGGTATGTTGGTCTTTGTAAAAAATAGGATCAAATTAATATGAAAACATTTTTTTTTAACAACGTACCTTTGACTTTTTTCTGTTACTATTATTTTAATCTATGGATTTTTGTTTATCGATAATACTGTACAATAATCCAGTGTATTATTACGGGTATATGTACATTTAATTAAAAATTCAATGAAATTGAAAAATTGTTAGATTATTCATAAAAAATGAGTAGGATTATTACTGTTTGTTGAGTATAAAATATAACGCCCACTCGATGGAAAAAAATAACGTTTTTTTACGGAATATTATTTAATACGTTTCCATTTCATTAAGCAGAGTAAATAATTACTCATTGATAATATATTCTAAGAATTCTCAATTTTATTTTAATTACGTAAATTTTTTTCTTCGTACTTTTATTGAGTGGTGCTACTAATGAACGTGGATCGATAAAGATTATCTTCTTTATTACACCATTAGCCTGTTAAAAAAAAAACATTGAAAATTACATTAATTTGCTTGTTACGCAATATATGCTAGCATCTTAGTGAACTATTACAATATTATATACCTGGTTTGTTTTTCAGTTTTTTTTTATAAAAGTTTAAATACTAAAAAAATTAGTACGTTCGTTAATAGATATTAACAATTGAGACATTTTGATTATATTTACGTTGTACCAAACCTAAATGTTCTATATCTAGCAGATGCCCCTTTTTCTTTATACAACATTTTCAATATCATCAGTGATATAATGCACTCCCCTCCTAATATCTTAAAAACAGTCTAAAAGTATTCAAAATCAGTATCAAAGTATAGAACGGGCGGGGGAATTACATATATAGGAAAGATGGGTATTTACTAGATAAATTGAAACAAATCTTTCTTTCTACTATACATAAGTAAGTGATCACGAGAGAGACGTTTTTCGACTTATCAGGTCAATATCAATCTCTCATGATCAATAATTTATAGTAGAAAAATAAGCTTGTTTCGATTTACCTAATTATGGAATTCTACTACGTGTGACCATCACGATCAATAAATGGATATTTATTCAAATTCATATGTCAAATTGTGAAAACTAAGACCAAAAATATCCACACAGTTAAGAGTCGTAATAATGAAAAATATCTAAGCTGATACCCCCTTTCCCCTATAAAATCTTATATCTATAGCCTTGGAACAGGATGTTTTTAGCCTATGTTTCCGAAAGGAAAATTGTAGAATCAATTAAAATTACATGGTGACAGTACTAACGCGATCTTTCATTGGTAATCCAGGTATCCTGTTTGATGTATTGTAATAATCTATAGGAAGTTAAAACAGAATAATAAAATATGACCACATCTTACTTCTTATATTTTATTTGCGAACTCGGGAGAGTGTGGAGGTGTTCAAGACGAGGTTAAAAACTCTATTGTTCAGGAAGGGGTTATGATTCTTGAATGGGCCCTTGCGATGGTTTTTCCACAAAACGGCGCATCATAAATAAGTTGTCTAGTTATTATTTTTAAAAAAATCTTATTACTTAAATATTATTATTTTTTCTAACAGCATTAAGGATTCAAGAGGTCCATAGAATATAGTGAACTGTTCAATGTACTCGAAGTCAAGGATAACAAGATATATTAAATTCCTTACACAAATTTTATCAAAAGACCCTTATATCTTCTGTTAAATAAAATGTTATCTTCGAAAATAAATTTCCTAATTTTATCATATCAAGTTGAGAATTCCAAGTCAAAAGTAATATTCTATTCGTTTTATTGTTGCAAACTGACCGGAAGTTAGGGTGGAAATAAAAAGATATATATAATATAAAAGATGAGCGTTCAACGGGATATGACATGTACTTATAAATTTATTTGCGTAGATATGTTCGCAGTTTTAAACAGTGAAGAAATAGCATTCGATTAAACTTCACAGTAGCAATTCAAAGTAATGGAATTGGCAGTGTATTCCCAGTTCTGCAGGTAAGTATGAAATTTTTTTTAAATACTTAATAATGTCCATCACAAAATGACAAATAATAATAGTCCAACTTCATAAATGAGGGTGTTAGTAGATTATTTTAATTAATCATAAACCAGAGGATATCGAATAAGGAATGTGACGAAATTTTATAATTTATAAGGCTATTCGTGTCTTAATTACATTCCACCTCTACCTCGTGAAAGACACTTTTTAATTACATCATAATTATTTAAACAACAACGCTTCATTTTTTTAATGATATCATAAAATATTTAGGCATTTTTTTCACATCACATATTGAACTGTGATTTTTGATAACTTTGAGTACGGCTATTTAGTAGCATGTCTACTAGAAAGAGCACGTATCAAGGAAATTGTTAGTAAGAAAACTGGTACTAGGTTAAATATCTAGTCAAAATTCAACGGAAGTAATAAAGTGAAAATAAGCTCCATAGTTAACAACATACAAGGGCAATAAAGAGATGAATACACAAAATATCCATCAACAACATTAATAAAGGCAGGTGTTCGAAAAAAATAAGACATTTTACATCTTAAATTCAGCGATGAGGCTTGCCACCCATCCTGAATGTCTTGATTTTATATTGGCACGAAGAGGACAGTTTGCATGAATCTTACGTGCAGCTGATCTGCTGGCTACCCCACTTGTGGGATATGCCGTGATGGTATAGTATATATAACATTAATAAACTCTTAAATTATGTAACAATGTACATTATTATTTCGTTAACTGTACCTTACATACCTAGGTAGTTAGGTATATTATTTCATACCTACATAAAAATCATTCGTTCTTTCTTTGTTTACAGTAGCTTTGTGATGTAAAATTAACTTTGTATTTACCTAAAAAAAAACTCGTAATGTATAAATCACATAACAATAACTAAAGTATAATTTAAAAACTCGTCACATTATTTGATTATTATGATGAATATTTAGAATAAAAAAATTAGACTATTTGAGCAAATGTTTAGTAAAATATTACGCTTGAAAATGAGAGAATCGAAATAAAAGCAGTAATAGAATTGTTTTTACTCCAAACTTTAATTATTATAAAATGAATAATATAAAATGGTGCAATCCGATAAGGTAAATGGTGCAATCCGACCAATAATTGCAAATAGAAACATATCCACCACAGCTAAAAGGTTGGTGCACTCTGCTATCTTAGTGCCAACACTTATGTATGCAAGTGAGACGTGGACATGGTTAAAGAAGGATGAAAGTGGCATAAATGCAGTGGAAATGAGATCGTTGAGAAGGATGTGTGGTAAAAGTCTGAGAGATCGTGTGCGTAACATTGATATACGAAAGGAATGTGGAATGAAAGTTGGTGTAATAACAAGGATGAATGTAAATAAGTTAAGATGGTTTGGGCACGTGGAAAGAATGAATGAGGACAGAATGACTAAGAAGATATATTTGTCTGAGAGGAATGGTGCTCGGAGACGTGGACGTCCGAGGATTAAATGGCAAGATCATTTAAATCAAATCCTACAGGACGGTCACGTGTTGAGCACATTGAACAGGAGAGCATGCATGAGGAATTGTATGACAGTGACGGAAGCGAAAGATGTATGCAAAGATAGAAGGAAGTGGCGCTCGATCCTTTCTGCCTACCCCGCGAGTGAAGCGGCGTGATGGTATGTATGTATGTATGTATAATAATATAAAAAAGTTAAAACGGAAATTGAACAATTCAATTGGTAAATTATAGGTTAAAAGAGAATGAAATAAAATATTTATAACTAGGTACCTAGTTCGAAATTTTTTGAAAAATCCCGATATTTCACGATCTGATAATCAAATTTAAGCAATGATATTTTATTACGCATCCAATCTGATTTTACTAAAGATAAATCGATGTGTTTTAGAAAGGTTCTCTAAAACCCGAATAAAGACAATATTGAAATTTTATCACAGAATTATTATGTTATTTTTTTGGAAACCGCATGTAAGTAAATATTTTCAACATGTGTTAATTACATAGTTTTGTCATAAGCACGTCCAAATATTCTGAATACGAATAATTTTGTGAGTAAAAGGGTATAAATCGTTGGTTTTAGGGGTTCAAAGTTTGACAGTTTGTCATTATTTTGAAATAATATATTATGGTTTGAATGAAAGTCATTCATTGGGTTTATTATTTTCATACAATATGTTATTTTAGATTGCTTTTCATAAGTCCTAACCACAACTCACCAAAACTTTTGTAACGAAAATTTTGGCGATGAATGTAAATGAGCAAAGGAAATTCCTGTCAAGTTTAAATCAAACATGACATATCAGTACCAAAAAGTAGACCCTCCTATTTATAAATAAACAAATAATGGAATAAATAATTATATTACTGAAACTTTACGGAGATTAACACACTATCATAAGCAAAACTAGATAAGTATGAGAGTAATAGAGGTTTTCGATCAATATGAAAATCAAAGATTAAAAGAAATGGGATAGGTAATTTGAACAATTTAAAAAAATGATGAAACACTCTGCCTTCAAATATGGATTGAAATCGGACAGAAAAAAAATATTCTGCTGTTATATTTATTTATTTATTCATTTTTTACTGTACATTGACGTGAGAAAGACTCCCAAGAGGCGACGAGCTTATAAAAATAATAAAGTAACGTTACAAGCCGGATAAGACAATGTTGCCTAAATTTGAATTGTGAACCATATTAACTTTCTACCACATGCCGTATAAACTGGTGCAATGATTGAAATAAAAAAAAATTATTACATACAAATTCATAGAAGGCACACATTCAAAATAAATCAATATACCTACAGGGAACGAGTTTATCGCAAAGGCGCGATCTCTTCCAACTAATCCAACGAGTTTATCGCAAAGGCGGATTCGATTATCAGACTTTCCGCTGTGAAGTGCAAATCTACCATGAGATTACATAACCCATCGTTATATGAAACTTTTTGTGTTGTTTTTTCACAGTTATTTAAAAAAAAACACAATAACATTTATGGAATTTATGGTTGAGAATAATATTAGGTATAATATCTATTATAAATGAGACAATACACAGCCACAGTATGATTATGCAAATTGAATTTAAGATATAAACGGTAGTAAAACTATAACATTTATCAAATGCATGCGATATGAAAGGAGACGACATGGTCGCTATTAAACTGCTATAACAATAATAATAATTTTATATTGCATCGTATTCATTCACTTTAACGTAAAAGATGGAAGATAGCATTTGTACCAAATAATATGTGCAATACACGAATAACATAGTTATACTCAATAGTTTAAACATGCATTATATGTATGTAAAATTTGACTTCTAGAATGGTTTTCATTTAATTTGGTTTATAAAACATTAATTTTGGTAATCACTTAGCCGTCTCACTTGAATGTGATCAGTTTCATTTGACGCTTTCATTCTCAATACTTAGTAGAATACAATGATGGCAAAAAAACATTTTAAATTTAAAGTTATTTTATTCTTCACGCTATAAAGATCTCGTGAAATACACATATACATATCTATAAAAAAATAGCTCACAAATTTGATTTCGTCTCTATGCAAATTTTTAACATTTTATATTCGTTTACGCCATACATTTTCTATGAAAATTTTACGGTACTCAGCTTAAACACATGTGACCTGAAATGTAAGAGAACGTAACTGGACTACAGACATAATTTAAATATCTCTTCAGTGATCTACTAAGTGCATACAATTTCTCTCATAAAATATGACTTAAAGTTGATAAAAGCTGTAGAAAGCAGCCTTCAAAATGAAAATTGGACGTTAAAAGGGACGATAAAAACGACTGTGGTCTAAGCTATGAGTTTTAAGGAAGCCACGTTCTAGTTCAAAATCGTTGGGATGGATTTAATATAAAAATATTTAAATATTATTATTTGTTTCATACTTTCTCTTGAAAATACTCCCGCCCGAATGATGTATTCATAACATATCAAAATTCTTTTATTTCTGCATACTATTAATGGAGTAACTAGTGCAAATTGTCGATTATTAGAAAACAAGTGGTCGAAAGAAAATCCTACACTGTGAAAAATTATCACAGAGTTTTTGCAGCTTGACTATAATGTATTTGATAATGCCCGAAAGTAACACATTAAAGAGTTAATGAAAACAACAAAAGAATAATTGATTTGCGAAAACTTTTATCTCATTCAAAGACAATATAGATGGTAATAATTATTCACTGGTTGTACCGTCCACAGTTGAGTGATCTGCGACATTAATTAAAATAGGTACACCCATATATTAAGTACATACATATTACTTTATCCACAAATTACATTCCCAACAAGAGTGACGAATAAATTGCTTATTTACAATGTGTTACGTTAAATTTAATGGGTAAACTTTTATTGTTTCACCCATCCAACACCTGTTTGTTTTATTTTTATTTTACATTATTCCTATTATTCGCGTTTGTTCCAATTTGTTTTAAAACTCGTTTAATAAAACGGAAAAGTTTAACGCAGAGCAAAATTCCTATGGTCGAAATCATTATTATTTTTGTATGTATGGTATATGTATTATATCAATATAGGTTATATAGATACGACATAAAAAAACAACCTTACTTTTTCATTACAATTTCGTCGATACGGTACGATTAGATGTTTTTTTTTTTTTTTATTTTGGTACAATATTCTCTTGATACCTTTTATAATTATAGGTTAAACCAGAAATTGTTCAGTAACAGTGCGTGAATAAAACAAGTCATCCAATATTAACTGAACTAAAAACTAAAAGCGAAATTTCAACAAGGTATCGATTATTTTAACATCGCTCTAAACTTGACTTCTTAAATTCACAATATGGTTTACCTTACTGAAAAAATAAGAATATGACACAGACACATTCTTGAATGGTTACGGTATTCCAAAATCATGAAACGCAAAAGAAATTAAAACATTTCATTGATTGTATCGGCATTAACTTTGTAACACTTCATTTTAAATTATGAATTTGTAACACCACATAATTTCAACATAGCATAACAACAACATAACCTGCCAATGATGACTGACAGCCGCTGTCAAGGTACAGGAAGTACCTGATTATTTAACAGGATCATCAATAGATGTCTCAGTTATGGAAGCCTCCAGAATGTTCCCGAATGTTCTAGAAACTTCTAGAACAATCCGAGCGGAAATAGATAGGCGGAGTTCAGGAACAGGTACCTCTCCCACTATCACACCGTCCACTTCCAAGGTATCCATCAGCTGTTCAGTACTGACTCAAGGGTATAAAAGACGGAGCCCGGCATACTGAAAGGCAGAATCGCGGTGGCTCTTCCAGGGCCAAGGTTTCCTACCTACCGTTACTCCATAGCTGTCTAAGAAGTACCTACTCTTATTGCTATGAAGTGATTCTCCTTACCTACCGTTACCCTCTATAGCTGTCCAAGAAGTGCCTACTCTTGTTGCTATATGGTAACTTTCCTAATACCTACCCGCTACTCCCTGGCTGTCCAAGAAGTGCCTACTCTTGGTGCCATACAGTAGTAGCGACCCTTATTACCTAGTCTCTCTCCGACTACCTCAATATCCATCTAACCTAGCCTGGAGGTGTCTTCGTTATTGTTTTACTAATAGTGTTACTTTCTTTATACAGTATTGTACCAGTTGTCAAGTGATTGTAATAAATTGTGAATTTGCTAAAGTGTTTTGAACTCTCTCGGTGTACCCCTTCAGGAGTACACCTGGCGCCCAAATTAGTTTTAAGTGTTGACTCTCTACATTCCCCTTCAGGGAATAATACAAGTAATATTAAGTGTTACAAATGGCAGCCCAACTCGTGGCGAGAAGACGACCCTGTGAAATGTGAACAATAAAGTGTTTTTGTTTTGAAAAGTGTTAAAATAATTATAGTTGTACTGTACTTTAATAATTATATTCGTAAATAGTGATAATCTTAGTTGTACGGTACTTTAATTATAATATTCGTTAATAATAATAATAATCTAGTGTTAATCGTAGTTGTACTGTACCTCGATAATATTTGTGAGTAAAAATACTCATAAACTGTAGTTCAAATCAGTTTAGATAAGTTTAAATAAGTTTGAAAAAGTGTTATTGTACTTTAATAGTGTTTAGCATAATTTCATATCGTAATCGTAATATTGCAACGTACTGTATCTAAAAGTGAGCAAACCATATTTCATTAATATATGTGTTATCATTACGCGTGTTTATAATACTAATGAGCTCTTTTACAGCAAATAATATTTCATTAATATATGTGTTTATAATACTAATGAACTCTTTTACAGCTAGTTATATTTCATTATTATGCGTGTGTATTTGGTGGACTTATATTCAAAGCAAACCTGTGCATAACATTAATATTGTGAGCTCTTCGTATTTCATTTTTATATATTATTACCTTTATGTGTTTATTGTTGATGGACTGTTTCACAGCAAATCATATTTAATTATTATATGTGTGTACTTGGAGGACTTATACTAAAAGCAAACCTGTGCATATCATTACTCTTTCATAACATATTGTGTTACAAGTATTGTACTTTATTATTGTTTATTATTGTTTTTGATGAACCTTCCAAAACAATACAGTGTTTATATATACATACATTGTTCGTTGTGTATTGAATAGACTCCTCTCAGAGCAATTCAGTGTGTATTTTAATTTGGTAAACTCAGTGTTCGTCTGTGTTTGAAACTGGAGTCCAAACCGAAGTACTTCACCCGTAGTGTGACTGAATCCTCAGAAGACCCTATCAACATGTCTGTAAACCTAAGCCAGGAACAGTTCCAGCACCTGATGTCCATGGTAGCGCCAAGATCCGGCTCATTTGCAAGCTGCGCTGCTTACTACGATGGCACTCGTGACATGGAGATGATTGAGACGTTCTTGGATACGGTGAAGGTGTTCAAAGCCATTGAACACATTGAGGATCAAGATGCACTTACTGGTGTCACCATCCTGCTGAGGGGCGAGGCTGGCAAATGGTGGCAGGGAGTGAAACACGAGGTTCGAAGATGGACAGACTTTGAGGCACGGATCCGGGATGCATTTGCTCCTAGGAAGCCTGGTTACGTCCTGATCCAGGAGATTGTGAATATTAAGCAGAGACCCGATGAACTGACCGATACCTTCCTGACCAAGAAGCGAGTCCTGTTGGCCCAGCTGCCTGGACCAACTCTTACGGAGGAGCAACAACTTGACATGGTATATGGTCAACTGGATCTTCAGATTCGTGACAGGGTATCCAGAACATCGTTCAAGAGCTTTAATACACTGATGACAATGGCTCGGGAGGTGGAACAGTTCCTGAAGGAATCTGGAGAACGGAAGGCTAGGCCACGCTGTGGGATCTGCAGAGCATGGGGCCATACTGATGACAGGTGCAGGAAGAGGAAAGGGGTGGCAAACCAACCACCCAGGTTCAAGAGTGGAAGACAGAGTCACTCGACGAACACTCTCGCACCCAAGTTTGCTTGCTACGGCTGCGGTACCCCAGGAGTGACGCGCAGCAGGTGCCCTAAGTGCAGCGGAGGCAAACCTCAGGGAGGAAGCCATGAGATGTCGTTCTGCTCTCTGGACTTCACTGATGCTCGAGATCGACCATCCGTCCCCATCCAAGTGAGAGGATATGAAGGTACTGCCTATATCGACAGCTGTGCCAAATCCAGCGTCGCTTCATATTACTTATACAACTGTCTGAAGGACAGTGGGGCACAATTTCATAGGCAGAGGATCACCGCTGTGCTGGCTGATGGCTCTGCCAAGGTCCAGGACATCCTGACCACCAGGGTACCAGTGACACTGCACGAGGTCACTGTACCAACTACATTTATTGTATTCCCAGAGTCCCGAGATAACCGGACTCTATTGGGAGTGGGATTTATTGAAGATGCAGGACTGGTACTGAACCTACCACAGAGGGCCTGGTACTTCGTAGAGTCGCCTGAGATAACCCGTGCACTGGGGTATGAGGGCCATCCCTCGCCGCAATCAGCCTCAGGAAGCGACTATAAACCAATATGCGCAATCGCAAATGTCCTTCGCAAGATGGAGGTGCCACCACTGCTGTCCCCAGTGAAGACCACACCACCTCCAGTGGCACCACGGACTGACCTGGTGCCGAGCCCAGTGCGAATGGTTAGGCAGAAGATGGATGTCCCTCCTGCCATATCTCCGATGATGATCACACCACCACGGGAAATCCTGGCGGCCAAATCAGTGCATGTGATCCCGCAGACTATGGAATTTCCAGTTGCAATGCTGACGCCACCTCCGACTCCCCCTCCAGCTGATGATCCTGTGTGTCAAGTGCCCATAGAATCTACAGGACAGCCTAGCCAGGAGTGTTCGTGCAAACCAGGAGTCTTGTTCGATGGCTATTCTCCCAGACTAGCAGATAGGATGTTCAGAGATGCGCAAATAGCTGTATTTAATGCCGACCCCACACTGTCACCACGGTCGGAGAGTTTATTCGCACCAGAGCGCTTGGACATCTGCAGCCTGGACGTCAATGAGAATGTACTCTCTGCGCAAGAGAAGGACTCATTGGATCGCGTGTTACAAGAACACGCTGAGGTTTTCCAGTCTAATGGACTACCATGTTCACTCCCCGAGCACTATATCGACACAGGTGAGCCCGCACCAATTGCAGTACCACCATACCGCCTGTCTCCTCCGCGCAAGGAAGTGCTCAAGAGGGAAATAGCAAAGATGATAGAAGATGACATCATAGAACCATGTTCATCACCTTGGTCTGCTCCAGTGGTTCTAGTACCTAAGAAGAATGGCGAATTACGTTTTTGTGTAGACTACCGTAAGCTGAATGCCATTACTGTTCCAGATGTCTATCCTATACCAAGAATTGATGACTTACTACACGAGGCCAAGCCAACGCCTTACATGACCACCTTGGATTTGAAAGCCGGTTACTGGCAAATCAGGGTTAGGCAGAAAGATCAGGAGAAGACGGCGTTTATAACCTCATTTGGCATCTACCGGTTCAAGCGCATGCCCTTTGGCCTTCGTAATGCCCCTTCCACGTTCCAGAGAATGGTAGATCACATCCGGATCAGGTTGGATGGCATAAAGATGCTAGCATATTTGGATGACCTGGTAATTCTCTCTTCAACCTTTGAAGAACATCTCACTCACCTCAACGCAGTGTTTCAGGAGCTGAGAAAGCAGAATCTTACTGTTAACAAGGAGAAGTGTAAGTTCTGTTGTTCTACCATCAAATACCTAGGTCACTACATCACACCTCAAGGACTTCAAGTTGACCCTGAGAAGACAGCAGCCATTAGAGATCGGTCTGCACCTCGGAACATCAAGCAACTCGTGTCATTTCTACAAACATGCTCTTGGTACCGTCGATTCATTAGCAACTTTGCAAGCATTGCTGAACCACTATCGAGATTGGTAAAGAAAGATACCATCTGGATATGGAACGACGAGCAAGAACGAGCTTTCAATCATTTGAAGGATGCACTCACCACTGCCCCAATACTTCGACAAGCTGATGACAGTAAACCATACACTGTCAAGACAGATGCAAGTGGCTATGCTCTCGGAGCAGTTCTGGTCCAAGGGGAGAGGGAAGAGGAGCACCCAGTCGAGTATGCCAGTCGCCTGCTGACCCCAGCAGAAAAGAACTATTCTACAACGGAACGAGAGGCCCTTGCAGTTGTGTGGGCTTTAAATAAGTTCCGTGGTTATATAGAAGGATTACCTGTCACAATTGTGACTGATCATCAATCCCTGAAGTGGTTGATGACTCTTAAATCACCCACAGGAAGATTAGCCCGGTGGGCATTGCAGATACAAGCATATGATCTACACATCAAGTATGTGCCCGGGAAAACCAATGTAGTAGCGGATACACTATCACGACCAGTCTGTCCGGAAGAAACCGAAGACGTGTGCAGTCTATCAGTGGATATTCCAACTCATAGCCCAGCCAAGATACGGATCGAGCAGTGTAAAGATGAAGGTCTTAAGCATATTATTCAAGCACTTGAGAGTGTTGACAAAACGGAAGAAGCCCTATATTGGAGTGAAAAAGGATACCTGATGAATGGCGGACTACTTTATAGATATCACCCAGACGGAGATTCAGAAGAAGCCCAGTTGCTAGTACCACAACAGGAATGGGCGAAAGTATTAGAAGTATATCATGATGACCCATTGGCCGGACACTATGGAGCTGAAAAGACGTTCCAGCGTATAGCCAAGCGATACTATTGGAAAGGTATGAGGAAGTACGTCGAGAGCTACGTGAAGAAGTGTCTACCATGTCAGAGGTATAAACCGTCGAATCTCAAGCCTGCTGGACTTCTACAAACAACCATTACCAATCAAAGGTTCGAAACATTAGCATTTGATCTATTCGGACCACTACCTGCATCAGAAGATGGCAAAACATGGATTCTCATAGTAGAAGACCTTGCCACTAAATGGGTAGAATTGTTTGCCCTAGAGAAGGCAACAGCAGAAGTTTGTGCAATAACTTTAATTGACGAAGTTTTTCTACGCTATGGAATGCCAAGAAGAATTATTAGTGACAATGGCACACAGTTTGTGAGTGCTGTCATGCAATATGTAGTTTATTGCTTTGGCATCAAGCATGCTTTTACACCAGTATATCACCCAGAGACCAATCCAGTCGAAAGAAAGAATCGTGATTTGAAGCCACAATTGGCTATCCTGGTAGAAGAAGGACATCGAGTTTGGCCCCAAAAGCTGCCCAGCATAAGGTTCGCCATGAACTCAACAATTTGTTCAACAACTAATTACTCTCCAGCATACTTAACTTTTGGAAGAGAGTTACGGACACCTGATGATGTACAACATGACTTTCGTCAGATCGTGGTGTCAGAGAATTTCTTACCTGAAATTACGCCAAGGCTACAACAGATGGCCCAAATGCTACAACAAGCCGACGAGAATCAAGAACGTCGTGAAGAAAGACGCAAAATCGTCACAGACAAGGGCAGACGCCCAGATCCCCGTTATAAAAAGGGAGATCTAGTGATGGTGAAAATTCACCCACTCAGTAAAGCATCACAAGGATTTAGTGCGAAGTTAGCGCCAAGAAGAGATGGACCATACGTCATCGTCAAGTCCCATGGAGCAGCCTCCTACGAAATTGCAGCAGCAAGCAATCCTGAAGTCCCCATCGGAGTACATCATACATCGGCATTACAACGGTACCACGGAAGAGAAGCTGAAGTACCAACGCCCATAATACCTATTAGACAACGAGGACGTCCGAAGAAAATAGCATCCAAGAGGTCAGGGGAACCAGCCCTTATATTGGCAGGACAGCCTGACTTGCTAACATCAGATTCCAAACTATCAGGGGAACCTGCCACGCAACCGGCAGGACAGCCTGACTTACTACCAGCCATCACCCATCGTATTCAACCTAGGAGGAAGGTAACCCATCGACTCTACAATTAGATGCTGGATCATCGTCGGGGCGCCTTCAGATCCAGAAGGGGAGATTGTAACACCACATAATTTCAACATAGCATAACAACAACATAACCTGCCAATGATGACTGACAGCCGCTGTCAAGGTACAGGAAGTACCTGATTATTTAACAGGATCATCAATAGATGTCTCAGTTATGGAAGCCTCCAGAATGTTCCCGAATGTTCTAGAAACTTCTAGAACAATCCGAGCGGAAATAGATAGGCGGAGTTCAGGAACAGGTACCTCTCCCACTATCACACCGTCCACTTCCAAGGTATCCATCAGCTGTTCAGTACTGACTCAAGGGTATAAAAGACGGAGCCCGGCATACTGAAAGGCAGAATCGCGGTGGCTCTTCCAGGGCCAAGGTTTCCTACCTACCGTTACTCCATAGCTGTCTAAGAAGTACCTACTCTTATTGCTATGAAGTGATTCTCCTTACCTACCGTTACCCTCTATAGCTGTCCAAGAAGTGCCTACTCTTGTTGCTATATGGTAACTTTCCTAATACCTACCCGCTACTCCCTGGCTGTCCAAGAAGTGCCTACTCTTGGTGCCATACAGTAGTAGCGACCCTTATTACCTAGTCTCTCTCCGACTACCTCAATATCCATCTAACCTAGCCTGGAGGTGTCTTCGTTATTGTTTTACTAATAGTGTTACTTTCTTTATACAGTATTGTACCAGTTGTCAAGTGATTGTAATAAATTGTGAATTTGCTAAAGTGTTTTGAACTCTCTCGGTGTACCCCTTCAGGAGTACACCTGGCGCCCAAATTAGTTTTAAGTGTTGACTCTCTACATTCCCCTTCAGGGAATAATACAAGTAATATTAAGTGTTACAAATTAAAATAAATATTTATTATTATTTTTTTATGTTACTGTTGAGTAAGACTAACGCGCGACCGGTTTCGTGGACTCCGAGTTCGCATCATCAATAGATCAGTACCTGACATAAAACAATAATATTATAATAAATATTTATTTTATTTTATTTCATAATTTGAAATTAAACCATCTTAAAGATGATTACATATTTTAGAAAACTGATTTATGAAAATATAAGACAACTTAAAAGTATAGAATGGAAGTAGTTGAAGGATTAAATTGTACATAATACATTGAAACTGACTAACTCATTTGCGATGTGAAACTGTTTTTATATCCAAGATAATTTACGTTGCTAAAATGTGAAACTATTTTAAGAATGTGATTTCATTCAAATGTTTTCCTAAATATTCAAATCATCGATGTGTTTTCCAAAATACATGGTACCTAGTTGAAATATTTTTATACTACTCAAAACAAACTTTTATAATCAAAAATTGAGTTGTATGTACCCACTAAACAATTAATGGTTAATGAAGATTGGGTTGAAAAATCACACATACCTACGTTTTTATCGCCCATAAAAATCATATTCATATAAAAAATGACCAACTTTGTTGAGTTTTATGTGTCGTATACACAAAATTTGCTAAAATCAAATCCAGCAGTCAAAATTCTATAATAGGCAGTCGGTAACCGTACAAATTACAATAAAAAATAACGGTGCTGAATTCTCACTGGGAAATACAAGCAGATGGGCATGTACTTACATACCTACATCTTTTTGATTGTATAGGTTCGCAAAGCAAATTACATTATACTTAATCAATGAATACAAACAGTCAAATTCCAATATATAGCACTGAAATTCGTATCCTGTTTGTATCCGTAAACAGGATAGGTAATTGTTTGTTATTCCATTTGTGGGAAATACTACTTACGAAAAAAGGAATTTCAAAATTACCAGAAAATGAAGAGATATCATATTTCCACAAAGTTTGTGATTAATAATAAATGTCTTAAATAAAATTGTTTTGTTTTGCTAGATAAATGTCATATTAATGTATATATATAAACTTGAACAAATATTAAGGTAACATGACGGTAAAACTTCCAAGCATTCTTCAAAGCTCCTTCCAAAAGCACGGGGCAAAAACCAGCCTCATCCATTCAGAGCATCATAGAACCAATTGTCTCATGACATTTCTAGCATTTAAATGTCAATGTTGTGTTTAATTAAAAAAATACATCCAGTCCAAAAACAATAGGTACTCTTTTTGGTAAAATATCATTAGACATTTTAAAAACATGAACCATCCAGAACCATTGTCCATACAGTATTAAAAGAGTTTCAGATCCTTGGTGAGGGTGTTGGTGCACAACATTGTATATGTGATATGGAGATAGACCCAAATCCTGATTTACCATAATTATTAGTCTCCTGTACTTTGATATGTATGTTTATCAATATATTGTAGATACGAGTACCTTTATATATTTCATCTTTTCATACCACCCATCATTGATGAAATAAAAAATAATGTTTCATCATAATGTACCGATAACTGTTCTTTATTTTTTTACGTGATATTCTCTCTGCTCTTTGTATAATTACTGTTTGATGAGTTCAACTTTGAAGCAATATTATCTTAACGTTTTAAACTTGAGTATGAAAAAAGGTGTTTATAAAAACTTTTAGCACACGTGAATGTGGGTATACTTAATAACAAGTAGATAAAGTATTTAAGTATGTGAATGAAGATTTATAATATATATCTACAATTCAAAACATTAAATCAGTAATGTAAAGGCACTCCTTTTTCCCTCTTTCATTGTACACCGTTCCTATCGCAGACATCAACGAATAAGGAATGTCATGAAGGATTGAATATTTGGCACAAAAATGGTTTGATGAGCAAAAGGGAAAGTTGTTTACTGCCCTGTGCTTTCGGTGAAAGAGTTAAAAGGAAATTTATTTAAGCTTTTAATCCTTGAGCTAATATTTTGTACCATCAAAGTGAAAACTTAATCGTATAAGACAGATTAATATTTTTTTTTTTACTTAATCGTGACAATATCAGACCATAAAACCAAAGGTGTTTTTAAATATTTACATAAGTTTATTTTATAGGAAAGAAAAAAAGAGAGCGACAAAATATTATTTCAACACAATAGTAACACACGGAGTTTGTAACAAAAACAGAATATTAAAAAATAGCCGTATTATTAACTTGTACACGCCAGTGACCTCGTCATAAGCTTTTTTTTATATAAAAGCCAATTTGTGTCCATTTAAAATATATCTATAATTAAAATATGTATGTAATTATTTATATGGATAATTAAAGTAATTTAATGAAAAGAAAATCAATTAAAATGTTCTCCTTTAAATAAAAAAAAAAACAAACCCACGGAAAAAAAATTATCCTTAATTCAGCGATGGCGAACTTGGAGTTGTTTTACAGGTTAAAATAGTACCTATGTAGAAGATAAAGAGATTTGAATAAACTCAGCAAGAAGTATAATATAATCTGGGACTGCCCAATAAATAAGTGGATTTAAAAGCGAAAGTGATTCAACATTAATCATTACACATTAGTTTATTAATGTGTTAATCATGACAAGAATCTGGCATAGGTCATACTTTTGATTTAAAATTCAAGTATTATTACTTCTATTTATTTATTCTTTCTAAACTGCGCTTCATTTTAATAATATGAAGTTTAAAATATGAAAAAAATCGCTTATAACCAATACAACCAACATAGAGAGGGTAAATTATCGCAAAGGTATCATCTTTTCCAGCATATCCAAAGACACAAACACAAATATTTTATCATAAAAATTCAAAGTAACAATTACACATACACATATAATAAAAAATAAAATAAACTGAAGTTTTTCACAGTTGTCTGATTAATGCACTGCAGTGTGGGTTTCACATGACAAAATAAATTATTAATATTTTTAAAAATAACAAGTTGGTAGCTTGTATAAATAACAGAGACCACAACAAGGAAAACACAGAACATGTCAAAAATCACAGAACCGCAGAATGGTTGCCTGAAAATTTAGTCAGAAACACGCTGCAGTCATATAGCAATAAAATATTTTCCCTGTTTTTACAAAAAACAGTTTCGTTTCATGATTCTGTTATTTCGCAAGTGTCTTTTAATCATAACCTTATTATTTCCATTCTACACAGAAAAATATGGGTATCCTACTCTGCCCTGAAAAAAGGCAGGTGGTTATACATCAAACATCGCGTTTAAGACGTTTAACATCCTTAGTGCCAATAAGAATTACACAAATTACAAAAAGAGTGTTTTTAATTTTTTTGTTTTGCATGCTTCACTTGTTAGTCTGCTGGTTACCCCGCTTGAAGGAATTACCGAGATGGAATGAATGACTTTCTGTTTTATACTATACTATACTATACCCTCACGCCATGTCCCAAGTGGGGTAGGCAGAGAGAACGGAACGCCAAACAGATCTATCTTTACACACTTCCTTCGCTTCCTCCACATTCATACAGTTCCTCATACACGCACGTCGGTTCCTCTTACTCAACACGCGGCCGTCCTTGAGAATTTGATCCACGTGATCAAGCCACGTGGTTCTCGGACGCCCGCGTTTCCTCACACCCTTTCTTTCAGATAAGTATATCCTCTTTGTCATTCTTACCTCGTTCATTCGTTCAACATGCACCGTAGTTTATTCACGCGCATTCTGTCCACAACACTCTTCTTGCATCCGCTCATTCTTCTAATATCCTCATTCTTCACTCTATCACGCAGCGTTCTGTTTTATATTTCGATAAAATAAATGCGTGCAGAAAAAAAGTAGATGATTTATATTCAAAGATTCAATCAAAAATCTTCATTGACTTTATAAAAAAAATAGTAATTGTTCGAAAAGATCTTTTGAGAATACTACATAATTTGAGAATAATTTGAGAATAAAAATCTTGAATTAATTGAAAATTTATTGTCTCAGCGGTAGTAGATTCGCCACATAAGCAAATACCTGTACAAGAATAAATAATAAAATAAAAATGCGCATTAATTTGCGCTGGGTTGGTTCTATACACTGGTTAAGCTGAACTTTTATATTTGACTTTTGATGGTTTCAGGTTGCTTCCTAAAAATCTACTTCAACTCCGTAACTGTGCCTTTCTCTGCTAAATAAATAAAATAAATTCAAACGCTCGCAATATTTGAATTAAAAAAACGAAACGGCGAACATTTATAATTTAACTAACAAAAATAACTTTCATGCTGAAATCCTTTTTTTGCTTACTTTTTAAATTACGTAAAATAAAAAGTAAGTTTAAATATTAATTTTATGTGTGGTATTTGTAAATATGTTAAAAACAGCGTCCACACAGCTGGATAAATTACGTAAAATAAAAAGTAAGTTTAAATATTAATTTTATGTGTGGTATTTGTAAATATGTTAAAAACAGCGTCCACACAGCTGGATAAAAACGTCAATCATCAATCTTAAATCATTCAATTAAGAGTAGGTATTCAAAGAATATTCTAAGAAAAAAATATTCTCCTCCTTGGGACGGGTAACGAAGGTATTCATTCGAATTGTCACCGAATGATTGAAGATTGATGATTGACGCTTTCATCCAGCTGTGATGCTGCAATTAAGGATAGTCATTTCGCATTTAGCTCACCTAATTATCCGTTAAGAGTTGTATCACGAGAAGAACGATATTAATGTTACAATTGCTACCATTCCAGCACACCAAAATAAAGAATTCATCTGAAAACAAAACAGTTTGCGTGTTTATTACACGCAGTTTGTCTACTGGATACCCTACTTGAGGGAAAATGTCCTATTGGTATAAAACAAAATATATTTCAAAATACTCGTAAGATAGGCGGTTTCATAATTTGCATCAAATTGAGTTTCATAAAGACAGTTTTTTCATAATAAAGTAAGAGAAAACCATCTTCAAAAATTAAATCAAATTAAAGTTTTTTTATTTGGATGCGTCTTTCCTTAATCGATTATGTAGTAAAAAAAAGCTCCTGAATAAACCAAAATTATCTCCAAATCACGATAGAAAATGTAGTAATGTTATGCTGTTTCAATTAAATCAATTAATTTAATCAGATCTGTTCTATTTGTAAGTTGTTTGTTTTTTATATAAAAAAGGATTGCGACTCCAAAAAAAAAACAAAAGATTAGTGTCGAGCAAGGTTTTCTAATGCGTAAAAGAGTTATTTTTCTCCGAATATCTTGTTTTCTCGGCAAACAAAATAATAATAAACTACCTATGTGTAAATTAAGCTGTAGAAATAAAAAAAATCTACAAAACAATTACTTCACTAACTTTATGTATAAATGAGTCTATGTGCATGGTGTTTGACGATTTCGTGGACCTAACAGTTATCATACTTTTTATTGTAGATTTGGGGGAGTGTTAGCTATCTACCAACGCAGTCTTATTCTGGATGTTATATCATAGTTTAAAGCTGTTAAAGCTGATTTATAATTATTCTTGATAATATACATTCGAGTTTCGAGAGTACCAATGGATTGTTCATGGATTATAAAACAGTCATCGTCAGTTGGACAGCCAATCAGATTAAAACCACTGTCTCTTATCTACGATTATTTAAATCAAATTTTGTAATAACATTCAATATCAAAAGATTAGCAAAAACATCCAGTATTTTCTTTGAAATAAAGATCAAATGACGGACAATTTAATACACATATCTCATAGATTATTGAATGTTTTCAATTTTATTACTGAATTTAGGCTTTTTAAGTTTTCTTCTTATTTCATGGTAGAACACCCGCAATGGTATTGTAATGTATTAAAAAAATAATATTTAATAACTTTCATTCATTCCTTACTTTGTCGAAAGGTTTCTCAAAAATCGATTTATCATTCTTTATATAAATAATATTAGAAGTACATAAATATAGACCCATTGTATAAAACGTGACTTAGCTTGAACATAATAATAAAGAAAAATCATAAAAATAAGAATCAATATAAATAAGAAAAGATTCCCATTAAAAATACTTTATATTGAACGAATAACCTACTTTATGAACGTTTCTCAATAAAAAAGAGATATTATCACAATATTACTTTTACTCACAAAAGTTATGATAGTTTAAATAATGAATATTAGATATTTTTTTAAACAATTTCAAAAAAAAACTTTGAAATGAATGTTAACCACCCAGGATGTTTTATTTTTTATTGGTATAGAGAGGATGACTTGCATGTTTATTATATGCAAGTAAATTGAATATCTACACGTGAATCTGTCATTACCTTTTGTAAGCCTTATTTGATAGTTTCATACCCCAAATTTACATATACATACATATGATCGCATACAAAATAACAGCGATTTCTCCATTCTTCAGAGATACCGTGGTGAAGGAAATATTATGTAGTATACAATTAATGATGTTCCCAGAAGGGGAAAAAATTGATAAGTAACTAAGTGTCTATTTTGTTTGAAGTGGTGAAAAAACAGATCATAGTAATTTTGAATAAAATATCATTTTTGGCCATATTGGGATGAATGGCAACAAATAAACTTTATTTCAGCTCGTCACGAAGGGAAAGATCGAGGGCCGCAAGGGATCGGCAGAAGAAAGCTCTCGTGACTTCGGAACAGGATAGGAAAGCTTTCTCCCAAAGAATCGTTAACGTTGGGGGGACCCGGCAGGATACGTGAAGAAAAAGAATTAATTTTATAACACACATATACCTGTATTTCTAAATTATTTATGCTTTGACGATAATGTTGTAATGTTAACCTGTTGAGTCCCTGGCTATGAAAAAGTCTCTTTCTCTTTTATAATAGTTTTAGAATGTCTCGTTAAAAAAATGTTCGTAAAATATCTCGTTAAAACATACGATAGAGGGAAGACGGGGAGTTGGCAGAAAGTAGAAGTCCTGACTGCGCAACATTAGAGAGTGGACCGAATGAGGACGATTGATGACCTGTTCGGAGCAGCACAGGACAGGGAAATTTTCGCCGGAGTGATCGCCAACGCCGGGGGGACCTGACATGGCACAGGAAGAAGAAGAAGAAAACATAAGATGTTTTGAATTCAATGACGTGGTTTAATCTCATTCTGAGTGTTTTAACTTTTTTCAGTTGGTCACCTTGCTAATTCATTTTTGGAAAATGCCGTGATGATATCACGTCAATAATAATTGTTATTTTCATTTATAGATACGTTACAATAACAAAACACCGTTTTCACAGCCGCTTGAGTGATAACTCCCAATATTATTAAAGTAAGGAACGAGTCGCAATATTTGAAAATATGGAATGTGACATTATAAAGCAAGCGGCAACCAGCAAAGCACATATTCTAGAGCAAATATAATAAAAATATCATTACGAAGCTTATAAAATAAATAATGTTTGAGGAAAATATCTCCGAATATCAGAGCGGTATTGGAAAACAATGTTTTTCTATTTAAAAAGGAAACTATGAGAAGTACATGATTATTTAAATACTATTATATTTTTCGATGTAAATGTATGAATAAATATTTTTTATACGAGTACAAATATTTTTTATAAGGAAGAAACTATCATCGATTTCTTAAAGTTTGTAGTTTTTTAGTCTTTGTTTCTTAGTAACGATTGTTATTGGAACGGAACCAACAATATTAACTTGTTTAATAATAGTTTGTTAACCACTTTTTCCACTTGTGAAAAAAGTAATAATAAGGAGATAAATAAACATATAATGATTTAACAAACGTTCTTGTTTTTTTTTTCTCAATCATGAAACTGAAAACTGTACCATTTAAACAAATCAATTAAAACAACTAATATCAAAAATAAGACATTAAATATTCTCAATTCAGCAATAAGGCTTGCCACCGATCCATGATGTTCTTTTTATTGACATAGAGGTAATAACTTTCTTAACGTTAAAAGTCAACTGAAATTTATTCGTTTATCGTATTATGTCAACCAATATTATAGTTATGTCTACCAAGTACACTTCTTAAAATTTACACAAAAAGTCGTTTACGGCATACTCAAAATTGAACGGAATCAAATATTCAAAGTAATAATGATTATGAAATTATCCCGCAATTTTAACACTTTATTAATTAAACTAAAAGCAGGTTATAATAACCAATACGAAATTTGATTAAGAAGCTAATGCATAATTAATCAAAAACCAAGTAAGGGCAAAATAAACATTTCAAACATTATTACTAACGTAAGCAATATCTATGGAAAGCGTTGTATAAGATTTTATCTTTGATATTTCAACATAGATTGTGTAAGCAATTATCTTACAAATATGTACTACAAAAATAGCTTCCACAACTCATGCATCGGTGGTTTTAGTTTAAATTAACTGCTGCAGAATAAGGTACTCTGAATGATAGAATTTGACTGATGATAGTATCTCAGACCTTCATTTGAGAGATTACGGTTTCGGCTGCCGATCTTAATCATCTTCTACATACCTGTTGTTTGTTGTGAGGGTATATTTGGATTAATTAGGGTTCATATCTAGCCTGTTTTTTTTTAATAACGTGTAGAATAAATATTTTGAAAGTGTTTGCTTGCTCTAAATAATTTGAATTATTTTGTCGTATGGTTTTATAGATGGTGGCTGGGTTAAATGTTTCTCAGTTTTACTAATGAACACTATGCAACAATATTACTGTAATCGCCATTACTGTAATTACTGTAATTACAACAATCGCCACTAGTGAAATAAAATATTTTGGTATCGGTCCTGTTCAATAATATACGAGATACGGAAAGTAGTAACATTAGAACATCATCAATACATCGATTTCCTATGATATCAATAATACTACTACCAACTAAGTACCTACTCAAATATGTTCAGTAGTACATATTGCATAAAGACAAAGTAGTGAGATCTGAATCAGGTTGTATCGTACGGAGATAAAATAAAACTATCGACAGCTTATACATAGGTAGATATACCTGCGAGTGCACTGGATAAAATTAGATGTTGAAACAAACTCAGTATAAACGGGATCTCAAATTTCTACTTAAGGCTTAGATTTATTCCCCGTAGTACCTATATACAAGACTCTATAAAGTGAATGGAAATAATCTAATTGAATTCCAAATCGAGCACATGATGATTATTCTCACTTATGAGACAAGTGTATTAATCTCTAATGCAATAGAATAATAGATATAGGTACTCGTACTAAACTTTGTAGTGCAATCACTTTGATGGAGGGATGACAAGTGCCTGCTGCACAAAACATGACACTAGATAAAATGTAGAAATACATACAGGTATAGAGAATATCTTTGTTAAGGAATTGATTAAAGACTTAGAAAAAGAAGATGAGAAGTAGTTATACCTACTTGTTTTATATATGATAAATGAAAATGCTCTATGTGAGTAGATGATAAGACACTATATTTATATCATCTAAATAATTTATAAATACCTACTTCAAAATTCATGATTCTACCCTTCGCTTCTCTTTTTTTCTGAGAAAGAACACATATTTTCTATATAGTTTTTTTTTTACAATTATTGCAAATGAACATTGAACTGTACTATTAAATGAAAACTTAATGCTGTACAAGTATGTAGTACTGAGTAGAAAATAATTCTCTTTGAATATTGAACATTCGAATCGAACAAGCTCTTGAGACTTTTTTTAGTTTTCTTTTTAATTTAACAGTGCAACTGAAATAGTCTTCTACAAATTAAGACTGCAATATTTGAAATCATTCGACATAGTTTTGGAACAATAAAAAGATACCGTCATACTATTATTTTGCATGTTTTCAAATAGACAAGTAAATAATTGTTTTTAATATGTAGAGTTTTTTTCTTTACATCAAATTGTAATTTATATTTTAAATCTATATCGACTGTGCTCAAGACAAAGGCATCAAACCACTATTTTGGCAAAAGTCGTTTTATGTTTTCAAGTCAATAATTTGAGTCTTGTATACATTCCGGTAAAAGGATTCAATCCCCAAATGTCTAGTTTTTATAGAAAAAGCTAAATATTTTTTTAGCTAGTACTTAATTGCAAGTATAGGAAAAAGGACTCAAATAGCATGAGTTTTATAGTTAACACCAAAAAATTTCATCCAGACATAATTTTACTTCGAGGTAAAAGGCATCAAACCACATAAACCCAAACATGCGACATTCATACCTATTAATCATTCATCTCTTTAACATGTTGCTAAATTTTGTCAGGATAAACTTTTAATCAACATTTTTTTTAAATTTTTTGCTTATAACTTGATAATTCTTGAATATTTTCTCTTAAATTTTTATGACATAATAAAAAAACTACATTATCAAAAGATGGTAAATAATAATGACAATAATTTTACATTTTATTTACCCTACAGTTTTTTGTTTCTCCTATAAAATTTTACCAATGTGATTTGATGCCTTTGTCCTGAGCACAATCGAATGAAGCAGTGTTGATCTGTTACGATTCCAAAAATGATAGGTATTGTTTTCAATGATCACAAACAACAATTTAATATAAATTATACAGAATAAAATATAAGTATTGAAAACAAACAAAGAATTCGTCACTGTAATAAAATCAAACCCATTGTAATAATGTCCTATTCAACGCGTTTTATAATGAAATCAATTTGTCCTTGTTTAAAATTTAACAAATTACTTTCATTTATACCGAACGCTTACAAACCTCAAGGAAACATTCATACCTTTATAAACACGAAATTTAATTTATTCACCAAAAATAAGACGGGGCATTTTAATCCGTTCCTCTCCGAATTTGAAAGATGAATAATTTATATGAAATATGGAATAAGGAACTTAAGTCTGACAGGTCAACAACTTATCTTAAACTTGGTCTTGTGTTGTTTAGGAAATTGATTAACATATTATAATAAAAGCTCAGATGGGCGCTTTTTCATACCTTCCATCTCCGCTGATAAAGATCCGAAGTTTGCGTAACCGGAAACAACCATGAATTATTTTGGGTTAAAATTTTATTAATAATTGTTGAATTTGATAATTAAATTATTGAATGAAAATGGAATATTTAAATAATATTTAAGTAATTTACTGTAAACGTTGAGTTGAATAATAAAATGTGGACTACTTTCAACAAACCGATTTTTTTAAAAACAAACTTATTCATATGACCAAGTATATTTCTTCCTTAATTGTACAGAATAAATTATACGAAATGAAGTTGCCATTTCTAGATTATCTTCACGCTCTTACACACGTTATTTGTAAGAATAATGTCGAACAAAAATAGTAAGTATGTAAAAAAGTAAAAGTTATTGGAGTCTCAGTAAATGAAAAAAATAACACAAGATATTTTATATTACAAACTAATCTCACAAGAGTAGATATGCGTCAATGCATGAACCCATATTTACAAATTTCCTAAATATTCATTATGACGTCAAAGTACCTACCTAATTAAAAACATTAAAAAAAATCATTATAAATTTACCCGTATTCTCCTGTTATGAATATTGGATGTGAAATCATCCGCGATTTTGAAAATAAATGTTTTGATGTTTCTTTTTTCAAAATAACTTATTATTTCTATCTAAAACAAATTATTTTGGACACATGAAACGGTCAGTAGAGAGATAATACATAGGTACCTACGTATATATGTATAGGTACTTATATATGACTCGCTCAAATATTTTTCTAGAACTAACATACTCTTTGAGCTAAAAATTAGTTCAAAATTATATGACAGGTTAGCGAATTATTCAAAACTATCATAATATTTTAATGTTTTCTCTTCATTCAAAGACTTTTCTATTGAAAATGAATTTAGGTTATAAAACAATTTCTTTAAATACATTATTATTTACATTATTTGATAATGTTATCTTACATGGCAACAGGCGTTTTTATGCTTTTGCGAACCGTGTGATTAAAAATATATATACCTACCTACTTAAATATTATATTTTTAAAAACTATCGCTAAGTAAATGTTTTATACTTAGTAAAACTTTCACATCAAGCGGTATGGTATATTAATAATAATATGTTCTGGCATGTCTACATGTGCTGTCTACTTCACGTTATTATCGCATCATTCTGGAATTCAAGCTGTACGTGGAAATATATCGCTAGTCATAGAACTATAGCACGCGAGACTTTATTATAACCACAGTAAGAACATATATAGTTAGATACTCAGTACGAATATTATACATTCATATTATTCCTTTGTGCTTTGTTTGCTGACAAAATACTTTAAATTCACAAATTCACTGAAATTTTCAAAGATTTTAATAGAAACTGAAGGCCGATGTGATGAGCCGCTTTAAAAGAAACTGGCAAGAACAAGTTTCAAACATGTGTGGTAAAAGACGTGGTGGGTTCATCAGAAGTCCTAAAAATAGCAATGGACAGGGATCTCTAGAACAAATGCTAAGATAATAAAATCCTTACTCTACTAGAATGGAAGAAAATATGTTTATTAATAACTATAATTATTTATCTATCGTATGGCCAAAGCAATCATTTCGGATGTACGCCATTAAGAAATAAAAAAATAATAAGGTACGTACCACATAAAATTTTAAGCGTCTTCCATTGTCGTATCTCTGAATAAATAATAAGGAGCAAATTTACTGAAACGTTAATGTTTTGGTATAAATAATGAAAAAAAAATATAAAAGCCAAACTTTGTGTTTATTAATTTATTTAACCCATCAGATTCAAATTTCGTTTATAAATTAAAAATGACAATATAAAAAGCTTATACAGTATTCAATACTAAGAGGAAAATATCACGGTAAAAGTAGAAGGGTTTGTAGTGAAATTTTTATTTTCAGCTCAGAATAGATTTCTATTAAGTGTTGCACAATTAATGATCTTTTCATCACTTTCCCTTTATTGAATTAAAAATAGTATTCACCTATAATCGATCCCAGATGCCGGCAAACCCCCCTTTCATGACACAAGCTCTCAGCTTACTGTGGAAGCTGTACAAGTTATTGTTTGGGTTTATAAAAAAAAACAGATATCTACATCTTTAAAAAATAATATAGGATATATTATATTTATGTGTATGACTTTGTATTATTTTACAGTTGCATTAATGTGCCTCCTGTGTTTGGTTGCTATTCATGAAAGTACATGTTTTACATGTCAGAAGTAGTGATGTGAGAAGAGAAAATTCTCCAAAGAGATTTCTCGAGAACGAGAAATTTCTCCTCTGATGGAAGAGAAATTTCTCTCCATAATTTTTCTTAGTGTTATTATGACATTTCGCCCAGTATACTTCGCAGTCAACCTGATTGATCCAAATGTTTGTGGGGCTTATTAAGGTTAATCAGAGGTTATTAACACTTTTTTTCCATGTACGTACCTATGTACAATTTTTTTTTAACTTAAATATGGGCATGTGGGGTGTCAAACATCAAGATTTTTCATCAGTTATTAGCACTTTTTTCTATGTAGGTACCTAACATTTTTTTTGTTTCCATAATTAATTGTAGCCGTATTGGTGATAAATTATCTCAACATTTGTACATTGTTATTGATTGATTGAATAAAGTAGGTATTTATTATTATTATACTGTTAAATAAAAAATAAAAAAAAATCTCGGAAAATTCTCTATTTCTTAATTATTTCTTAATTATTGAAAAATTATTTCTTGAGAATTCCACAACACTATTCAGAAGTTGAGAAGTGGTGATGATTTTACAGTAGCTGATTTGTTAATCATACTATCTATGTTCGAGTGATGGAAAGGTCTTAGGCATAAACCTTGTTATCGCGATTATTATTACGACATATCTTTTAAAAAAAATATATCAACTACGGGTATAACAAATATTTAGAAAACGAAAGATTATTAGTCGAAATCCTGATAAAAAAATAACAAAAAATCTATAAAAAGAACACCGGAAAAGGTACAAATGTATTGTTATAAAGTAATTATTTTTAATTACACAAGACTTACTTATATACAAAAAGTTACAGTACATACCTATCACGTGACAGAGCTAAATATCAATCACCACGTACACATACCAGGTACTTTTAATAGTATGTCATAATAAATTACCGGTCTTGGATATTTCAATATGCACGATATTGTATTATGTACGAGTTACGTTAGGTGAAAGCTATATTGTTAAACAATGCGACATATTTTATCAATGATAACTTGCGCATAACTAATTTCTATCACGACATTACGCACGCAAACGTTTCTCGAAGCGCCGTAACTACACATTCTTCTTTTAATTTTTAAAGTTTTAAAAATCTCTCAAAAGTCCTTATTAACAGTGTCAACACACTTAGGTATAGTAGGTACGATTCAAATAAATCCTGTGAAAAGTCTTGAATTCAGGAGAATTAAGATATATTTATACATTTTCACTTACATAATTATAGTTTTTGGGAAATTTGAATGTGATCAGAGTGCGTAATATGCAACTTTGGTTATTTTCTTAAATTAAATATATCATTTCGACGATACTCTATATTTGTTCCTCCGTTAATTAGCAGTTAGATACATTTTATTTTGTCAGATTAATCACGATTATTCCTTTTTTACCTTTTTACTGAATGTCGAGATGTATCTCTCGGGATGTTCTTCATACTCCTGAGGATCGTAACCACCTCCCTCCTTTCTCTCTAAGTGATGCCTTCTACGTACCTCGCAGCCGTAAACTTTGTTAGGATCTATTAGAAAGAAAATAAACAAATAAAATTAAAGCTCCTTTTTGCAACACCGAGAGAAAACAAATGCAACACAATGGGCCACTTGCAGATTTTTTTTTTATTACATAAAATTGTAAATTAGTATGAAAGAAACACAACCACAATTTATTTTAATTTTTCTTGCACTATTTTCTTAGATATTAGCTTTTGAAAATTAGATTTTCTGGGAATGATCAAAAACGATATGGCGGCGCTGTGACGTCACGGAGTCCCATGTTTGTATGAGATTATAATCTGTGGTTGCGAAAATTACTATGATTCACGGGACTCCGTGACGTCATCAGCTGTTTAGAGTGTTTTGCCAAACGTCAAAAATTTTGGGTTTTATTTTTGGAAATTCTCCATAATTAAGATATTTAAAAAAATTTAACTGACATATTTATGTTTTCCTACCTCAAATTTACTGAATTCGATCATTTTTATTAAAATCCCCCACGACTGCAAGTGGCCCATTCAAAATGTCTAAGAATCAACATTATACGTTTTCATCTCTTTCAACAGTTTTTAACCCTGTGATAGTTTTTTCACCGAGAAAATAATAAAAAACTGTGGGTGAAAATCGATATTTTTTTTTACTTATTTTGCTTAACCTACCTCAACTCAGAGCATGGTCTTGCGCATAATTCATAAATCACAGAAAAAATATATTTATTAATTTATATTATATTTATTTGATTTAATATCCAGAAACATCTAGCTAAACTATTACAAATATCTATTACTAAGCATAGCTTTATCTTAAACATACTCGTAAATACACGTATTTTTAAGGAAATGTAATCTACATACTCTCTAACTAGACTTAAGTCTGCTCTAAGGCAGTATAAAATATGGTTGGTAGGATAAGTTTAATAATGTTTACTTTTTTATTCCTGTATTTTAACCATGATAAAAGCAAATTGTTTATTATCTAAAGTACGTATGAATAATAAAAATTAAATTAGACAAAAGGCTTTTTCAAGTGGGATGATTTAATTTACGTAGTTTTTTTTACGCGAGCACTTTTCTAAGAAAATAGTAAGAGAGCTTTCAAATTTCCACGTGGTTAAGCACCCTTGATAATAATAAAAAATACTTACTTCCATGTTCAGCTACTTTCCGTAACATCTCAGGGGGTACGTATTCATGGGGTAGTTCCTGAAACACCTCTTGACCACCCTGAAATTAAAAGATGAGTTGATAAGATTAATAAAAAATAATTTTTAAGCCCAACGAGTAATTTTAAAATTAAGAAAATGAAATGTTATCAATTAATTTATTATCAACGTAAACTTTATCAATGCTAAAACCACGAATAAAAATTAAAATAAACTGAAACCGATAAGGTGGTTATCAAATAATTTTTGTTGGCAACACTGTTTTACTGTGTCATTTGTCAAACCTTAGACTATTGGCAAATATAATCTAGAATACAAAGGATAATTTCATAGAAAAAAATAATCATAAATTATTTAAATGCATTTTTTTTTATAGAAAAACACAACGTTTTATGTATGGTTATTACAACATCTCATCACATTTCAGGAATTGGGCAGCTAATGAACAAATTATATAAAACAAATATACAATTCGTCCTTTCCGTGCCGATGAAAAAAAAAGATCATATGGATGAGTGGCACACTTAAAAACTAAAATGTATAAATGGCTTGCAAAGATATAGTCTTAATATTAATTTTAATGCGTCAAACCTTTTGTAATTTATTAAACACAATGACTTATGAATGATAATAATCTAAATGACAAAAAGAAATATGGCAACTATGTTAATTTCATAAAATCTCCGAACGATTAATCTTTAACCTATGTCGATAAAGGTTAAAAGGGTTCTTAAAATGATGAATAAACCACAGAATTCTGAAGTACAATGAAGGTATGATAATACGGCTTAAAAATTTTTTTACCTATGCAGCTGCACACTTTTTTGTTGTTGTAAAGATTGCACCCAAAAGATCGGAAAATATGTAAATAACACATCAATTATTTATATTATATTTTATGTAGTTATGAATAACTATACACAAATATTTGTGAAAAAATAAAGTAGGTATCTGAATAATATTCAATTTTAGGTGCCGGTAAACTCCTCTTACACTAAGAAGTATTAATTTTAGGGATGTGCAGAGATGCTCTTTATTAATTTTCAGGATCCAAACAGTTAAACACGGCTAATATACGCTAATAAGCAAATAAAGTTTAATTTATTGACCGACGGTTCTTGGTGGAAGTTCATATAAATTTATTTATTCATCATTATTACAAAACATTTAAAAATACATATGGACAGAAACAATACACACAATGACAAAGCAAAGACAATGCATTATCCTACTCAACCCGCACTCATTATCCAACCCTTTGCTATATAACACCAAGCCCACAAGTTTGTCATTTATTACAAAAGTTATACAAAAAATGAAAAAAAAAAGAAAAACAACAAAACACCAAACCAACATGCATAACAGGCAGCCAAAAGAGATAAGGTGACTGCGCGTGCGCGCCGGGACAAGCAAGTTAATCAGGACCATGCAGTCATAACCCGCAGCAACCTCACTAGGCGAGTGCCTGTATCGAGGCAAGCCGCTACAAAACATCAAGGAAGTACCGTAACAACCAATTCACCTTGAAATCGCACAAAAAAATTACACAACATGTAAAAATAGTCTTCTTTTTGCTTCCTCTCTACCCGTGTCAAGCAACCAAGCCTTTAGCCCCCGGCTGAAGCATCTCCACCCTCCGAACAACTTTATTTGCTCGGGAACAGAGTTGTAGAGCCTCGGGGCAAGGTAACTTGCCGAGCGCTGTCCCATAATTTTTAAAATGAAATACAATATATAGTTATTCCACTAAAGTAACTTTACTTTTGCCTGACGATGAGAGCGGAAGCTCTTGAAAGTCGCAAAAATAAATCTGTACCTGAGAGCCACTAGGACTTAAGTGCATTTTTGACAAAAATGCCAAAGTTACGAAAAAAGCGAAAATAACACATAAGTCGTGAATCTTAAGTACAGAAATGCTTAGGGTCTATACTATAGAGTCTATGTCAAGGGTGGCCAACCCACGGCCCGCGGAGTGCCTGCATGTGGCCCGCGAAGCTTATGCACACTTTTTTTATATAAAAGTCGATAAAAGTACCCTTTACTTTTTTGAAAAAAGGTATTTGGAGATTCTAAAATTTGGCTCGACTGCTGAAAAGCTTGGCCACCCATGCTCCATAGCAAGGGTGACCGACTCGCGGCCCGTTGGGTTCCTACTTGTGGCCCGCGAAGCATATACACATGTTTTAATAATAGTCGGTACAAGTAGTGATGTGAGAGAAAATTCTCCAAAGAAATTTCTCGAGAACGAGAAATTTCTCCGAGAATTTCTCCCCTGATGGAAGAGAAATTTCTCTCCATAATTTTTCTTAGTGGTATTATGACCTTTCACCTGATTGATCCAAAAATTTGTGGGGCTGATAAAGGCCCAAATCAGAGGTTATTAACACTTTTTTCCATGTACGAACCTGCATTTTTTTTTAACTTAATTATGGGCATGTGGGGTGTCAAAAATCAAGATTTTTCTACCTAATTTTAGGTACCTAACATTATTTTGTTTCCATAATTAGATGTAGCCATATTGGTGATAAATTGTCTCAAATTTTGTACATTGTTATTGATTGATTGAATAAAGTACCTATTGATTATTATTATTATGCTGTTAAATAAAAAATAAAAAAAATTCTCGGAAAATTCTCTACTTCGAGAAATTTACCGAGAATTTTCTCGGTAAATTTCTCGAAAAATTATTTCTTGAGAATTCCACAACACTAGGTACAAGTACGTGTTACTTTTTTGAAAGAGGTATTTTTTTGAGAACATATTCTTAAAGAAAACCGAGGAGTTTTGAAACATTTCAAATTTCTTTAGATACCATTTTGAAAATTTGGCGACAAGGGGGGGGGTGTAGAAATTTTAAGGAGAAGTAAAATTATTAAATGTTTTATATATGGATTATATATGTAGTTGTGCGGCCCGGTTAGAAATTTCATTCTGAAATCTGGCCCGGCTGCTGAAAAGGTTGGCCACCCATGGTCTATGTAATAAGCTGTTATACAACTTACATATTACTAGTAAAATGTTGAGATTTTTTCGATAAAAAAATTGAATTTGAAAATGGCATTTTAGTACTTAAGACTAAATGGCTCTCAGGTACAGAAATAAAGTCAATAGTGGAATGAATTTTGAGCGCTGTTCTTTCGTCCACAAGGATTCCGTCGGCCGGGCGTCCCTCTTTCACAATACACCGATCCTATGACAACGATATCAGAGCGCAAGGAATGTCGTGGAAAGAGGTGCCGCGATTGGCGCAGAGACGCTCTGAATGGAGGAGGCTGGTTTCTGCCCTATGCTCCCGAGAGGAACGTTGAGGGCGATGATTGATTGATTGATTGTGTTTCATTTTAAAAATTGCTAATAAGCAAACAATCAAAATCCCACATGTAACAAAATAAAATTTCAAACTAAAAAACGTAGGAGGTAGATAATGTCAATGTTATACAATAAGTTCAAAAATATAATTCCAGATGTTCCCGATTAAAGAGAATGCGTTGAATCTCATGAAGAGCTTATGAAGGACATTGAGATGAGAGAAACTCTATGAAAGTACTTAACCCACTGTGATCTGAAAATATTTCAGGTCAATTACTTACAGTGTGCGGTCAATTTTATTACATACTTATTAAAACCGAACAGATAATAGATTCTCATAAGGTTATCGTACAAAATATTATTACGGTACTATTACTAGAAGGCCTTTGCAAATTTAATGTCCATGAGCCATTTGAGAATTTTGTGTGGTCTTTGATTTTGTGTCATAAATTATAACTAAGATATTACAGATAATGGGAAAGCATTTTATCTAATTATTGTAATTTTCGTAATTTTCTAATAAATAATTGTAATTTTCCATCGTTTTTTATGTCCTATTATATTCACACATCATCATCATCATCATCATCGCCCTCAACGCTCCTCTCGGGAGCACAGGGCGCATTATACACACACATAGCGTTCATATACAATCAATATAAAAGTTCGACAATTTACAAGAACACGGACAGTATGGTGCGATATTTTGGTGTAAATTGGATGCAGACGGCTCTGAATTGCACAGTAGTTTTTCGTCTTGAAATATACGTGAATAAATTACGATAAAGAAAATAATACGTTTGTAACTTTGCTTCACTTTGCATTTTCTTTTTTTTTTTAATTCTTTTACAAATAGAAAGCGATTGAGTATTCGACAACTATTTTAAATTTATTTTTGAAACAGGATTTCATCGTTTTGAAATTCTTGCAAAATATTTACTTCATCTGCCTACGTATCTGGTAGCAATTAATTTTCCAGGATATCTATTAATTTGAAATAGGTTCTTGAAAACAAATGCTTTGTTATTGAAAATACTACAGATAATCCCTCATTATAATCATTTTAGTTGAAGGAATAGTACAAAATCGTAAATTTCATACATACTTTAAACTCATTGATTATTATTATACATATACCTACTAAGTTGAAATAAGTACTCCAATATCTAGAAATACAGATTTAAGGGGCCATATTTGGTGCTTTAGATAACTTTTTCAAAGAAAAGGATTTAAAGGATTCCTAGTATACAAAAATATTTTAACATAAAAAAATTTAACTTTATTTTCTAATAGTAGCCTTAAGTGTAAGAGACACAATCACAGGAAAATGTGGAAAGGAGAGGGCAGTTTTGAACAGTTTTCACGAATTTTAACATATCTCTTACAATTTCATCGATCGCAAATTCTTCATTTGGAGAACGGAATCATTTAATTTAATATTTTAGTCTATCTTTGTACTACGTGTTATTTACAACGTTTGTATTATTTTTTAAGTTTAAAATGGCATCGGACTAAAATTAATATATAGAAAGAGACGATGAGCGGCATATTTATTCTATGCGATTTATCTAGTGGTTACCCCATTTGTGGGAAATGCTGTGATTGTGTAGATAAAATGATAGGTAATAATGTATAAAACGTTATGGAGAGTAACGGTTACTACGAGTAAAATTATTTGACCCAAGCTATTCGTTATAAGCGAATTCAAGTGTAGATTTTAACATTTAATTTGTTTCATAAAATATCTAATATTACAGAGTCATACCCTTTTTGAATAGTTTTATTTAAACAAAACATGTAAAGGATATTATTTAACTCCAGTACATTTTAGCCTTGTACTAAGCAAACTAATTAAATATTATTGTAATATCTACAAGTTTTATATTTGGCTTGCCTTACACACAATATTTTGCTCCCGGAGTGGTGCAATAATACAATGTTGTATTTGAACAAAAAGGAAAATGTGTTTATTGTTTCTGACCAAAACACATGAATTAAGGTAAAGGCACATACTCGTACACGTTTTTACAAAATTCTTATGTTTACTCTCCTCTTTCAATACGCCACAAAACACATAAATGTGTGAATTAAAATAAATATCGCAGATTTATTAGCCCAGGTAAAAGATGTGTAATAACCTTTCGTAGTTTTATCTGCTATATTTTCTAATTATTATTATTAAATTGTGTACGACTACCAATAGGGCTTTGATAGAACTAACTTTAGTTAATACTTAGGCACTATTGTATTTACATAATATGTAGTATACCTACATACTCTTGTGTTTTTTTATAATATGTAATTGTGCTAGATATATATATATATGTATTGTCTGGAATGTTCTGGGGGCCTAAAATGCCCACATTGAGCAATTTATCAACAATTCTAATTTGGTGTAATATGATTCTATTATAATTCATATAAAGTGGCCTTTTTTGCTCTGATTGTTCAAAAATAAATGAAATTGTATCTTAACACATAAAATTAGAGAGATACGTAGAATTATTATTGAATTGTCACGTATAAAAGTGACGACCGGTGTGGCACGGAGATAACGCTGGATGGAGATCCATGAATCGGCCCCAGAGGTGGTGCAGTGGCTTTCTGAACGAGAACCAAGAATTTGATATGGAATAACTATTATTAATGCAAGCCGAAGCCATACGAAAAGTAAAGTAAGTAACGCTCTTGCCTTTGAGTCCCGGGTTCGAATCTCGGCCAGGGCAAAATGAAGAAAGACCTTTTTCAAATTATCTAGGTGTCACATGTACATATTATGTGTTTAGTTAATTGTACGACTATATTATATTTGTATCGTCGCGCCAGTACCCATAATACAAGATTCATTTATCTTTGCTCGGATCTAGCTCGATCTGTGTTAATTGTCTATGCATGTTATGTTACGTTAACTATAAACATGCCTTAACATTGTGGACTTTGTGGATAAATGAGTAGGTAGATATAATTTTAAATCTCGTCCCTAATCAACGCTGGATACCATTTTGGTTTACGTATATACCTAACACTCATATATCAAAACAAGTTACGAGTTTGGGTGTGTGTATAATATAAGTGTATCTATAGATTTCTACCACAGAATTCAATTACTGAAAATACGTAGATATTATTATTATTATTGTTGTTATTAGATACACGTAAATATGACCTAATACGAAATTATGTTCATCAAATAGTAAGGTAGGTAGACCTGCCTGGAGACTAAACTTTCCATATTATTATATTAAGGCCCAGACGAGGTCACAAGACGAACTCTATAAATTAGTCAAATCCATAAAGAGGGACGTAACATTTAATATTACCTATGTTGTTGAAATCATGTCATTAATATAGAAGAATCAGGTAAAATTATATTGCTTTCAAGATAATATTAATATAATTTAAAGCTAAATATTTAAAAATGTCTTCATTTAATAAGTATATTCAAGTAATTGCTTATGATTTTGAGTAAATAAGTTAAAATAAATTATTCTATTCTATTCTTCTCAGTGTCATGTAAGATTTAGGAAAAATAAATCATCAATTAGGTAGTCAAACTCATTTAAAACTATGTGTCATATTTAGTATCAAGGTTAGTATTAAATTATTTTCTCGCACGATTTAAAACAGTTACCTACGTTAAAAGTATTTTTATCTAAAATACATTTTTTAACGATATAAATTGCATTTACTTAATTCATCATAAATAAAACAGTTTATTAAAAATTAAACTAGTAGTATAGGAACCCTGAAAGTAATTGTGTACCAGATGAATAGTGTGATCTTCAGATCAGATAAATTTTCCGCTTTGACTAGATTCCACAAGCTCCGTTTTGATATTCCATGCAGATGGTGTGAATTTCATGTAACTATTGTCTATTTGACAATTTCTACGTTTAATTCGACACGTAACGAGTGTAGTTCGTGCATCTAACCGCAGTGCACAGTTGAATACTATACGAGAACCCGTTACATAATATGTAGGTACCTACCTGCTTCCTTCTGAATAGTGGTATCCTAGTGATGAAATTGAGAACGAAATAGTAATAATACACATATGACAATAATATCCACGTAACCAACCAACAATATTAGTCTTACACCAAGCAATAATATGTGTATATCTGTGTGTCATAGTATCGCTTTGTCACTATGATTGAAGTCAGATATGTGCATGGGTACCTACCTAAAATTTTACCTAGACGATTGATATAATAATTTGATCATTGATGAAAGAACAATTGTGTATGATGTTGGATGTAGTTAGTTTATGTGTATGAAAAAGTTATTTTCTCTCTCTGTTCTCAAGAACATTAAATTCTTCGAGATTATTGTTTTCGTCCTGATGAAATAGTTGTATCAGAAACTGAATGTTAAATTATCTAGTTGTGTCAAAAAGGCAATGAATTTTCAAGCTATTTCTCTATTTCGCAAAACAACTCAGTTCAGGTGATTGGTGCTAATTATATGAACCATTTTTATCATAACTATAATATTTTGAAGTAAATAATAATTCATCCATGTAGAATAAGTAATTTGATTCATTTATTACATCTGAACTCTCACAAAATATACAAAAAAATATTTAATTATTACTATCGAAAGAAAGGTTATTTGCTTATTTTTGTGAATTTCAGTGTTTTTAAACCACTAATTTAGCTCAAATTACTTAGTTTTTGAGTAGATAGCCTTGATAAATATATAGGTATTTATAAAAGTACAACATTTGCATATTCAGTTTCATAAATCTTCAGTGTACAAATGAACACTTTCATTTCAATTATTAGATTTAAAACGAAAACCCAAAACAAAATCTTTTCATACAAGACACTAATAGTTAATAATATTTTGTAGAATAATTTGATTCAACAGTTAGGTATACGATGTCTCAATTCAATACATTTTCGTAATAGACACAGTGTATATGTAAGTAGGTGGATTCTCAACACAGCATGTTGTTATTTTAATTTTATTTACAGTAATACGTTAATGTACGTTATACAAACCGGTTATACTCATATTATTATTATTTTGCACAAATAAGCTTCATAACAGAAACTGCTGTTTACGATGTTATGTGTACCTAGTTTATATCTATATAATAATAACATACTGGACTTATATTAGAATTGGAATATAATAATATCAGTTATATCTTTTACATATTGTGTTTACACACTGCGGTATCCGCTATTCACAGTATATTATTATTATTATAGGTACCGGGTAGTCCATAGTCAAAACAGGTGCAATGAATAGTACGAAACTGAAGATGAAACACAAACATCGCAACGGTGACCTACCGCAAAAGGGAAATGCTACTAGCTTATGGAATAATAATATTATTCACATGAGATGAGTACCTATCTAATATTATAGATGTATTACATGTTAATTATGTATGTACGAGTTTGTGAAAGCACTCACTCCGGATGAAATACTCTACAATAACGTACCTAAAGTTTGTTTCAAATGCATTGACAAAATAAAGAGAAAATTTTATATTAAACAAACGAGAGTTCAAAGAAATTTGTATTTATTAATATTAGATTTTAGGGTAACGTTTTTATAGTTTCTATATCAAATACTGCGCTTAAGAATTGTGGGATCTGGGTAAGATGAAATAAAAGTAGTATTATTGTATTTCTTACTCTCAACATTCATCATAATACAAAGAAATATATACTAAGACCCGGTTAACTTTACTATCAAAACAATTTGTTGTCCCTGGTTAAATAAAAACTATTACTACTACTATACCATCACGGCATATCTCACAAGTGTAGTAGCCACCAGACCAGCTGCATATAAAACATGCAAGCTGTCTTCTCCGTGCCAATATAAAATCAAGACATTCAGGATGGATGGCAAACCTCATCGCTGAATTTAAGACGTAAAATGTCTTATTTTTTCGAACACCTGCCTTTTACAGGACACTCGAAAACTTACTGCAAAGAAAACAATAAGTCATTCTTTCATACAATTACATAAGGACCCCCTAGACATATCGTATATGGCGATCGACTACAAACAAATTTTCGACAATAACGCCTAATTACACGATATATTGTAGGTAGATTGTTGAAAAGTTCGCCAGTAAACTGCGGTTTTTCTGATGTCCTAAAGCAATACTAATTGAAGGCATATAATTCGTGCATTATTTTTACCAGGTTTACAGTTGGAACAACGTTAATCTTTGTATGTGACTGAGATGTCACATAACAGCAGGATTAACAGCAGGACTAATTTCAATTTTTATTTATTTTATTTATTTATTCATTCTTTACTGTACATTGATAAAAAACAATTACATAAAAGGTATACATTCAAATTAAATACAATCAATATACAGAGGGCGAGCTTATCGCAAAGGCGCGATCTCTTCCAACTAACCCAAAATTTATGAGTTTTTATGAGTTTTTACTGCAAATGTTTGATCTATTTGTTTTTTGTCGATTGAGAATATAATTAAAAGTAGTTATACAAATATTTGGCACAACGTGCTTATTCAATATTATGATTGTTTTAAATGTGAAGTTCTGTGAATTTTATTCGCAATTTGTTTTAAAAAGGGATGCTTTGTTCAATTATGTACTCCAAAACAAATCAACTCTTTTCAGTCGTGACTCGCTAATGATTTGCTGCAACTTAATTATGTACTTGTTGTTGATGGGCAACCTTCTGACCTTTGCAAATGGTAGAGGAAATAAATAATTATTTATTGATAGACTTCTTAGAATTGTAAATTTATTGTTAAATCCCTTGATAAACGATTTTACTAAATACTCGTAATAGATACATTAAAATCGTTTCTAAATTCTCCTAATAGATATCAAATATTTTAAATGTAAGGCGTGAGTGCTACTATAGTAATAACAAAAAATGATTCAGATTTAGCTAACGCAATATCGTGATTTCTGAATAATATTTCCCCAGAGAAAATCATAGAAAGGTCTATATCCAAAGGAGATTTAAAATCAAAACAGCAGGGTTACTCTTGACAAAACTAAACACGATCTTAATCTAGTCTTGATCTTGATCATACGACACACGAAGGGATTATATGGTCAAAAACACCGCGCTACCGCTAACGCGCGATCGGTTTATGTGTATTTTTGGCCAATAGTCACTTCGTGCGTCGTATGACCAAGATCAAGACTAGATTAAGATCGTGTTTAGTTTTGTCAAGAGTAGCCCTGCAGGCTACTGTTAAATGCATGTACTGCTAAATGCATGTAAAATACATCACTTTACAGCAACGAATTGCCAATATTTATATTACATAGTGAGTGAGATATTACATAATATATTTGTAATACTTTTTTTCATGTTCAGAGTTGACAAAAAAATAAGAGCCCACAAAAAACTTTGTAAAATTCGTAAAGAGTTTAGAATAAAACAGCTTGATATGATTTATGTTGATGTGAACCAAGGGAGTGGTATAAAAAGTGTGCATAATAGGTTGTATGTTATAAAGTTAATAATTCCAGTATAAATATTTGAGCCCGTCTGTAAATACGTAAAATAAAATGTATGTGTGTTTATATTCCTATCCTTTATTAGGTAAATTCATTAGGTAAAAAACAGAAAAAATGTATTGTATGTACAAAATCCCATGCATATGACAAATTTCTGGGAAGTATTTTTTATAGACCAAGATGATAGGATAATAAATATTAATGAAACTTTGAAATATTGGAGACAATTTCCTCCATTTTATTACGGCAAAATATTGAGTACCAACAGATGATGTGCAAGAAGAATAAATAAATAAAAAATAAATAAAATATGTTTCTTGAAATTGAATGAGATGATTTCGCTTTTTTCATTTAGGTATGTTTAAAGAATAGTTTCTGTAGCCTTTGGCGACAAAGTAAATTGTAATTTTGATTCACTTTCAAAGAAGTTTAAAGTCATACTGGGTCCTCTTAAGGTGGCATAAAAAATTTGTAATAGCTGCATTTATACGGACCATAAATAAATAGGTAATATTATAGAAATACCTAAGTCACTTCTATAAATCTATCTACGAATATTCATCAATTCATCACATTACATAAAAAAATTAAAGTGTCTTTAGTTATCCTCGTGCACATAAATGGGTTCAAAGAAGCTAGTATTATAATAGATACCTGCCTTAAAATATTATTCTTACCTGTGAAACGTTACCGGAGCCGGTGAAAACGAACGTCAGGGGACCGATAGATTTAGGCATCATTCCTGAAAACATTATAAATTTTAATTAACTCTGAGGTTAATGTTGACATAAAATTTAATATTTTTATCGACGATTTGGTAGACGGTGGCAACTCGAGTAAATTGCGAAAATCTACCTCCTCCGCGCATTTTTATTATTTAATGTATCTACCACCTAAATTTATATTAGAGGTAAGTTTAATAAAAATTGATTTTCTCGGTATTGAAATAAAAATATTTCAGGCGATCAAACCCTTAATTATTATTTTTATTATAAGGTGAAATGGACGTAAAAATGAGAGCAGAATAAAAAGGTTTTCCTTTTAATATTACAAAAAAATTCACAGTTGTGTACATAATACCACTGATTCATTCTTTCTTCAGTCGAAAGAAATACGGTTAGTAAATAATCTTCCTCCATTTAGTTACTTTACGCCAATTAAGTTGACGCGTTACAAGTAGGTACACATAAAAACTATGGATTTCATCGTTAGTTTCGGATTGCAGTGCAAAAACAATGGTATTTTATCTTATGTTTATTATTGGGCTATCTTAAAATGTGATGCACCTAGAAATATCGTATTCTATTATCAAAAAGGAAGAAGATGAGATCCTTATTTGAATACCAAAGTCAAACTTTCTACTATTCCTTTTACAGAAAACATTCTGATTTAGTATAAACGTACAGTGATCTTATATCTACATATACATTCATTTTTTTCCTATGTGATAATATCCACATTAAGATATCTGAAAGTATTTTTTATGAGATATAAATTCTTCGTCGTTTCTATTAACATCTTATAGGTATCCTTAAAGAAGGTGCTGCGAAGAAAAAGAATAAAGTATATTTTATTGATTTCCTGTTTATTGGAACCATCTATTAATAAAAACTATTTTGATTATAAAGAGAAAATTGACATTCTGACATTAATGAAAATCTAATAAAAATGTCTGTAGCAAGGATAAGATAAACATTTTAGTGGTAAGCCATCAAATTGAAATATTAATATTTAATGTCTAATAAATGAAATAATATGTAATATTTTTTTAAATATTTCCAGTGAAACGAAATTGTTTCTTCATTTTTTGTTTCAATATGAAAATACTTAAACCACGATATTGAATAAAACAGTGAAATAATTAACTAAATTATGAATCAATTCAAAAATAAGTATTTTTAGATGACTTCCATATTTATTACGGTGCAAAAAAATAAAATTGAGATTTTAATACTACAACATAATATGGGTACCCACCTAATTATAACTCCAAATGTTTGGTTATCTTGTCTGAATTAAAATATCCATAATTTAGTTTTTTGCCTTAGTCAACACCATGTATGTAATATTGTTTCTATTTCTTATCGTGGTTATAACAAAATAAGAGTATTGATGATCCGTTTGATGAATTTTTAAGTAAGAAAGGGTTTAAAACAAAAACAATTTTGTTTATTTTTTAAGGAACTTCTATGTCGTAGCCAGATTGTTGAATTAACCATTAAACTGAATGGCTAGGTGGTCAGTTAAACGCCGACATTAAATTGAATGACTAACAGAGGTCTAGTTCCATTGTTTAACGCAAGGGTGGCCAACCCGCGGCCCGCTAACCCCGTTATTTTTTGAAAGAGTTATTTTGAGAAAATATTCTTAAAGAAACCCGAACAATTTTGAAACATTTCAAATTCCTATACCATTTTGAAAATTTGGCGAAAGGGGTAGAAATTTTAAGATGAAGTAAAGTTATTAAATGTTCCATAATATGAGTATATAGTTGTACGGCCTGCTAGGAAATTACATTTAAATTCGGCCCAGCTCCTGAAAAGGTTGACCACCCACGATTTAACCTTTATCAATTCTAGGGCCAGATTGCCAAATAAAGAAACCAAATTTCAACAATCGGGCTAGCTTTATATAATGGATATATCTAGAAAATTTCAAGATTTGTAATGAACCTAATAGATGGATTATATTATTATGGCTTCATGACTCATGCAAAGATATCGAAATGCATGAGTTATGAATTTATCTAATTAATCTATTAATTTATCGAATTGGCGTAAGAAAATTACGTAATAAATCAGTAAATACGAAAACTCCCAGTGGTATCAGTAGCAATAGGTTCAATTCGGGAGGGAGTAAAAAGTAAGCACTTATATCCTGAAGTTAGCGTAGAAGAAAATTTGGCAATATTTCATGGCGTAAGTTTCCCCTTCATCCAAAACTAAAAATAATGCACCTTGAAAAACCACTAAGTACCTACAATAATAAATGAGGCTGTAAGATCCACCTGTCGTCGATATAACAATTTTTCTTATGTTTTTTAAAATACTTTTGTTTTGTATTTGTTCAAAATTTAGTTTTTTTTATATCACTAGAATCACAAACTTTTGGAATATTGTAAACACAATATAATAATTAGTGGTAATCTGATGTATTTGAATCTGTCCCTTTGTAGGCGTGTTTTTCCTATATTTTGTTAGATACGTTTTCTATATAAGTTAAAGGAAAACCAATACCATCAATAAAAGCTCACACACATGAACGTATGCCTGGATTATAAAATTTTAACAAAAAATTGCGAGAATAGAGCTTTCATGCTTTAATAAACCTCAAAACCCCGAAAAATGATGTTCAAAGTAAACCATCACATTTTCATAACTTTTCCTGGGAATAGTTTGTATATTAATTTGTCAAAGGTAATAAAGCCATGTACAACTCTTCGAAAATTCTACAAAGTTCAATAAATATGGTAACCACGAATATTTCAAAAGTGTACCTATTTGAAGTTATAAACTATAATACAAGCTGACATTACATTTTTCTACAATGTAACGGGTATTTGTACCGACTATTGTTTATGTCAATACCGGATGCTTTCGAATGAATACCTTCATTACCCGTCCATGAGACGTAACGAAGGCATTCATTCGAATATTTCTTCGGAGAACGCTCCGAATTGTCGCCGAAAGATTTGAGATTTTTGCTTAATGATTGATGATTGACGTTCGCATCCAGCTGTCTGTACGCCGCCAATGGAGAATTACAAGGATTTTTTCTTGTACCTATCTAAATATTAAACGTTTTCGACCTATTTTTTCTGAATGCTTTATGAACTGAGTTTTTATATCACCCAGACTCAACGAAATATACTTTTTTAAAGGAGTTTTCTAAGGCTCAGAATTTTTCAAAATGGCTCCTTCACGCGTGACTTTCCTCAGAACTACGAATTACCTTTGATAACCTAAGGAGAAGATACTCAGAATATACTACTCACAACCACAATATTCTAACAAATTATGTTTTTAAAGTTCCCTACATATTGCTGCATACAAAAACTCTTAACACTATATTTGTGCCGTATAAAGGTGACTCATTTGGTTAGGATTCTGAACGGAGAAATTACATTAAACTCTTAGTTAGCCTTTGGACAGCCAATATATGAATAAATAAATATCTAAAAAACATTATTTATATATTAAACAAATTGGTATGTACTGACAAAATATTTTTTGTGTCAGTATTTCTGTATCAAAATGTAATAAAAATATTCGTTTCATGTTATTTGCAACAAAAAAAAACAAGAATTTTCAATCGAAAGGATCTATGAAAATTGTTTGAAAATATTCGTCGCGCCTCAAACGTACAGTTCCGATCCAAGAAAGAAGATAAAAATGTTGATAATTTCGAAATATATTAAATAGAATGATTTTTGAACAAAATACGAAAAAAAATAGTCAGCAGATATAAAATGATCACAAAATATTTGCTTGAAAATAACATTAGTTTATACCTACCTTATTCTATCTACAGTCAACCTAGACCTATTGCAATTTAACGATTAAAAGGTTCATTGTGGAATTCCTAGAATTCATTATATTATAAATACCCTATTCCTAAATTAAATATTTGCAAAATTCTAATCTGTATAATATTTCTCGTATTTATTTTTTGTACTTAGCCAAAAAAAAAAATATTGATTTTCTCAATTGAGAATAGCAAAGTTTTTGTAATCAATAAAAAAATTGTACAGGTAAACTCATTATGATGCATGTCAGTTCGCTGCCCACCCCACTTTTGGAATATACCGTGATGGTATAGATAAATAGACGAAGGCAATATCATTACATGTGTAAAAATCCAGCTCTGGGTTTAAGTCGAAGCCTTGTTTACATACTACATCAGATACATTCTTGTAGGTACTGTGTATGTGGGATGTCAAGCGGAAAAGCTTTATGATTTCACCGAATAATAAAAAAGTAAACTAACAACACTTCCATCTCGACGTACAAGTAGGTAAACCTCTACTGAAGTATGAAAGCATTACTCTCAAAGTTTATCTATTATTATTATTTTTATTATGTGGTTTTATACCAAAGTTAAGTGATATGACAATTTTGATGGATGAACTGAAGCTTTTTCACAATATTCTTGCTTCACTTTGAAATCTCTTAGCAGATAATATACTCACAATAGTGATGAAAATCTCGAAGAAATTGGATGATATACATGGTACATTATGAAAGTAAGGCACATTTTCTGGGAAAAATATATTTTTTGATCCTATCGGTACAAATGCTTAAAATTCTTCAAAATAGTCCCCTCCTGCATTAATGTACTTGCAAAGACGTGTCTGCCACGCCTGGAAGGCACCCTGAAACTCCTCCATAAGAATGTTGTAACATGCGTTTGGATGTTTTCCATGGACTCCAAATGCTTTCCATTCAGCTCTCTCTTCAGTCGAGGGAATAAAAAAAAGGTTACAGGCAGCTAAATCGGGACTGTAAGGGGGCTGGGTAACCACTGGGGTACTGCTTCGGGCCAGAAAGTTGTCTACGATGAAGGCCGTGTGGAATTTCTATGTGTTCGCATTTGCAGATCCTCGATCACAACCCTATGTACCACAAATGTGGACAACTTTAGGAAGTCAGCGATTTGCTGGATGCTCAATCGACGGTCAGACGCAAAATTTTGCGCATATGCGTCACGTTTTCTTCGGTTCTGGCCTTTGTTAGCGTCCAGAATGGTGTTCGTCAAGGACCTTCTCCCGGCCCTCCTTTAACGCCTTGCGCTACCTCTCGGATTGTGATCTTGATATGCAGTCGTCCTTAAAGGACTCATGAAGCATCTGGAATGTTTCGGTAGCATTCTTTCCAAGCCGCACGCAAAGCTTGATAGCGTACCGCTGGATCAAGCGAACCGTCTATCACGCCGTGTTACAAAGACAAAAAACACACTTTACGCAAAGACACGTCCTTCGACTCTCACTACTTGGAGCGAAATTAAACCATGCGAGCGAAATTGAACGGGCAGACTGCAATGAATAGTCGCGACACAATAAAATCATGTGCATTACTTTCATAATGGACTATGTATAACATCAATTATATACAACTCAATAGGTTAACCGTTGTGAATAATATTGGTATTATAATTTTGTATTTAAATACCTAATGAAATTTCATATCCAGCATCTCTAATTGCCTGTCTCGCCATCATAGAGTTTCTGTAGTTGTGAGCTGGACCAATGTGCTAAAAAAAAGTTAAAACAATCAAATATTTTATTTGCCATATTAAAGTCAGATTTTGAAAAAAGCTTTATTTTTGGGATAAATAAAAGATAATTTATTTCGTCTACGATATTCCAGCTAGTCTGTCAATAGCATTTACAAAAATAAATCATGGGTTAGTTTCTTTTCTCTTTGACATTCAGTTTTGTGTTTGTGACAATTTGTAGATAATTACCATAAAAGGTGTGTGATGTCCCAAAGCGAGAAGTCTCAGTCCTAAGCCATGAAGAATATTAACCATTCCAGCTACACCAGCGTATTTACCGAAGGCAACCACTCTATTACCAGATTCATCAACTAGTTTTTCATAGTCTATCAGTCTTATATTCTGAAAAACACAATGTAACATAATGAAAATCAGTAGGTGGAATCTATAAAGTCCAAATTTATATTTTTAAATTTTAAATATATCAAAAAAAAATCAGTGAACTTTAGATGCAATAACCATGTTTTCTTTTCTTTTTCAAACTTTAATAACTTATTTGTCAATTTTTCCTCCTTCTTTTCTTAATGCAAGGCACCCAACATCGATTATGATTTGTCTTTTTCATTATTACGTATTTTCATTGTTCTCTCCACTATTAATTGTTTGCTGTTTGAAGCAATTATTGTAGTTCTTATAATAATAAAATATAGAACTTATGTAAGTTTGTTTCATGAGATAGAAATCGAAATTTCACTCTTGTTTTTTATTTTAAAATTTTATTGTTTAAAATACCTATGTAGTTTTTATGTTGTAAATGTTCATAAACAGTTTTTATAATTTCTATAGCATAAAACATCTTGAGACAGACAATTGAGAAGAATTTGAAGAAGTTTCAAAGAATAAAAGTTGTTATCGGGAACTTTTCAAATGTCTTTGTTTTTTATTATTTAAGAATTAATTCTCACATCTCGACATTGACACTCCAGTCAACAACATTTAATTCATTCAAAAGAGAAAGAACAAAAGTTTTAATTATTCTCAATCTTATAAGACAATTTGAGATTAAATGGCATCATCAAAAGTACTTTAATTTCTGTTAAATCTATGATACTAGATAATAGTTTCACAAATTCAATTACGAATAATAATTTATTGTACACAAAGATTTTCCTGCTTACTTTTTCTAAAATGGCATCTAGTAATGGCATGTTGGATTCTTGCGCCTTGATTGTGTGTGAGAAAAAGCAGTAGGTCTTGTTTGGTATAAGCAGATCTACAGGAACTTGTTTTACACCAAATATGACTGAAGCTTCGCTTATATCTTCTTGAATGATTGCACCAGCACTTATGTATGACTGAAATATAAATAATTAAAAATATAATAACACTTTTTAAGGCCTTTCAAAGTATTAAAATGCTGTATGAATAAATATTTATGGATAAGACGTGGTGTCCTCGAAATAGAATAAGTTTTCCATTACTCTCTGTTAGATTTCGGATATTGTGTTAAAGGTAGAATATTCGGAAAGCATACTATATTAAGAAAAATCATCTATAGAAATTGCAATAACGGATGCCTAACAAAGGGTTGCCAATTATGTTATGGCTTTCCAGTTATTGCTGGTGTTCTATCGGCAGATCTTGAAATTTTCGATTATGTGGCTTGATAACTGGCTATCAAGGCTGGAAAACATGTGGATCATTGATATGCCTGTTGTAACAGGAATAGGAATAAGAGATAATAATATATAATATAAAGCAAATCGGCAGGATCTGCGAAAGGACAACGAATGACTGGCAAGACAGATAAAGTGCTCGATGAATAAGTAGACTAGTCCACAAGCTCTTCCTAGATGTCCGTAAAATACTGTTAATGAGCTTATTATCGTGTTAGAGTTAGGGATATTAATTTTGCCTTACAAAATTATGGATAAATATGAGTCCTTCGTCTCCTGAAATTTTCAGGAAGAGGTTATTTCAACAAAACCTACCTCTCCATTTGTTAGAAATAACATAATGGTGTAAATGGATAAATAAATAGAATATAAAAACATCTATAACAGAAAAAAACGTTTTTCGATAAGCTGGATAAGTGATGTTTACAATTCGTTAGATCTGGGCACTGTAGCTTTGGGATTAAAATACAATTTCGTTATTGAAAGCGGTCAAGCATTTGAACAAACATTTGCACTGTAGCGTGAGATGAAATGAAAGCATGTGAATACATTACATACAACTTGTGTCTTCCTACTCATCTAGCTGGGCGTATTAATTTCGCTTTGTTTGCATTTATTATAAATATTTGTGATAGTAGATGTTAAAAAATGACAAAAAAATTATACATAATAAAATGAAAATATGTAACGTTACGAACTTTTACGTAGGCACCACCACCTACATAAAATCATCTTAGTAGGGACTTTTAGTGGACTTTTTAAATCAAATGAAAAACAAAATACACAAATTGAAATAATGTGAATGTGAATCATTGAAAAAACCTTAAAGATTGCTTTGTTATCGTATGCCCTGTCTTCTCTCTGTATCGTTTGATATATTAAAAAATTGTAAGATCATTTTATTTTTATATTATTTGTTTACCATAAAACCTTACATGGTATATTCTTTTAATTCTAAAGCTTTATCTAACACAAAGACATATGGAGAAGAATATAACATGTATAGCACTATGAAAAAGAAAACAATATCTGTGGATTAGGGTAAATAAATCAGTAAAAAACCAAAGTCACTGATGTAGTCAACAGTCAACTGCCCTAAAATGAAGCTGGACAGGACATGTTGTAATGTGTTCCAACAAAAGTGAAGAAAAAATCTTTATGTTGTTTCATATATGCATGGAAAAACATCCCATATAATAAGACAAAAGTATTGTAATTGAAATTCTTGTAGTAAAATGTTCCTATTTACAACAGAAAAAAAGTATTATTTTGTTGGGCAAATGTAAAGTCTAGATAAATATTCTTAAGTATTTCTACTTATTCCTTTCATTTCATTCTTATCGCTTGACGAAAATAATGATCAAAGGAGGAATTCTGAAAGAAAGACCGAAAAAACAATAAGAAAAACTTCGAGACAATGAAAAATGTTGTGATTCTACAATAATCTTTTACATAAGAACTTGGTGTAACTTTCGCTGATTCTTTTCGTACAGCTATCGATGTGTAAACTTTAGGGGTACAAGAAAAGCTACGAAGTTTTTCATCTTTTATTTCTTTGGCAATTTACATTGATAAAAATGAATAAGTTTTTCGTCGTTTATTCTAATTGACTTTTCAAAACTAAAATTATTCCATTTAAGCTACATTCCATTAACATTAAATCCACTGTAAACAATTATTATTAAGGCAAAGGATATTTGTCCGTAATTACATAGAAAAAAGAAAGAAATTATAAAATTTATCTATGGTGAACTTTTCCATAGAGAAATTGCGAAATATGTTTATGGTTAACTATTACACACTTTTTTTTAATAAAAGTCGGTATAAGTACCCGATACTTTTTTGAAAGAGGTATTTTGAGAAAATACTCTAAAAGAAAACCGAGGAGTTTTGAAACATTTCAAATTCCTATACCATTTTGAAAATTTAGCGACGAGGGGGGGGTAGAAGTTTCATATTTGGAGTATATTGTTGTGCGGCTCGGTGGGAAATCTCATTCTGAAATTTGGCTCGGCTGCTGAAAAGGTTGGCCACCCATGCTCTAATCGATTCATTACACTTTATCCGGTTATGGAAATTACTTTGTTCTCAGACAAAATATACGAGATTAATGCTCTTTATACGGGAACATACCTATAAAACATGAAATATACAAGATGACAAATGTTTAAATGATATTGCACTATTCAAGCATTGAAAGTTTGCTTTCTCATAAAGCAAACTAACCGAAAACGTAATAAGAAATGTCATCGGACATTACGACTGCCAATCAGTGTGACCAGATTAATATTTTCAAAAACTACTAAATGGGGAAGTCAAAAACTACTAAATTCTTAAAATGGTATAGGAATTTGAAGTATTTCAAGAACTCCTCGGTTTTGTTAAACAATATTTTAACATAGTACCTTTTTACCGGGTATTTGTACCGACTGTTGTTACATTTCGGATACTTTCATACCGACTATTGAAAAAAAGTTACTCGCTTAAATTTCTACCCCCCCCCCATCGCCGAATTTTCAAAATGGTATAGGAATTTGAAGTATTTCAAAAACTCCTCGGTTTTCTTCAACAATATTTTCTGCAGTACCTTTTTCTAAAATGTATCCGGTATTTGTACCGACAATTATTTTCGATCAGTAAGTGTCGGGTACTTTTCCCAAGTACCCGATAATTTGCCGACTAAATACAAAAACTACCAAAGAAATAAAAACTACTAAACATTCTTGCAAATGCCTCAAAAACTACCAAAAAAGTAGGAAACTACCAAATCTGGTCACACTGCTGCCAATATTGACAGACGTCAAAACAGCGTGGCTTTGTTTATCTTTACATAAAATTCCTTACGAATAGCCACTGAATTGACAGACGTCAAAAGCATGCCGTTTTGTTTACATAATTTACTGTAAATATTTCAAGGTCAAAACTGTCATTATTTTACAGTGACAGTGACAGTAATTTCTGTTACTGACGAATAGCCGATGCGTATTATTAATGGCGGAAAGATTTTTACATAAAAGTTTTACACATATATCTATTATTGTTCTACACCTCACGGTCACTCCCACAGATAAATCAGCCAGTGGACTCATTGCATGTCGAGATCAATATCTAAAAAGTTTTCTCTTTGCTCTAAAAATCGAAATTCTGATCAAGGTGTATACCTCATCGCTGTATAAAATAAATACTTAATGTTAAACAAATATTAGCCCTTTACGGGTTAATTGAAACAAGTAGGTACATATTTGGGTTGTTTAGAAAAGTCGCACATTTTCGATAGATCGCTTTTATTCGATTGATTGCATTTAGTATAATTTTTTGTCTGTGTAAAATATTTTAAACAAATTCACAATAAAAAATTTATGAATAAATAAGTAAGATTTATTTTCTAATTAGTAAATTTCTCAAAAAAAACTCAAATTCTAACATAAATTATACAACAATGAACCTTTCAAAGAAATATAAAAATTTTGTTGTAAGTGAAAAGAAACATATTGTTTACCTTCCTAGTTTTGTAAAATATTTTTTAATTTATTTTTATTAAATTCCATATTTTTTATTTATTTTTACAAAAATCCATTTTTTTATTTATTTAACATAGCTAGTAAGTAAGAAAAAATTAAACCATACTATACCTAATTAATTCAAGAAATGACCATGTTTTTTTTAATAGCCCGTATTAAAGGGAGAAATATAAACATTAATAATTTATTAGATACGAGTACATTGCTCACTTGTAGAGTGGTATTCATTTTCATTGTGAATGTTTAAGTATCTGAAAGGGAGAAGAGTAGGTACTTACTTGCATAGGGTATGCCCTTCTGTTGGATGGTTGCACTATGACCTTTATATTCTGTCTGGTCAGTTTCATAACATTGGTTGGTGAGAAGGGGGCTCGCCTCTCCCATACTGACTGATCCTCCCGTCTGATTGCTATTACTTTGTCACTCTGTAAAATGAATTAAAATTAAATGTTTACGTTGAATTTATGCTGATATTTTGCTTCACGCATTCAGGCACACTATCTGTATGGAAATTATAAAAAAAAACTTTGTTAAAAAATTTTTTTGGACATCCACCCGTTGTCGAGAATTCTTATTTAAATAAAAAAAGGGAGGGAATATATATATATATATATATATATATATATATATATATATATATATCTATTTAGATTCTGGATTTTATCCAATATTTACTTTTTCTAAATCTTATCGTTCTTAAATGTAGTACCCATTATAATAACATGCATAGACAATTCGTACAGATCGAGCTAGTCTCAAACTTAGATATGAATCTTGTATTATGAGTACTAACGCGACGACACGTATACAATGTACTAAACACATATACAAGTAACCCACACACGGGACAATTTGAAAAAGTCATTCTTCACTTTGCCCTGGCCGGGAATCAAACCCGGGACCTCGTGACTCAAAGGCAAGAGCGTTATCTCCGCGCCACACCGACCGTCATTGGATGGTTACTTTAGATGGTGACTTTAGACATGGACCATTATTTTTGAAAAGTCAAGTAAGATCTCTTGAAAATAAAGATCTCCGTTTGAAAGTATAACAGAATAGTGCTGTTAAAACCAGATAACCTTATAAAGAATAAATGGTTATTTTTGAAAATGAGTTTAAAATCGCATGTAAAACATTCTATTTTACAATCAAAATACCAAAATTTCATCTGTTATTAATAAATAAATAAATAGTATAATTTACAATAATATTACAAAAAAAATGTTCATTAGGTATGTCCTGAAAATCTTGCAAGAGCCTAGAAAAATATTCTCTGTTCATATTATTATGACACGGATATCTGAAACAATACGTACCATTCTAGAGACACACACCCTATAATCTAGACGTATGTTTCTGTCGTAAGTATATTTTTTTGTCTATATAGCTACATTACTTAAACATACGGTAGTGTTTCGATTAGCAACAGCTGTTCGAGAGGCAAATAAAAAACACTTATAAACAACTGTAAACTGATAATAAAAATATATCTTAAAGTAAGTACATACGTGATGAAACATTTTGGACACAGCATGTTCTTCGTCTATGTTATCACTGAAATTATCTCTGTGCAACATTAAAACACAAAATGTTTTTGAAGTTTCGTGATAACCTAACGCTTCATTTCACAGTACATGGATTACTTTTTAGGAAGACTGCGAACGATATGGAGTGACGATTTAAGGAAGAAATGGGAGGAAATAGGAGGAAGATGTTGTCAAAATGTAGAAATGAATGGCGTGTTAATTAGAAACACGTATTTAGCAATGGGTGTACACGAGTTGAATAGAAGAGGACTTTTTTTTCGTTCTTTAATATATAATCTAGAAACCTTGTGAACATAATGGAGCTTGAACGTATGCAAATTAATAGAAACTTTATTACATAAACTTTTATCTTGGTTAGCAAAATTAATGATAAGATTAAACTATCACATTAATCATATAAACATTAAAGAAACACTCTTAAATATGTTAATCTACTATACATAGAGTAATATGAAAACTTCGAGTACTAAGTTTGTTGAAAAGATGATACCAAATAATCTCTTTATTTCACACAACGTGAATTTGAATATACACCAAGTTACCACTTCAACAATAATTAATATCAACAACCGTACTCATAAAACGAAGAACCTATTCTAAGTAAGTAACACATTATTCGAAAATTAGCTCTCAAGTTGCTGTACCATAGAAAAAAATTATGAGTAGGTAAATTTTACATTTACCCAAGGTTAACATTAGGTATATCTATTTATTCGTGTTTAAATAATAATATGCATTTGCTTTATTTGTACTCGCACAATACGATAATTATAATAAATAAAACATTCATAATATACATAATTTATTAGGTATTAAAGTATTTTGTTGAAAGTTGAACGTGTTGTGACTTTGTTCCAAGATAACAACAGTACTCCTGTAATACTTAAAAGTTTTTCATGACTTCTCTACTTAGCAATAAATCATTAGAATTGTTATTGTTGGCATTTGAAATAGTAAAATAAAGGAAATTATGTCATCAAGGAGCGAAAAATATTTGAAATTGTTGTTTATTCTACATAACTTTTTTACATCTCTTGTCAAATATATTTTTTTAGTATACTTAAATCTCCAAACTTTTGCAATATCTCGGTGCTCAATAGAATATAGAAATTTGAAATTTCATTAATTTGGAAAAAAATAAATGCTCAGATTTTAACTATTTTTTTTATAAATTAGACTTTTTTCTAATCGCCTGATAATGGAGTCGAGAGTCTTGAAATACTATTAGGCGAAGTTAATAAAAGTCATTAGGAAGTTTACTATCTACTGTGTTTTTTTTTTCAATTTATCTTGAAATGGACTTCCAACAAGTACCTTTGGTCAATCACAACGAAATTTTTTTTTTTATTGTGTAGCCAAATTTGAACACAACGTGCAAATGAAAAAACCAATCAGGTATCTCGATTGGAGAACCATGTGTACACAATTTAACATTGTGTTTCATTTTCACATTTCACAGATAAGTAATTACCTTATAGAATTATTATTTTAGTCACAGGTATGGGTATAAATAAATTCATTGTTATGACGCGAGAACATTGATTTGACTTTTGAGATTCCATGAAACAAATATATACATTGCCTAAGGTTTCTTGTCACCCTTTTAAATGTGTACCTGTGATATGAAATTATATACGACATCTAAAACATGAATATGAAGTTTGGGTGTAGGTATTATTATTTCATGAATATAGTAGGTACATAGTTTACTTACGTGTTTTCCCCTGAAGGCGAAATTTCTCAGTCTTTGACGCGCATTTTTAAAGCATTTTGACGTTAACGCGTACATTTTACACGACGTATACTTATTGCTACTACTACTACAACCGCCAATTCTCGTGAGACGAAATTTTAATAAATTTACACTGAAAGTAGTAGATATAAAAAAACAAAAACACAAGAAGGTTTTCCAACCCTAAGCGCGACAAAAACAACGACCAATCACTTGTTGCCAGGAAGGAAAAAATACACGATTTTTTTAAAATAATTTGCAACACTTTATTACAGCACTTTCTCTAGAAAATGTTATTTACATCGAATAATGGAATTAATTACATTTTGTGTATAGGAAATGTTAAATTAATATTGTAATTATTATCTTTTTACATCATACACAACACGTATGAGATTTGTTCTGAAACTGAATTATCTTGAAAATTATTACATATCATTAATTTCGTGACGATGATGTTTCTTGTTCAGTACTAAATGAGACAAGAGGTTATCATTTATGTGACTATTAAAAAAGACGAAAATATTATGCCCATAATATGGATGGTATACTGCAACAAAGTTACAAATACTAAAAAAATAATTATCTTGTATCATAATAATCCTATCTATACTATACTATAACAGAATTGTCCAAAACTGCATACAACAAACATGCTAGCCATTCTCTCCATGTCGATAAAAAAATTAAATCTTAGATTATCTTTCTATCCATACCAACTAGGATAAGTATTTGAAATAATCAGCTAATTTTGTTTATATTATTATACTATTACATATTATTTCTATATCATCACGGCATCCCACAAGTGGGGTAGCCAGCGGACTAACTGTAAGTAATATACCTGTAGATAATACCTTCCATGCTAATAAAGAGATGAAACATTCAATATGGGTATCCCGCCTCATCGCTAAATTTAAGATGTTCAATGTCTTATTCGTGACGTTTTACATGCCTTACATGACATTCGAAAACTTACCTTAAATTGGGAGACATAATTATTGCCAGGGACTATTTATCATAGTGCAATAACTCATACCTATAAATTCAATTCTTGCTTTGAGTTCGTCGGTAGCCTGGAGGTAGAGTCTCGACCTCGTGAACAAGGGGTCCGTGGTTCGATACCAGGTGCCGGCAAACTACCCTATCACGACACAAGCTTTTAGTAGCTTACTGTGAAAGGTGTATAAGGTTGTATTTGGGTTTATAACAAAACCCAGATACATATTTTTTTTAAATAATTATATCATGGAGCAATTAACGTATCAACTGCAATTTCTGCATTTTGTCAACATACACATCCCAAAAATATTAATTAAGTATTAGGGATTTTCAAAACATAGATTATATCAGTTCGCGGTTGGTGTGGTTTAAAACACTGTTACGTAACACTATCCATATCATCTTCACAGTATCAAGTTATAGGTTATTGTAGTTATAATGTGAATTGTATGTAATCTGAATATTGTTGTACATGCAAACTTTATTATCATGAAATAATAGAGTTTATCTGTAGTAAATAGCATTGAGAAGAATACACAAAATCTCTTGTACAATGTATGAAGGTCGATCGCTTACACACAAATCATAAAATTGCCTTACAATCGAATAAGGTATTTAATAATAATACATTGATTTAAATAACTAGATGAAGTGCATAGAATTCAATTGATTTTATCACAATTTTGATGTTATTGACCAAAGGTTGAAGGAAATTGATAATGTGTGGGTATTTCAAGAAGGGTCAAACAATGGTTAATTTTTAAAGGAAGAGATTCGGCACGGAAAACACTATTAAGTAAAATAATTGTGTGTTCTTTTTGGTATTTTTTTATGTAATTACTGTTTAAATTTTGAATCTGTTTCTATTTCTGGAATCTGTATCATATTAAATATAATATTTTGTTTTGTATAATACCTCTACACAGGACTTGTCCTCGTAAGGTATAATACCTATTTATATGTATTATTAAGGGCCCCGTTTAGCAAAAACGGTAAAATGTTCGATTTTCAACAAATTTGATAAAAAAAACTGCCAAAACTTGTTGACCCTTGCGAACATATTGATTTGATAAAATAAAAAAACAAATATTTACTACCAATATTAGTTTTTTACTAAAAAATAAATAAATCGCAGACTGACGAGATATATTTAGGTACTCTTTGTTATATCAAAATACAATTTATTTGTAAAATAAATATATTTTTTATTCATCCTATCAAGCATATAAATACTATAGATTTTAGTAAACTTTTTTCACTATACAAAAAATCAAGTTCATGTGGTAATTTTTGGTTCCAAATTATGAGAAATTTTATCAAAAAAAATATTTTATAATCGGTCAATATCCATGAAAAAAACAAAAAAATATATTTTTATTTATTTTATAATTGTAATAACTATCCAAATATTCGTATTATTAAAAAAATATGAAAATTTGTAGGATTCTCGTGCATTTATGTACCAAACACACCCCCGAATTCGATTTTTAGAAATATGCTTTTTTATAAACGAATACTGCGAAGCTAATATCAAGTTTTTTTTAAAGTTAAAGTTTGATATTGGTAATTAATATTTGTTTTCATATTTTATCAAATCAAAATGTTCGTAGGGTCGTAGGGTGAATGTTTTATCGTTTTTGCTTAAGAGGCCCCTTAATGATAATTTTTTTTTTTTTTTTTTTTATTTATTTATTTATAATTTTTTTATAACATATTTACATAGTTAACAAATTCATATAAATAAAACATTATTTTTCAATGACTCAACTTCAAAAAGAGAAAATCTCGTGTTTTGAAGTGAGCTACATTGTTACAATATTACAAAACAATACAAAAGTAAATAAAAAGAAAACAATTTCAAAAACATTACCAGAATAAATCCTGAAACTTTCCATAAACTTGAAAAGAAAAAGAAAAAACATCGTACAAAAATAAACATGTTAGTACAAATTAAATAACAATAAGGTACACTTTCAATCATCAATAATCTATACCCAAAGAGAAGAAAAATCTACTTCATTAACTTTTTTAAAGCTAACTTAAACTTAGCTATACCAATATTTGCTAGATCCTTGCAATCCACCGGCAAAGCATTATACCACTTCACTATGCATTTATTAACTGACTGCTGGTATTGTATATAACTGTATGAAATAAATAAACAATAAATAAAGGTACTTGTTTGAAATCTTCTAATTATTTGAAGTGACTTTATTATCTATGCCTTCCACGTGACCTTATTATCTTACTAGTAGCTTACTAGTATCCGGAGATTCTCGACTCCATCTTCAGACGATTAGAATAAAAAGTTTTTTTTTTAAGTTCCCCTGATTTTTTTACGTTTATCTATCAATCTATACCATCACGGCATATTCCACAAGTGGATAATCCAGCAGGATAGTTACATGTCCTAAACTTGAACGTTGTTTTCCAATTTCGAATTGGCATGGTAACAAACTACTATATTTTCTAAGTTAGGTACATACCAAACGACACTTTCTTCTATAATTTTTTTTTTTATAAAAGATATATCTGGGTTTTGTTATAAACCCAAATACAACTTTATACACCTTCCACAGTAAGCTAAAAGCTTGTGTCGTGAAAGGGGAGTTTGCCGGCACCTGGGATCGAACCGCGGACCCCTTGTTCAAGAGGCCGAGACTCTACCTCCAGGCTACCGACAAACTGATTTCATATTATTTTCTAGCGTCCAATGCATTTCTCAAACGTAATAAAATTATTCCAAACAAAAATACTTACATTGGAATAGCAAAAACATGTAGGTAATTGTTTAACACTGAAGATTAGGTGATTGAAATATAATTATATCATGTTATTATGTATTTGATTATGAGCTAACTTAATTGCCACCCATCTTGTTTATATTTTATTGGCACAGAGAAGACAGCCTGCATGTTTATTACATGCAGATGTTCTGCTGACTACCCCACTTGTGAAATATGTCGTGATGGTGAGTAGAAGTTGTAGTAATTACAAAAGAAAAGTTTTTCAGTAATTCATCACCAGTAGAATAACTGCATATAATAAACAACCATGTTGATCTTTATATGTGCCGTCTCAATAAAAGTTAAAAAATTCTGGGTGGATGGAAAATCTCGTCGCTGAATTAAAATGTAAAATGTCGTATACAAGATGTTACAGTACGAATACCTGCATGTTACAGGACTTGCAGAAAAAAGTGTAGAACTTTTATTTTGCACTCGTGTTTGGCGTACGGGTGGTCCACGGAACATTAATTTTCAACGATATTTTTTTGTATTTATAATCAAAAACCTTGATGTCCTGAGACTTAGGCACGTGTAAAAGTTGCTTAGGTATTATCGGGTATTTTTTTTTCTTTCATAATATTTTTTGGAGTTTTGTAATAAAAATAAACCTGTCATTCATTTTCACACGCTTACATACATACACAAGAATATCAATCACGTGTTTTGTTTTTATACGTAAAACAGAATTAATGTAGGTAGGTACAGACAGAACGACCTTCTGTAACTCAATTTGTCTACTGAAGACAAGCTTAATTTCTATTTATACGTAAAGACTGATGTTTATGATTCGAAGAATCACCCAACCCGAGATATAAGGCCTCCAGATATTCATCCATAATTTAAGAAATCTTTTAATAACTAATTTATCCGCAGAAGTGAGAATAAATATTGTGATTTATAAGTTTAGATAAGTTTAATATTTACACGAATGCTGAAATTAAATGAAAATTTCTTCTTCATCTTTGCCATTTTATTAATTATTTTCGAGAAAATTTAATATGATTATATGTAAAACATCATATGACATGACATTTATTATTTCATTTTAGTAATATTTATTCGCTTTTATGCTATTTTTTTTAAATATTTTTTAACATCTGATTGGTGAAAGGTTTTACAAGGAAAAAATGCTATTTCATTCATTCTGTATGAATGACTATGACTAGGTATATTAAACAAACACGAAAGAGTCGTATTTCGACTTCTAAGGTGTAATGATTGATAATAAAAGTTAGGGCTAATGATGTCGAAATAACCTTAGAAGTCGAAAGACATCTCTCTCGTGTTTGATTAATAAATATATAGATTGTAGAACGAAACGCTTGTTTGAATTTATCCAACCATATATTTATTGGTCAAAAAAAAAATAGAGAAAACACAATATATGTATAAGTAAGCAAAAACTAGCAATTCTGACAAAAAGGTTTATAAATTATTATATCATAAATTTTTCATAGCCTTTCGTGCATATTATGCAATAACCTCCAGTCAAACTTTTTTAAGTATCAATTTAGTTTAATTTGCAGAACTTTTTTTCGATGCCAATTTTCCATACTATTCTCAAATTTAAATTTACAGTCTCCCCCCCCCCCCGTCTTGTTCGAAATGCACAAAATTCATCTCCTTATCTACTTTTTATGTATCAATTACGTTTTCGTTAAATATAATTAGTCTATGAAATATGTTCATACCTAAATTACTTGACAGACTCGTCATAGAGCAATTTTTTTTTATTTATTTTATAGAACATAAAAAGAAATACAGATATAACAATAAAATATACTATTTGATAAAAACTTACATCTCCACATTTTCCTTATAGAGACAATTCTCGTACGTATTATATATATTATTGTGCTACTGCAAACATATTTTGTTATCTATCATTGAAATGTTGTACATTGTATAATGCACATCGTACAATGTAAATATTTACATGGACAGATAAACCTTTTATTATAAATATCTAACTCACAATAGTTTGCAGAAGATCCGATTCCAATAAGACAGATAATTTATAATAATATTCATTATTAGAAATATTTTAATTTGAATAATTGATCCAACGACATTCGAAAAAATCACGTTAAATCAATTAATTATTCAACAAATATAAATAAATTATGTAAAATTAATGCATCAACTTAACCTATAATATAAAACACTATATTTAATATAGTTACTTAATAGTTACTATTTTGTTTCTAGTTGTTTTTTTTAAGAACAAATAAAAGAATAATGGTTATTTGTCTCTAGCAGTAATCATGTGGGATGATTAAACAATAAAATAATATTATCATATTGTATCAATTCTTATCTCAAAACGTTAACCTACTTATAATGTTCATTCAACATTACATATCAAACGAAGTTTCATACGTAGATGTATGTAATAATTATAAAACATTAAAACTAGGAAGACAATAATATCATTCTAATTATATTAAATTTATTTCTTACGTCATAATAATATTATCAGACCTCATATTTTCGAGACGGTTGAATTGCCATCCATATTTCTCAGCATTATACAACCATATAAGTATACACATGATCAATTATGATCACACAAAAATTTAGCAGTCTAATGGCAAATCCTGAGGACCCTGTTTCGTTGGGTCTGGATGATATAGCAGCTCAGCTCTTAAAATATCCAGGGGAAAGTGGTGGGAAACCCTTAATGTACATAAATCCTATTCTAAAGCCAGGAAACATTCACCATCCAGGTTATCGAAGATAAAGTTCCAAATTTGGGCTTACTTCGTGGAGCCCCTGACAAACAAAGAGTTTACCGCTATTTGCTGTACCTAAGTTTTCGTGTGCCCAGCAATTCAGCAATCAGATAGGCCACCCATTCTGAATGTCTTCAACTTGTATTGATCCGGAGATGACGACTTACTTTTTTCAGTGCGATTGGACCATTGGTTATTGAAGAGAGAGTAAAAGAATAAAATATTTGGCAGCTTCGGCCAGCTGGCCTTTCAGGCATGCATAATTGCATAATTGGGACAATTTTGGATGAATGTGCGAATAAATAGGAGTCAATGACTCCTGAAATATTTGAGTTTGAGGTGGGTCTCTCAACAACGAGAGATTCCGTGATGATAGAAATATTATCTACATTACATAACATGATTATTAATTTGATTTCACGAAATAGTTTTAATTTATAATTAATTCAAAAAAATACAAATTATTTGGTGAAAAAATAATTATTATTATTGTTATTAAACTGCATTTTGTATTAAAATTAATTTATATTTTACATGTACAATAATTTGTGAAACATTAATAATAATTCACCTCAACAAATTGTATTGGAAATTTTAATCCTCTTATTTAATTTTATTGATTGACAATATCATTATGGATGCCACAAAACAATTGTGGTATTTATCAATGTTGTTTAATTCTATTTGTGGCGAATAGATAATATTATGCAGATACAACGTATCAGATTTATATCAATACATAGTTGAATCATTTTCAGTTTAACTATATCGCAAATTTATATTATTGTTTATACAATATCACTGCGTAGTCAACACTAGATTTTAAAACCGGCAGTACCTATCAACTACAAAATGAATGAAAAAATGCATCGAAAAAAAAACTTTAAATTATAAGATTTATTACTACTATTAGGTATACCATCACGGCATATCCCACAAATGAGGTAGCCAGTGAAACAGCCGCATTTAACAAACATGCAAATCGTGCCAACAAAATCAAAGACACTCATGATAGGTGACAAACATCATTGCCGAATTAAGAATGTAAAATATCCACCTGCAAAACAACTACCTTTTACAGGACATTTTAAAACTTAGAGAAAAGAGTGAGGGACCAATTATTTGCCGGATGCTCCACGGATTGAAATTATATTTTTTAAAGAAAAATGATATAGGTATCTGGGTTTTGTTATTTTTATTTTTAATTATTTTATTTATTCTTAAGGGACACAAACAGTTCAACCTAACAAATAATAACATTCATATTTCTCCATCAAACAAACCAATCAAGGTCCCGCAAATTACCGAAGCGTATGACGAACACGTTGCTAGTAAATAATAACAATAGGTACATACTTTACCCTACTCAAATCAAAAGCAAAAAACAAGACAAAAATCATGAAAATAAATAATTAAATAGTTTAATAATTATAAGCCCAAATACAACTTTATACACCTTTCACAGTAAGCTAAGGCTTGTGTCGTGAAAGAGGAGTCTGCCGGCACCTGGTATCGAACCACGGACCCCTTGTTCATGAGGCCGAGACTCTACCTTCAGGCTACAGACGAACTCGATATAGATGCAGATAGCAAAAAGATGAAACTGTGTACTAGGGCTATCTATGTTCTATGTAAGAATGATATTTGATTGCAACAGATCACATTGTTTTGGGACAAACTTACACATTATCTATTATCATGCTGATCCAGAAAAAAATATTTGCATACCAAACCTTATTTTCTGGTAACACCATCAATGCTATGAACTTTGAATGAATAGTACCATTTATAGTGTCTCTTCATCCATTAGAAGTCAAAAGTTATCACAGATAATTGTTTCCAAATTATCATATTATGCTCTTCTTGGAATAAGAAAACATGTTTAACGCGATTTTTCAAAAAAGATAAATGTTTTACTTTCCTATAAAAATAAACAATAATATGTATAATTATTATCATTAAACTTAGTGTGTATGACTAAGATAAATTTTGTTTTTATGTACAATCATGTGAACGCGCTTTAATATTGTGTATCACATCAAATTACTCACTAATAAATACTTTAATTTGCGTTATATTTTTATTTTAAATAAAATTAATTATTATACGTGCACTGAATTCCATCACTGATTAATATTTTGTAACGTGGCAACAATCAATATTTTTTGAAAACATACAAAATCATGAACGTAAATAAATTCTTTGATATGTAGTTACATTTTATATATATTATATAATATTTGTTTTCATTTACATATTTATTTATTTACTGTTTTACGTATGTAATGAGAACAGCGTGTTACAAAATAAATTATCAAAAAAAAAATATATATATTATTTTGTTTTGTGTTACTGTTGAGTAAGACTAACGCACGACCGGTTTCGCGGACTCCGAGTTCGCATCATCAGGTGCTGATCTATACTGAATTAAACAAAAACAAATACAAAAGTTCGTTAGGATTTACAGTGAGGGTGTAGGGGTAGGCGGGGTCGTGTTGGTTTCAGGCGTGGAGTTCTTGGAATATGAGATGGGGAATAGTTGTAGTTGACAGCACTGGAAGCAATAGAAATTAATAAAAATAATAACTCGACTAAAACAGCTATTAATAATAATAATTTTCCGAATTCGTCTCCCTTACTACAACTATTCCCCCATCTCATATTCCAAGAACTCCACGCCTGAAACCAACACGACCCCGCCTACCCCTACACCCTCACTGTAAATCCTAACGAACTTTTGTATTTGTTTTTGTTTAATTCAGTATAGATCAGCACCTGATGATGCGAACTCGGAGTCCGCGAAACCGGTCGTGCGTTAGTCTTACTCAACAGTAACACAAAACAAAATAATAATATTTTTTTTTTTTTTTGATAATTTAAAATGAAGTGTTACAAAGTAAATGCCGATACAATTAATGAAATTGTTACAAAATACTTTATTTTACATTCTCGGATTTGTTTCAATAAAATATTGCGTTATATTGTACTAATTTATGTGAATAGAATGGTTTGTAGATATAAAAGGTATTTAAGAAAGGAATATGTTGAGTAAATGTACCGAAATAAGAAGCATTCGGAGTTTTTAAAACCAACAGTAAAATTGATAGTTTTTCTTTGGGAAACTTTTCAAAAACGGTCCATATTTCATTGTGAACCGCCTACTAGGTGCTCCATAAATTAAATCCTGCAATTCAAGCACTTTTAAGATACATTGGATCCCTTATAAAACAGACAGGTGACTGCCGTGCCTACCTCAATCTTTCACACAATAGTTTTCTGTAATAAAACTTCCTTCACGGACATTAAAATATAATGTATGGTTTTCAGACATGTGTAGGCGATACTCGTAAATTATATGGCGATAATAATAAACTGTGCACCTGCTGAAGAACATATAATCCAATGTTGATTGCTCTGTTCAAGAACAGTGATTTTAGTGAATTGCGATCATCGGCAAATATTTCCCCACCTAAAAAGGCGTTAACATTAAAGTAAGCCTTGCTCCAGAGCTCTGCTATATAAACACCAATTTTCTAGCTAAATTGATATCTTGCAGTCGATTGTGGATTGCTCAAGCATTTATTAGAAGTATTTTGTTAAAAATATATTTTCAGTTAATTTATACGCATTATAAGTATAATATGGCCTGCACAGTATCTAATAAAGCAAGCAAATGAAATGCACCAGTGCTCCATATCGGCAAAGAAAGAAACTTAACAAAGTAATCACCCTCTTTCCTGTTTGAATGAACAATTGCAACATATTTACAAAAAAAATATTTATGATACCATACATAATACAAAGACACTTTAGTTCTTAAAACTAATATTCACCAATAAAAAAATATCAAAAACAACAAAAAAATAACAGTAAAATTTCACAGTGATTGTTTATATGTAGACAGATATATTTCTTCATATCACAAAGTAGATAGTTGGTCCTTGCAGGATTTATGAGAACAATAATACAAAAGATGGTACCAGGATAATAGGCATGAGCTTAAATAATCCTTCAATATATATTTATACAACACATATACCTACATAAGTACAATCGTACCACGATATAAGGCACAATCATTTCTCCAAGATATACCTACTTCGTACTTAGATCTTGTTAAGAGGATGAAACTACAATAATAACTTCTATCTTGGATTATTGTTATACCCATCTAGGATTATAGCCTAATATTTATCTATATTAGAATTTCATTAATTTCAATTTAAAACAACAAGAAAAACAATTAGACTTAGGTATCATTGTTATCAAAATTAGATTGAAAACTTTGAACTGAAAAAATTTAAAATAACACCTCGATGTAAGAGCTGATTGGTATCATTGCGAATCAATTTATTTGTCCCTTACATTCAGGTGTAAAATGGTTGTGAACAGTTCATGTGAATAGTACTTGTTCTTGTAACAAAAATAACAATTGATGTTCTTTGAATGTAAAAGCAAATTGAACCAAACTGTTAGATTCCGATTGAAAGTCCATGACTCTACCATAAGGCTACAGACCTCCTCATTAATTGTATATTTTTTTAGAATTATCATATTCAATTCATCCAGTCGAAGGCTCAAATAACGAAAACCTTTACCAACTAGGCTGACTAGAACATTCGCTGATTATCTCCCTTTTTAAGATAGTTATTATATCTTAATAACATAGATATCAAGGAAAATAAAAATAAGGAAATTCGGATGGAAAGTCATACTTTTCCATATTTTATGTTTGTTAACAATATTATTTATCATGCCTGAGCGAATATATTATATTTGTCTTCTCAATATCAACAGATAACCACTAGAAACATGAATATTCAAATTATGTTATTGATTAATGTTCATTCGTTATCTAGTGTCTTGGCTTATCTTTTGTTTATGACATAAAAATAAAAGTACCTATCTACTAATATACAGAAATAAATATTTATAAAATAATTGACCAAAATCCGGAACAATTGTTGTCGTATATTATTGTAATAGAGAAAGTAATTAATTACATAGTTTCTGTAAAATATATTATATATTTTTTTTACTAAACGTACTTAGGTATAAAATAAACCTTCTAAGTGTGTTAGATTTTGTATGAAAAGTAACAGAACTGTTCTTAAAAGTGGAAAAAAAGAAAAACTAATTCTGTTTTAAGTTTTAAAGTAAAACAATTATTACTTTCTTTCAATACACAGATAATTATTTTTTCCATAACAACGAAGATATATTGTAATAGAATATACCTAATATCTATTGCAAAATTGAAAGAAAATTACCTTACTCGTGGAGTCTTCGGAAAACGATAGGTTTCCTCATCTTTTTCTAAAATTTAATCTCCTTCAATTCTGTAAAAAACAGATTTTAATATGTATCTATGTATATTCAATTCAGCCATGACATGAGCTACCTATCCTAAATGTTTTGGTTGATTTGTAATTGGTCCTCTGATACGTCGTGATATAATATTATAGAAATGAATATAATATCAAAACAAGTATGCAAATCTGTATTATTAAAATTCTCTCAGAGCGTTAATTAATCTGGACTCAGACCTCCCCTTGAAAGGAAACATTAAGGTGCATTTTTAATTCACTGTTTAAATCATCAAATTAATAAGTAAAAATAAACAACTATACGTAATATTATGTACTTCTACGTAAAATTTCCATTAGGTAAAAATGTGGCAAATAAAACGGTATTACAGTAGTCATCTACTAAAATATCTTTTAAGCCTTCTCAATATTAAATGACATTCAATTTTTCAGAAGCAAAAGCGTAGCCAAAGTTCCGAAAAGCTATGGAAATTATACAAGTACTTTATAATATATTGAAAAACCAAATTTTTCACCCTCGATTGCCAGGAATTTACAATTTAGGTCATTACTACTTTTTGTTAATACTGTGCTTATAAATGTGTATTGACGGAACTTTAAGAAAGTTGATCTATGAATTCATTTTCTGACTCGATTTCTAGCTCAAATTTCTGCCTATCATAACAATATGAAAGATATACCATGTGCATACAATGCAACATTGTGCAAAATCTAATCGGAAGAGAAGTGAGCGAGGTGTCCCAACTTTTGCACAATGTTACATTGCGTAAACATGATTCTCCAATTGAGTTGTCTGAAATCACTTACATAGTATAGTGATAATCTCGCCACAACATAATCTACATATGGATAGTATCATCTCAATATTTTGTATTTTGTGCTGTTTTGTCATTGCTGTTCTAAAATGATGATGTACAAAAATAATAAATAAAAAGTTCTACGTTAATTTAGGGGTAAATTGATTTTTCATTTGCATAGGTAGGCGTTTTTTATGCGAATACACGAAAACCTAGAACAATTATTTTTATTGTGTTTGTTTGATAATAATTATTATATCGTTACATATTCTAAATAAGGTATGTGCGAACATTTTTATTTAGGCATACTCAAACTGTTCATTGGGACATTAAAATTGTTGTTCGGACTTTTTATTGGCATGTGATTTTATTCAAATTGAATTGTAATATTTGATACTAAGAATCACTAACTTTATAAAATGGTCATGTCATTAAGCAGTTTATTCTAGAAATGTCAAAACATTTATAAATTTAAATACTGCCCCATTTTGAAGATGCAACGACGATATATTCATACTAAGAAACGAACTGAAAAAAATATACGCGTATTGAATGAGATATACATATTATTATTATAAAGTGAAAATGACTCTTTCCACTCTTCTATATTCGCCAACGCTTCACGCATTTCTTGTAATTATCATTAATTTTATTGAGCTCCGTTTCTATTTTATATTCAAAGTGTTTCAGCGTATTTCACTTTTAATTGAAAACATTTTTCAAGATTTTAAAGTAATTACGAATGAAATATTGTTTTTCTCACGATTCTCTTAATACCTAAGTTATACCTACCACTATTCTATGTGATTTTTAATTAAATTAACCGATATTGCGGATAGGTGTGATTGAAAATAAATGGCAGAAGGGTAAATGAAAAATATTTATCATTATTTTCTTGAGGAGTTATGAAAAATAATTGATAATTACATATCTATAGATAATGGGCGGATTCTGTTTTCCTATATTTTAATATTCAATTATTGACTGATTACTTTTACTTACATAGTTCAACCCTCCGCACAAGCATTTATTTGCTTATGGAGGAAGTATTTTAATGTGGGCAATGTTGTTTTGTTGTTTAATATTATTGTATGTAATATCTTTGTTAAATATTATTATTTAAAATAAAACCAAATAAAACATGTTTGTATTTTTTTCCTTTACGTCCCTCTTTTTTGTTCTACTTTCTGTTTATTTTATTTTGTTAGATATCGTTAGATAATTAGGTAATAGTAAAACAAAAACACAATGCAGTGACAAAAATTCAACATAGGTGAAATTCAACATAAGTGAAATTCAGTAGAATATTCAAATTGATCATGCTTATAATGATTCTTCTTCTTCTTCTTTTTTTTTCGGCAAGGCACCCGACATCGAGTGAATTATGCCTATATACTCACTGCTGTGAGTACAATGTCTTAACGTAGTGAGTATTCATTAGTACATAACTACATAGTAACTACCGTTTCAGTCGCCACGTGCGGCAAGTACATCTCAAGGGCATTGGGGTCAATGAACTCCCCGCCCGAGTAACCAATACATGCACACCGCTTGTGTGGCGACATCGTTGCAATCACAGGGCCGTTTTCAGGAATATATTTGATGTTAAATACATCGCAGTCTTACAAAAAAAAAATCTTGTCAAAATTAATTATTATTTTTATAATGCTTTTAATGATTTAACCTAACAATTTTTTAGTAAGTCAATCCAAAGTTGAAGATACAAAGGCATTCAACACCTTCATTTCAGCGATGAGATATGGCACGCATTCTGAATGTCTTATTTTTACTGACACAGAAAGGACAAATCGCAGGTTTATTACATGTGATTATTTTACTGACTACTCGACTTGCGGAATATTCTGTAACGGTATAGAGATTCAAAGTTCCTAGGAGTTATATAAGCTCCCACAGCGATTTCAAAGATACTATTAATTAATCTGACATATTATTATTATATTTTACCATACCATAAATGATTGTGTTTACCACATATTTCTATACACGTACACAACTTATTATGTTGATGCATGTTTCCCACATATGAGTAGGTACTATTTTAATCCTATTTTCATACATAACTTTAAACTTCTTGAGCGGGGAGGGGGGCACTGAGGGCCCGCTATCTCCGCCAAAAAATATTCAATATACTCATTTTTAATTGACCTTAAATGTTTCTCTTGAGAGCTAATAACTTTATTTGACATTAAGGTATTTAAAGCCAATTGAAAGATCTCTTACCGTCATAGTCGTGGTTCTAAAAATATTGTTGTCATTTACTTAATCGAAAAATTATGTACCTAGTTATTGTGAAATAGTCGGCCAGGCCACCACCATGTAACAAATATGCGCTACCATATTTTTGAACCAATTTGAGTCAGTCGCATTCTTGAATATTATTTTCAATAATATGTACTACTTAATAGGATATTCGCATTTTTATTCGTATAAAATTGGATATCCATTACTTCACGCAAGCACTTACCTAATTTATATACAATAATCAACACTTCCCGCCATTGTGTTGGAAGACTTGCGCCTGCGCGGCTTTCATCATCAATATTGTTACCAGAACAAAAAAATAATAGTTACTATTTTTCAAGTACAGAATACACTCGGTTTTTGGGGAAAATATATACTATTCGAATCATAACTGTTACAATCACGGGAGTACACATTATTTTCTACTTTTATGAGGAAACATAACTAGATACTTTGAGTATTATTTACTGACATTCTATTTGACATTTTATTTTTTACTAATGACAATACAAATAAACGCATCTTAATAATTAATATGTTACAGCTTGAAAAAAGTTTGAGAAAATATTAAGTTAAGGTATTTATTACTCAATATAATATTATTGTTTCATATCTCATTTATTTAACAAAACAATATTAGATTCTACATTTTGAACACAATATAAGATTAACAATAAAATTTAAATATAATTATTATTTAATATTATTATTATTATCTTCACTAACTCAGGTGTGAAACATCCATTGAAATGTGAAAACTATGTTTAACACCATGAAGTTGCCTAACAACCCCTTTTCCTGTATATAAAAATATTATTATTGTGTAACACCACGTATTTTTATAAAAATCTATGGTATTTTTACATCAACATAACCTCAGTAAAGTACAGTACAGGTGACAAGAGCTGACAGTTGAATTCATCAATAGATGTTTCTGTTATGGAATGTGCTGGAATCTTTGAGAACCTTCCATACGACAAGAAATAGGTGGAGTTCAAGGACAAGTACATCTCCCACGATAGGACTATCCACTTCCAAGGTATTCATCAGCTGTTTAGTACTAGGACAAGGGTATAAAAGGAGGAACCCGTCATACTGAAAGGGAGAATTGTGGTGGCTCTTCCAGGGTCAAGGTCCTTCCTTACCTACCTGCTGCTCTCTGGTGAATCCAAGATGCACCTACTCTTGGCACTACAAAGCAGTATCCTTCCACCATACACCTACTCTCTCCGACTACCCCAATTCCAATCTTACCTAGCCTGGAAGTAAAGTCGTTGTTTTACGTCTTATTATACAGTGTTGTGTATTATACCTATGTTTGTCAAGTCGGTTGTATTAGACTGCAATTTTTTTAGAAATGCACTACGCACACAGTCACATGTGATTACTGATTAGTGTATAACAGAACACGTGATTGTATAAGTAACCGAGTAGTATCGCTGTGATTGGCCGGTGCATTGTGTGGTGTGTAGTATACTCATCACTGAAGGATGTGTTAGTAATCATTTACATCTCGAAGTAGGAGCAAGTCAAATTATTGAAAAATATATCGATACCTTAATTCGCAGATTGGGTAACTCCAAAATAGCTACTTTACAGGGCGGACAAAAAACTAAATATTTTTGTTATGCATATTATTATTATTATTTTCCTTATTCTAAAATATCTACATGGTGTAGATACATGTTCGTAACACAATAACCATGACATAATTATGTTTATAATGGTTTTGTAGCCTTTTTTTGGAGTTACCTAATTTTCTGTGATAGATTTTGTAAAATAAATGCTATAATTGATGGAGTTACCCAATTTGCCTATAAGTAGTGTATACTGTTTGGTCTCATAATAATGTTATTTTTAAAGTGTTTTATATGAAAATCAAATTAAATTGAAGTAATACATATATATATAGGATAAATACTTCAACATCATCATCATCATCAACGCTCATCTCGGCAGGACAGGGCAGAAACCAGCCTCCTCCATTCAGTGCGACTCTGCGCCAATTGCGTCACCTCTTTCTACGATATTTCCTGCGCTCTGCTGTTGTCGTTATAAGAACGGTGTATTGTGAAAGAGGGAAATCACGGGCTGACGAATCCTTGCGGACGGAAGACCGGTGCTCTTTTTGGCCAATTAGCCTTTTCAGGATATTACCCAGCCTGGAACATCGTCTATCCTGTATCACGGAGTTGAACATAGTTGAACAAAAAAGTTGCACCTTTAGAGATATACCTACTCGTTGATAGCTAGACAAAAATAATGAAGAGTGACAAAATGTGAAAATAATAATTCGTGTGGAGCATTATTTTAGAAATCGTGGTAGTCCTGAGTCCATTTTCGTGAAGATATTTTCAGTCTCGTTTAGATTATTTAAGCAGACAATATTTTTTGGGCCAAGGCTTTTCTTCCTTTGAGGCAATTTATTTATTTATTCATTCATTCTTTACTGTACATTGATCACAATATATACAATTTTATAAAAAAAATGCATTCAAATTAGGTGTGATCAATGTACAGAGGTCGGTTGCCCAATAAGAGACTCTTACGACTTGTATTATGAGATAGCTGAAGTCCAGTATCCGATCAAAGTGTCTTGCCTCTTGCACACTGATACCCTCTCTGTATATCTCAAGATTTTAAAATCCGCCAAAAGAAATTTTATTATTTTATAAGTAAATGCATTAATATTACATGTTATATTCTAAAAATATTGTAATTGGCACAAATCGTCCCACAAGGGACGGGTAGCCGTAATCTTATAAATAATAATAATAATATACAGAGGGCGAGTTTATCACACCTCTTTTTGATTTTTTAAATTTTTATTACTCCATGATTCATCCTTTTTCCAAGAGAAGTCTCAGAGTTTTCATCAGAATCTGAATGTTCTGAATATGGGACTAACGAAATGTTGACTCATATGCTGCCCTTCTCTGTTTCAATATTATGATCAATAGCATTAGCCTGTGCATCTAACAATATCCCTTGTGTCGCATTATTATCTAAATTATTATCATCAGTAGGTATTTATATTTTGGATTTCTACAAGATTACCACTACCAAGTAATATGATGGGCCAATTCCATTATAAAAGTTCGAATTGTCTTTGGTAAATTTGTAGAAAATCATGATTTCTGGGATTTGTTTCACTCATACGATTTTCTTCACTCCTTCAATTTTCAGTTACTAATTTAACCATAGTCTTTAGTCTGCTATTCATCTATAAAATGATAAGTAAACATTTCACTTTTGCCTGACGATGAGAGCGGAAGCTCTTGAAAGCCGGCTCGCAAAATAAATAATGTCAATAGTGGAATAACTATATATCATGTTTCATTTTAAAAAATATTAATATGAACTTCCACCAAGAACCGTCGGTCGAGAAATTAAACTTATGATAAGTAGGTAATGTATGTAGATACACGTTCAGTTCTTCGGAATTTGAGCTTATTTAAAATTAATCATGATTCAACAAATCCTAATATATCAAAAAATTAGGTCGTTTATTTAAGTATTAAAACCTAGATTTTTTATTTGACTAAAAAATAATAACATAATAATATTATTAAAAAATGTTAAAAAACAAAACAATATTAGTAAATCAGCTTCAAAATTTGTGCGCAAACATATCCAGTAATAATTAAATTCCACGTAGTAACTCCTGCAATAGTTGCATTATTTAAAATGTGAGTTCCTTACATATTAACTACATCACATAAGGAGCAAATTATAAAAAAAAAACTTTAAAAAATTTAAGAAAATAAAGCTGACACTTATGGTTACAGTTACCTAACATTTTTTTACAGGATAAGATATCCAAAACCACTTTTTTGTAAAATATTCCTAATACACAACCTATCTCTCGCAAGTCTCCATACAGAATGGTGGAGTTACCCAATTTGCAGCGTTGTAAATACTAACATTGGAGTTACCCAATTTTCTTGAGGTGTTTTTTAGGGCATTTGTAATAACGTTGGATTCTTCAAATTTACCTAGCATGTGTGTTGGAATACAGTCAACATTATGGCATCATTAAGTCATTTTGTCAAAAAATGGAGTTACCCAATCTGCGAATTAAGGTATCGATATCGCTAATTTCGTAAAATAATACGGTGACCATGAGTGAAGCAAAGAAACTAGGAATATTGAAATGATTATTTTAATATTTATTTATCCCTTTGTTGTCCTCACGAAAAGAAAAAATACCTGCTATTGATCATTTTCATATATTTTGTTAATGATTTCCATACTTATGGTCACCACGTTATATAATATATATGTGCATGTCAAAGGTATATACAGTGGTTCACTATACCCTTACCGCTCCTTTGTCGGGTGCCAGCCGACATCGCTACCTGTTCGGTACAACTCAGTTGTCGGCTGACACCCGACAAAGTGCGTCGTGTGTTTGCGACGTATTTTCGCGCGCGAAAAAATATCCACGGTTTTGATACTTATGATAACCTAATAAAAAACTATTTATTCTGTCATTTTAGAACGATTTTGATTGTTGTCAGTTTTTATTTTATAATATAATAACGCTTCCAAATTTACATTACCTAAAATGGCGGGAACATCGCGTGATACGTCATCCGAGTACCAAGTTTTTTCCGATGAAGAATCTAATGACAGTGATAGCGAGTACGAATCAATTGCTAGTGATTTCGAAGATCCTGAAGATTGTGAAGATGATGGTGATGGTGATACCAGCGTCGAAGATAATAATGATAATAGTAATATAACGAATGCCGAATCAAATAACTGGATTGAAATGACAGAAAGTTTTACGATTCCTGAATTTCCATACTCTCCCGCTACTTCTGGAATCAGAATTCCAGAACATCAAAGACCAAGAACTGCTTTAGGATTCTTTCAGTTATTTTTTACTGAAGATTTGATGAATCAAATTGTAACAGAAACTAACAGATACGCAGTGGAAATGATCAATAAGAAAAAACCCTTACCTGAGAACTCAATATGGAATTCTTGGCAAGATGTTACTGTGGAGGAATTCAAAAGGTGTTTAGGTATAATTCTGAATATGGGACTGCACCTCAACAAAACTGAACAGGACTTTTTTTCTCGTGAATGGATCAACTCCAATTCATTTTTTATAGATGTAATGTCGCGATCAAGATTCTTCCAAATATTTTGGGGTCTTCACGTAAGTCCGCCACCTGATGCAAACACACCAAGAACCAGGGGTCAAAAAATTCAGAACATCGCCACTTATATTGACTGTAAATGTCGCGAAGTTTTTTTACCATCGAGGAATGTTGCTGTAGATGAATCTACAGTAGGTTTCAAGGGGAGAGTGATATTCAAGGTGTATAATCCCATGAAACCCCAAAAATTTGGAATAAGAGTCTACGTTCTGGCAGACAGTGAAACTGGATATGTGTCAACTTTCGAACCATACTTTGGCAAAGAAACTACCGCTGCACTTATCAGACCAGATTTACCATTCACTTCTCGAATTGTACTGACCTTAGTAAATAAAATGATTCAAAATAGTAATACTGCAGGATTCCACGTCTTCACTGATAGGTTTTATACAAGCGTAACACTGGCAGAAGAACTGCAAAAACTCAACATACATATTACTGGCACAATAATTCCAAACAGGAAGATGATGCCTGAACAACTAAAAAAGAAAACTCTTAAATTAACAAAACACCAAGTGAAAGCATATACCCGAAACAACATAACTGCACTAGCGTGGAAAGATAAAAGGACTGTCCATATGTTGTCATCATTCCACAATGGTGACACTAAAATGATTCACAGATATAAAACTAAAGCTGGACAATCAACTGAGCAAGTATCAAAACCAGTTGCTATAATAGATTACACAGAAAAAATGGGAGCAGTCGACAGAGCTGACCATTATGCCAGCAGCTATCCATTCCAAAAAAAAACCTTGAAATGGTGGAGAAAGATGTTTTTTTGGCTCCTGGATATTTGCATAATAAATTCATTTATAGTTTTTAAACAAGACCGCATGGCAAAGGGGATAACAAAACCCATTTCTCACAAAAAGTTTAGAAAAGATCTAATTCTTGAATTAGTAGGAGATGTGAGAACTGGGCAGCAGTCCAGAAAGAGGGGACGCCCGAGTACCATGGACACAGAAGAGCGTTTGGAGTATAAGCCCCATTTCATAGCCAAACTTGAGAAAAGTTCAAAAGATTGTACGGTGTGTAGTTGTCGAAAAATCCCAGGGGGCAGACGTGAAACGGTCTGGTATTGTGAAACCTGCTCCAGGAAACCTGGTCTACATCCTGGAGATTGCTTCAAAAAATACCATACCTTAAAAAAATATAAATAAAATAAAATGTTAGTAATAAGCTGTTTTTTATTTGAAAAAAAAATAATTATAATTAATTTTTTTACATGCGTTTTTGTAACTACCTATCAATCTTACAAAAAATTACCATTATTTAAATTAGAGTTGGCTAAAATTCAATATCAAAAATAAATAGAGTGGAAAGGGTTAAAAAAAATAGTGCTTTCTAATTGTTTCTTTCTCGATTGTATGTATGTCTATGTATACTTGTTATTTTTGTAAGATTTTGAAATAAATGTTTTCTTTTTAATTTGAATTTTAATTCGCCCTGATTATTATTTTAATATTAAGATATTTCACAATCTAATCCAAAGGTCATAATATTGCTAAAATGATATAATGAAGTCTGATAAAGAATGAAAACTAGAAACAAAATCTTCTTATTAGACTAAGAAATTTAAATATTATTTATCATACATTCAAACAATGGACACCCTATGAGCGGTGCACTCTTCTACATAGTGTAAAGTGGTGATAATAAAAAAATAATTATAGTGAATTTAGTAAATTATAGTGTTTTGAACTCTTTCTCTCTCTCGGTGTAGCCCTTCAGGAGTACACCTGGCGCCCAATAGCATTTGATTGTTGACTCTCTGCATTCCCCTTCAGGGATAACTAGTATTATAAATGGCGCACTAACTTGCGGCTTGGAAGTTACTCTGAATAGTAAAATATCTTTGTATAAACGTGTTATAATTGTTGTTTTTGGGCGTAAAAAATACTCTACTCGTAAATTTTATTACATGGCTACTTTGAAGGTGCCTTTATTTTGACAGCTAATTATGCAAAAGTTTTTTAAGTACCTACCTGTCAAGCGGTCGGCGACTGTCAGTGGAATTAGGATAGTGAATACACTGAATAGTGTATTATAATCTGTGAAAATTTTTTGATACGAGTTGACCTTTGGTTTCTTAATAAAATTTACAGTTTAGTTTATAATTTTCACTTTATATAAGGTAAATAATAGTCTACTGACTTTCATACACTTATTATTTGTAAATAGCGTTGATCCAAAACTTGTAAAACTTCATGTTCTCGGTGACAATAATGTAACAACATGACTATGTTGAAAACGTTCTATTGTTGTAAATGGTTGTAAATAATTATGTTATGATTACGAAGTCAAGTTGATTTACACAATAAAAGTATTTTATATTAACAAAGGTATTTGCAAATCGTACAAGTTGCAAGAAACCCACAATTCTTCAGTGACATTGCACGTACTTCCAAATTTTCATTTGAACTTTTTATGATAATTACAATATTGAGTGTAAAAAGAGTATATTATTTCCTTTCATTTTCTTCCTTTGGCTTCCTTCGTTGCAGTGATTTTGCCTCAGAATGCCCTACTACAATTTTTAATAAATTAGGTATAATTATTCATAATTTACCAATCAATTTATAGAACACGATCACATACACAAAAAAAAACGATGCAACCGTCAGTTACAAACATATATAGTTATTTTTAACTACTACCATCTGAAATATTACAAATTAACTAAGCAATTAACTCAAGATATAGTTTAGTGAATAAAATACCACAAAGTGTTCGTTCTCTTATTCCATCTACCCTCAATTATTATCAACTAATCACTTATGTACTGTTTGCTCCCTCGAAGATCACTGGCTCTGGCTCACACCAAACAGCAACTGGCTTGCTATTGCACAATACTCCAGTTCTTATACTGTTCTGTGTCAGAGACAATGTACCTGTCAACTTACATTGACAGTCCCACACACCACAGATGTACAATCTATGGATAGTTTACCAAAGTGCAAACACTACATCCCTCCCTTATCAAAATAAATAATTACAATTTTTTATTACACCCAGTATGAAATATATTTTTGTTCTCTCTGCCCACCCCGCCCGGGACAAGGCGCGAGGGCACAGCACAGGATAGTATAATTGTCAATCAACACAATCACATTAGCTAATAATATTAAGCTTGTATGATTTACACTGCATTAACACAATGGACAAGTGTGTATTATTATATATAATTGTAAACTAACACTGTGGTGTACGACTATGCACTCTCCTTCCTTCTCTGTATTATTATATATTGTAAACTAACACTGTGGTGTACGACTGTGCACTCTCCTTCCTTCTCTCATATATATGTAATAATAATAATAACAAAAACCTCACTGCACAAAAACAAACATTATCAAATAAATATTGCAAAATTTAAATTAGACAAACAAACTTATGCAATGGGCGAGTTTATAGCCTTTGCACACATTTATTGCATAAGTTTATTAGTTATTTATGTACATGTTATACTTATCTTTTTAGTTCACTCCTTTCTACTTCTGGTCTCCTCTCTCATTTTCCATGTTATTTTATCTTGTTATGTCTCCCTCAGATACACCTCATTGCCTCATCTCTCTGCTGCCAATTGATTCTAGACTTTCTTCATACCCATTACATCCCTTTTCCAATTGATTTGAATGGTCATCATCACTGCCATATATTTATACATCTCATAACATGCATATACATGTACCACACCCAGACCCAGAACATGGTTATTAACCATTTTTCGCTCTGGCCGGGAATCGAACCTGGGACCTCGTGACTCGCAGGCAAGAGCGTTACCTACACGTCACAACGGCCGTCGGTACATATGCATGTCTCATGAGCTCACTTTGTTCTCTGCCACTTCTCTCAATTCAAACTTTATTTTACCAGTTGGGACACCACTTCTTTGGAATTCTACCCTGGGACACCACTGCTCCCAATTTCATCGAGAGCAGCTGGAATTATACCCTTTTTACCAATTGGGACACCACTGCCCTCAACCTATATCGAGAGCAGCTGGAATTATACCCTTTTTACCAATTGGGACACCACTGCCCTCAACCTATATCGAGAGCAGCTGGAATTATACCCTTTTTACCAACTGGGACACCACTGCTCTCAACCTATATCGAGAGCAGCTGGAATTATACCCGGGGACACCACTGCCCTCAACCTATATCGAGAGCAGCTGGATTTACTCCCTTTCCGATGATGCTGACAGTCCTCAGATCACAAGGCCGATGATGTCTCAGGGTCTCCATGGCTCCAGGAAAGGGCAGCTGGTCCTTGAGTTGGGAAAGGGGTAACCTACCAGGGTGGTTGACGCCTAATGCACTGGATGCAAGGAGGAATGCCCCACATGCACCACGCGGCTCGAGATGTCTACCACCCATCTATTCAAGCTCTCTTGAGCTGCAAGACAGGAAAGTTTGGTCTACCCTACAATTGGAAGGATTTGGGTAGAGGTAACCTGCAAGGGTGGTTGGCGCCTAATGCACTGGATGCAAGGAGGAATGCCCCACATGCACCACGCGGCTCGAGATGTCTACCACCCATCTATTCAAGCTCTCTTGAGCTGCAAGACAGGAAAGTTTGGTCTACCCTACAATTGGAAGGATTTGGGTAGAGGTAACCTGCAAGGGTGGTTGGCGCCTAATGCACTGGATGCAAGGAGGAATGCCCCACATGCACCACGCGGCTCGAGATGTCTACCACCCATCTATTCAAGCTCTCTTGAGCTGCAAGACAGGAAAGTTTGGTCTACCCTACAATTGGAAGGATTTGGGTAGAGATAACATGCAAGGGTGGTTGGCGCCTAATGCACTGGATGCAAGGAGGAATGCCCCACATGCACCACGCGGCTCGAGATGTCTACCACCCATCTATTCAAGCTCTCTTGAGCTACAAGACAGGAAAGTTTGGTCTACCCTACAATTGGAAGGATTAGGAAAGAAGAAATCTGTAAGGGTGATTGACGCCAAATATCACCACCTGAAATCATACATTGAGCTGGCAAACATACAGCTCATTTTCCTCAAATGCCCCCAATATTTTTGAGAGCACCAGGAGTTACTCATTCAGTGGACAAACACGCACATACATTTCCTTTTTTTCATTTTCACTGGCAAGGCATCCTTTGAATGAATTATGCCTATTTGATAACACTATTTTATTCATTAAAACATATGTTTGTGTTTGTGAAGGAAAAATTATATAATTATATATACGAGTGTATATATACACCCAACTCTTAATATTCCATTAAAAAATGTACCACGTATTAGGTAGATATAATATTTTATTGATTAAATGATGAGAATAGCATTATTATGTTTCCTCGTGTATTGTAGCTTATGCTATATTTATTTTTTAGATTATACACAATTTGAACACATCAAGACCAAAATTTTTTAAGATATTTCATGAATTTCGACTGTGCTTGTAAAAAATGCTGTGTAAATTTAATATGATTGCACTTTCATAGGTGAACAAATTTCTTATTTATTTTCATAGATTATTGCACAATATTTATCAACATTATATCTCCTCACTCCGTATTTGGAGTATGAGGTAGAGAGAGATATACTATAGTTTACCACTTCAAACCTCTCTTCACTTCATGAAGTTACACTAAGCAAGTTACAAAACCCAGTACATCAACTAATGATTTAATATTAACAGTCGATAAATTTGTTAATAAAAATAACACGATAATAAATATAATTTTTTCACTGTATATCAATCAATGACTACTCATCTTCTTCTTGTATATAATTTTTTTTTTTTGATGAATTTTACTATTTTTCATAATAATTATTAGCGTATTATTATTTACTTATTACCTTTATATTTATTATAGAGATGCAACGAATATTCGGTATTCGGCAATTATACTATTCGTTGCATCTCTAATTTATTACCTTGTACTTGTAACATATCACTTTTTCTCCGTCCGCTCTTCATTGCTCTTTTCAGGAGCACAGAGCTCTTTTAACAAGCTCCTTCCCTATCGTAAGCTTCTCTAAGCCAATCGAGTCACCACCAATAGAAATAAACAGCGGAAGGGACAATCTTACACTCGCATATTTCATAAGTTTAAGACTCCTATTTATACAAATATTTAAATGCAGACACAATTTGTGTGGTCCCGGAATACTTTAGGGTTATCTATCTCTTTCTCTCATTCTCTCTTCACAGCATATTTACCACATACAATGCCGTCGGTGTAAGTACATTTTGACAATTTATCATAAAAATAATTGAAGAAAGATGATATTCGCCCAAGCCACTGGTGAATCATTTCACTTCACTTCACCTTACATCCTATACTTCACTTCACATTTCGAAAAAATAGAATAACTCATATAATTTCATTTAATTGGGCAATACATTCTATTGGTTAGCTGGAAGATACCGCCTCCAAGCAACAAGCTCTTAATCACTCGAAAATGTTTTTCCAATAAAGTGGTATTATTAATTATTTAGTAAAATCACAGACATAAGCCCCGTGATCGAATATAATGTAATCAATATAAACCCTCTTTATCTTTAACACTGCAAACATATATTCCAACTGTAAAACAATCTATTTGGGCTAAATCAGATCATATTATACAATTCTATATATGAATACACGATTGTGCAATACATTAAAAGATCAACGATTTAGGTATCCCGCATAATTCACTTTGCCAATGCAGTTTAACTGATTAATTTAATTTTTTAATGCTCAATTTAAAGGTACATCATCGTGCAAAGAAAATAAATTTCATTAAATATGAAGACATGATTTTGCAATATGTAACATATCAATGATTGGCATCTCGAGTAATTTCCTGCACAAATAGGACTATTTACTGATTTAAGGATTTTGAAACACTTGCTTATACCAATGAAGTACATGCTTATACCAATCTTTCGGGATCGCTGAGGATTCATAATACACAATTTACTCGAAAGTTAAATTATTGTAGGTATCTCTTGCACATACAGTTATGAGAATTTGTTTCAATGAGGTTTGTGAATTTGAACATAAAACACAAGAAAGAACTTACTCTCTGTCCAATATTTTGAAGCACAATTCAAAGGCAGATTGCCTTTGAAGTAAAAGCATTATGCAATATCACTTACTCCTCTCCTCTTTTTTCTATATTTTTTCCAACCGATGGAGAGTTCTCGTACCTACTATTAATCCCATCCTCGTCGCCACTTGTACTGTTTGCTCCCTCGAAGATCACTGGCTCTGGCTCACACCAAACAGCAACTGGCTTGCTATTGCACAATACTCCAGTTCTTATACTGTTCTGTGTCAGAGACAATGTACCTGTCAACTTACATTGACAGTCCCACACACCACAGATGTACAATCTATGGATAGTTTACCAAAGTGCATACACTACAACTTACATACCCCCATTCCGACCCTACCACCCCCTAGGCATTAGGCATATATAACTGTCAAGTTTTTTATTTCAAATTTTGCAGTCAGTGTATCTAATGTTTCGAAATTCGTTGCACACCTATTAAATCTTTATAAGTGATAATTTAAAATAGTGAAAATCTCTTCATTTACTCATATCACATAATTATCACATTGTGAATGCCAATAAAATTACTATGGAAAATACTAAATACGATAAAATAGAAAATACTAATAGTTTTTGTTTTATTTTATTACAGCCTAAAGAATGACTATTACCAGAAGCCTGAGACCGCTGAATTCCCATTTAAATATTGTCAATAAACATAAATTTTCGACTGCATCCAGCAATGTGAAAGATGTGGAGTACCAGTACATACAACGTAGTAAAATGCCAACAATGCACTTTCAAAGGTCACTACCAAGGCTCCCCATACCACTGTTGAAGAACACGTGTGAAAGATATTTGGCTGCTCAGCGCCCCCTAGTTGAAAAAGATCATTATTGGCACGTAGAATCTCAAGTCCATAGCTTTGGAAATGGCATTGGACAGGATTTGGACAGTGCATTAAGAATCGAAGACAAGAAAAACAGTCATACGAGTTATATTTCCAAAATGTGGTTTGACATGTACTTGAGTGATAGAATCCCACTTCCAATCAACTACAATCCAGTTATAATATTCAAGGATGATCCTACACCTGAACAGAATAATCAGTTGGTTAGAGCCTCTAACTTTTTGATATCTGCTGTTCGCTTCATGCTTTCATTAAGAGCTGGGATACTTGATCCAGAAGTGTTCCATGTAAATCCTAAGAAAAGTGACACAGATACGTTTAGGACTGTAACACGCTTGTTGCCACAATCAATATCTTGGTAAGATAATCAAACTCATTATTAATAATTATTTATCTGTTTTATTTACCATGCACTCAGCATTATGTTAGCTCAATGTTCCTATATTTTACTTGCTTCACAGGTATGGGGCATATGCATTTAATGCTTTTCCTTTAGATATGAGTCAATATCAAGGGCTGTTTGGTTCCACCCGAGTCCCTGAACTCGGAACAGATAGAATTGTCAATGACTATCAGAGTCGACATATTTTAGTTCAGCGAAAGGGATACTTTTATACATTTGATGTTCTCGATGATGCTGGTAATTATAATTTTTTTCATGATTTGTTGAGATCTTGCTTTCAAATATATTTATTTTTTAATATTTCTGATTCTAAAACATCATTTATTTAGTTTATTCATTGTGTGTGTCCTTAGTATGGTACTACAAAAATGTTTAAATATTTCACATACTCATAAACAATTTTTATTTATTGTGGTAGCTTCAAATATTTGTTTAAATTATTTGAATCAAAGAGTTGTATTTATTATAGGAAAACTGCTGGAGCCATCAAAAATTCTTTCGCGTCTAAAGTATATTCTAAATGATTCGAGACCAGAGACTGAATATCCGGTTGGGATACTTACAACACAAGATAGAGACATCTGGGCTTCTCAGAGACATCACTTGTCACAAATGGGAAATGAAAAAGTTATGAAAATGATTGACACAGCTATCTTCAATCTAGTGCTAGATGATGAACCTATGGGAGAAGATAAAATTAAAACAATAAAGAATTTCCTTCATGGAGATGGATATAACAGGTCTGTTTAGTTAATCTATACCATTGTAGTATTTTCTAAAAGTAGGTTAAGCAATGGACTCACTGCGCGCAATTAACATATAAATCCTCATCATCCAATAAAAAGTATGTCATTCATAAATGAAGTACTTAACTTTTATAAGACACCCTAGAACATTCCAGAGAATGTGGAATATTTATAACAAATTTAAATAACCATAGTGTAAACCTAAAACTTCTTGATTCATTGTTGCATGACACTGGTAGGTTTCACAAAACTCGAAAAAGTGTCAAAACTAAGCTGAACAATTCTTGGAGTTACTTAATATTCAATATTTTTCCAGGTGGTTTGACAAATCATTTAGTTTGATTGTCACTGGTGACGGAATAAGTGGAATAAACTTTGAACATTCCTGGGGTGATGGTGTAGCCGTATTAAGATTCCTCCAAGATATTTACAAGGACACAACCACAAACCCATTCGTAACTCCATCAACACAAGCCAATGAGTCAAACTTAGATGCTGTAATTAAGAAATTAGGTATGTCGTCACTTGTGTTATGTATTATTGATAAAATAGAAGATGGCGCAGAAAAAAAAAAGTTCAACATAATGGCGGCTCTGCATAAAATTAGTTATAAGATCTTTTTAGGGAACTTGCCTTTTATGAAAAGTCTCACAAACTAAATGTTGGACAATAATATTTGAATTCATAGTATTGTTTCTAAATATAATTTTATTCTTGTATAATTTGTAAATTGTGCTTTTTTACAGATTTCAATTTAGATGACAAACTGAAAGAGAACATAACAAATGCCAAGAAAGCATACGACAAATGGCACAAATCACTAGAAATAGATTATTTAATTTACGAAGGACTCGGCAAGAACTCTTGCAAAGATTATAAAATCAGTCCTGATTCAGTGATGCAGTTAGGTTTTCAGGTAAAAATTAGCACTTTAAAATTATATGATAAATTTCAACGTAGATGCTTTCTTTCAAAGACTTTTTTTTACAAAATATATTAAATAGGCTACAAATATTTGGATTCACTCGATATGATTGTTATCGTATTAACAATCTAGTGTAAATTAAACATAACTTAATTAGCGTGTAATAATTTTATATCAATAGATGGAATCTCGTGATTTTGTTGTTGATATGAACTATTTGTGTATGTACTTTCAGGCAGCCCATCACCTGTTGACAGGAAAATATGTTGGTACATATGAATCATGCAGCACAGCAGCTTTTAAACATGGCAGAACTGAGACCATGAGGCCTTGCACAATGGATACAAAAGTAAGCACATATAACACTTGTGATAAACAAATAATTTTCAGCTTATCTTTTCATAAACATACTTACATAATCAACACATATAATATAGACTAGAAATGCAAAGAAAAATTGGTAATGTGACCAATCACATTGATCTTGGATCTTGCGTTTTTTAAATTGTAGGGGTCAATTTATGGCTTTATCATATAGGAAGTACAATACTGAAGCATAATTGGAAGGAGACCATTAGCATTTGTGTAAAACAGCATAATAATATTATTAATTTTGGAATATGTTTTCTGGTAAAATTTGTGCTATGTTTCTAGTAACCATGTAGGTCAATGACTTAAAAGTGTTTTATATACTTTTTAAAAGTAATCAACTGTATGTTTTTAGTCATTTTGTGATGCTCTACACTCTGCATCTCCTCCATCTGATAAAAAGTTAGCTGCAATGATAGAAAAGTGTTCAGCCACACACTTCCAACTTATCAAAGAGGCTTCCATGGGACAAGGGTTCGACAGGCACCTTTTCGCTCTGAAGAAGTTAGCAGAACAGAAGGGGATGGCAATGCCAGGAATCTTCACAGATCCGGAATATAAGTTCCTAAACACTTCTGTAATTAGTACTAGCACCCTGTCATCTCCAGTTGTTATGGCTGGTGGGTTCGGACCTACTGTATCGGATGGATATGGAATTGGGTAATTGTTTAATCATTTGTATAATATAATTGTTCCATTGATAAATAAGAATCTATTATCCCTGAGATATCCAGGTGTGAGTTGGGTGTCTTTAATGATTCAATAATAATACCCACATATTTTTTGTAATAAATATTACTTTTTTGATCCAAAAATGTATTCTGAATATCTCTAATAAATCACTTGGTTATGTAAAGTATGTTAATTACGTGAGTTATTTATTTTTACACAAAATTATTAGCGTTTAATTAAGTCATTCTACAGAAAAAGCAATATATTGTTAAGATGTATGGTGATAAGTTTATCACTGCAGTCCTTATTTAAATAAATCTTCATTGGATATAAGCAAATAATACATAAAACAAGAAACAACAAAAGGCAGACTTTCGGCCAATATATTATTTCTTCCATCTCACTCATTATAATGTTTCCTTTCAAATTGAGAACTTTTCAATACAAATAAAAATGTTTACTTTTTTCCAGTTACTATGCCATGGATAATGCATTAGGAGCAGTGGTAACAAGTTATCCTCAGAGTAAAAGTGCAAAACAATTTATTGGTGCTCTTAGAACATCTTTCCAAGACATATCAAGAATACTGACTAAAGGAAAACACAAAGCAGCAAAATAATAACAATAATTTAAGATAAAATACACTAAATCTATTCCAGTGACTGATCTTAAAGTTTTTAACGTTTTACATACTTTTTTAATGAATGTTTTATTAAAATACTACATTATAGGTAGAATATTTTCAGCGCAATTTTGTGATCCTCTTGTTTCAGTTATACAATTTTTCTACTATGTTACGAACATATTATAATTAATATTCCTTATTGTGCTACCATACTATACCCCTACGCCGTACCCCAAGTGGGGGTAGACAGAGATAGCGGAACGCCATATTCATCTATCCTTACATACAAACAATCTACATTCAAACAATTTCTCATACACCTATGCCAATCTCTCTTACTCAACACATAGCCTTCCTTGAGAATTAGATCCACATGATCAAGCCACGTGGTTCTCAGGTGCCTTGCCGTGCTTTATCACACCCCCTCTATCATAATATAAGTATATCCTCTTTTTCATCCTTCCATTCGTTCCGCATGTCCAAATCTTCGTAGCTTATATACACGCACTCTATCCGCTCATTCTTCTACTAAATTTATTTCCCTTTATTGTTTATCACGAAATTGACTACATTATCTATTGAAATTAATAAATCATTAGTATTGGTTAATTTTATATATGTTTTTTTTTTAATTGTTAATTTTAGAATTTTTTGGTGAGATTATTTATTTTCTATTTATATAATACATTCTTTTTTGACAGATTTTTGTATTTTAAGAAATCATTTTATTTTCATGACAACTTGACAAAGCCACAAAAAGATTCTTAATATTTTTAGAGAATATACATTTATGTATTTATAATTTTCAATACATATAAATAAATACCTCGAGAAATATTTTTTTATGAAATACTGTATCTTCTCAGTTCTGCTATGGACAAAAATTACTTTGGAATAAAAGTGGTTTGATATAAGTAATATTTGTATTTCAATTCTTTCCATAAAATATAAAAGAGTATTTTTTATGAATATTAAAATAAGGACAATACACATTGTTAGTTATAAGTGTTAAATATATTTTATATGACATAATTATTAAGATTACATAAAAGTTAATTATAAAAAACTATATTATTTAATTGGTTGTTTAACTTGATTACTGTCCTCGGATATGCTCATTATCATCTTCATGAATTCAGTCTTTTGTGATTGTGTTTGGCAGGAAAGTGCAAGTTGAAGGAATTCATCCATTATGTTGAGCCGTTTTGCAATAGGATCGTTTAGCAAATATATAAATGTAAACTGAAACAATAAATAATTTAACATCAAATATTTTTTCTAATATTTGTATATTTTAAGTCTTCCATCTGTTGTGAACCATATTGAAAAAATAATTAAAATAAAACTATGGAATTGATAAGAATATTATTTTACATTAATAGAGTAGAAAAGCTTTATTCGCACAAGGCAAAAATCATCTACCTATATTGTATAGATTAGAAATTCAAAGAAAATATTGGTAATGCGACCAAGAACATTGGTGTTGTAAAACTTGGGATGACATTGATTGTTTTTTCTAATTGTTAAGGTTCTTTTATAAATTTTCAGATATATGGGAGGAGCTATACTTAATTTATAGAAAGAAATATATCATGAGCATCTTAGCTTGAGTTAGTTGGTAAAAATCATGCCTCTGCTCTAAACTCACTCTTTATATGGATTGTATTTGACGTAAATGTATTTTTTACATTTGCTTGCAATCAACATACAGTAAACAATAAATAAAAAAATATGTATTTAGTATGGAATGAAACAGCATACAAATAATATTATTTTAACAAGTGCAAGCGCATGGAGGTTCCTCAACGTCCGACAAAATTTTTCCTTAAAGGAGTATGGACGTTCCTCAACGTCAAAATCACTTCTACGGGAGTTAACTTCAAAATATTCATACTACAGACATCTATGGACTCAATTCTTAAATATTTTACACACAGATTACAGTTTTTTTAATTACCGACCAAACTACAGTAGATTTTAGATATCACGTGACGCTGCCATAAAATGTCGACCATTTTTTCGCGCGCTTCGTACTTATCACGCGATTGTTGAATCTACTTAGTTTTTTTACGTTTATGTCAAAAATACTGCGTCTTTTTTCAATTTGACGAAACCCGAGTCCTATTTACTGATACTTTTGCTTTCGTAAATATTTTTTTTTGTTTGGCGATTTTAAATATGTGTTTTTTATATAGGTTTTTTTTATGTGCAGTGAATGCAGTGATACTTAGTGTACATATGATTTCTTAAACTTTTTTTATTTAAATACTTACAAAGTGCTATTGAATACTTTTTCATTGTGTTAATCTATAAAATAAATGTAATATTATTTTTTAAGTGATATATTTAGTGATAATATTTTTGGATCTAAGTTAAAACATAAAATTGACAATGGCTAACAGAAATTTGCCGACAGATGAAGAAATTGCCGAATTGTTGATGAATAACGACAGTGGATTGTGATGTTGCACTGTGCGTTCATCCTTGTTTTATGGTTTATCACACTAAAAATCATTTTTAATTTATTTTACACCACATATGTATATCTGTATATTTAACTTTACTGTAAATTATGCATCAAACTTTATTAAGTGAGTAAAATGTGAACTAAAATATTAATATTGATTTGTGATAGTTTGTGACCCCTGACTATCAAAATCGGATTTTACCCCTTATATACAGAGATTGGTAAGTACATTAGTTTTAAGTACATAAGTTTTATCGACTTGTAACTTGTTTATATTGGTGTTTCCTAGGTATTTAGTACAAATTTATCAATTTTTTAATATGTGAAAAAAACTCGCTCCCCATAGCACGGCATTTCGCTTACAGCTTGCTCCTGCACTTGTTAATCTTGTTACATGTATGTTTTCTGAGATAAATCATAAAGAGAAACGTAAAAGACAAAAATAAAATATTTGAGACCATTTAATTTTCCAATCAACCTTTTAAATAGAAAAGTCATTAGCTTACTGAAGGTATATCATACGAAATGTAAATTACGTGAAAACAGAACTATATTTATGAAAAAGTTCTTCCACAAGCAGTCGTCATCCACTACAATCAATTCAAAACATACAAATAACATTCCATCCTTCTCACATACCACACAGTGATATGTTATAACTAGATTCGCAATGTCATACAAATATTCTCTACAAATGTGTACCTACCCTTCGAGGTACAATACCTGAGTAATATATATTCCATCTCTTTTCTTATATATATATTCATCTCTATGGCTTTTCACATTGGGCATGTTTTGTATAAATATACTATTTCACTCGCAAACGAGTGGATGTCCTTGAGAATAATATAATATATAAATCGGAAACGGGACTAGGCTTTTCATGTTGGTATTGCATTCGTTATAATAAATAAATGAAATATATAAGATATTCAGAATGGTTGACATACCCCTTGGCTGAATTTAATATATTAAAGGGTGTAGGTATATGCGATGACTCTTATTAAAGAACTTTTGAAAACTTAAGTGGGAGATCTATTGTTTGCCAAAGACTTCATGGAGGAGTCCTTAATATAAATAAATAAAATACAAGAAGTCTCTGATACAAATAAATACAATTTTTAAGTTAAATGTCGTAATTATTACACAATTTATTTTTATCTCGCGCATCCATCATAATATTAATTAATCCTTTACGAAGAACGTTTCGAGTCTAAAAACTATACCAGTGGATGCACGTAGTACCTACCTTCAAATTATTTTTAACTGCCTAATACCAGTAGGAAGTACATTGCAATATGACTCACACAATACAAATAAAAACATACTCATAATAGGTAGGTACACTATGCAGTATGTATCCAACCGTTCTTCTTGCATGCTTGCGTTTTTAGCCCTTAGAATCGCACACATACAACCAAACATACACATGTATGGCGCGTTATTGCCTACTACATATTCACACTAAAATTTAAGTGTGTGTTAGTGAGAATTAAGCAGCGTATAAAGCAAACATTACCTATTACATTGATTTAGCTATTACGGTAGATTATTGGATTTTATTAAAAAAGTCAAAATGACGTATCAATTGTATGCGTACTTTCATACATTTAGTATGCGCTTTTGATAAAAACTCTAAAACTTACAAAAATTGCATATTTGCCGCGTATATTTTCGTGCAATGATAACGGACGAATCTTTTTCTATCCGACATAATGTTTGCTGGCAAATTCAAATTAGTTTTTGATGATTTCAAAATTTTCTTCATAGATTCTCTGGGCATGCTGTGCTTTTTTGCATATATGGCAGGCACGCGACTGATCTCTATCTACCGGCCTTTGTCTTCCGTAATAATCCCCAAGCTCATGTTGTCTATCTCTTATTATCTACAAACAATTTATATATGTGTCGCTTTTTTTCAAACTGACAATGGGTCAATGGGTATTTACTTGCTGATAACGAACTTCGGCAAGTAGCATCGCTTAAAAAGGTGTATTACTTTCCTACCCACTATCAAAAACTACATTCTTTTTACAAAACACATGTTCCCTAGATTTGTAGACAAATTTCAAATTTGATGAAGTGCTCGCTTTCTCAAAACTTTCATCAAAAAGTCAAAGCATTTCTATGTTATCGTTTAAGCATAATGCAACATTTTTACTTGATGACATTTTCAAAGGACACTGAGACGACAAGCTGCCACGGAAGTTCTAGACGAACTAAATAAAAAATGCGACGCAAAGGGCCACAACGATATTTTATTGATATGTTTGAGATTCAAATTGCAAATCTAGGTATAACATATCACTGATACCACACTATATACGCTATCTAGCTCACTAACACATTTGGCAAAATAATATAATGAACAGTAGGTATTGGTTGTGAGAATATTAAGAGTTAAATATACCTATTATATTTACCTTAAAAATTATACCACAAGTATGTTTATCAGATCTAGGCACATCAATATAAGCTAATAGTAATTTCAAAACATCCTTCCACTTATGTTGAAGTATTGCACATTTAATTAAATTGCAATAATGAAGGTTTGACAGATGTGCCACATCTGTAGCTCTTCTTTTAGTATTCCGACACATATTTCTATTTCGAGTTGTGGTTATTTCATCAGTGTTTAATATTTTTACTGCATCTTCCTGTAACAAATTCATTGCCCAAAGTCATATTTATTTTAAATAGTTTTAAAATCTTTTCCATTAGCAATAAGTGAGATATAACGGCAAAAAGAAAACACAATACGAAAATTTAAAATCTTACCAATTTTTCTAAAGGTGCAACAACGAAACTTTTCCGTTTCTTTTCTTTAATATTTTGTTTTTTACTCTTCTTACCAGAAAGCTTCATTTTAGAACATTTAAAAACTTTTTTGCTACAGTAAAAATTATAAAGTTCAAATGTTCGCAGAATCCATGTGGAAGTCTAGGTTATGTTTATTGACCTTGACCAACGTCAAAAAACGCATTAAAAACAAGACTATGCGTATTGAACCAAAATGCAAAGAAAAATATGCTTTCGGTCGTCATGCGAAGGTCTAAATTTCTATGAAAAAATAAAGCATACTAAAGAAGGTAGCAATTGGTAGAAAGGTGTCTCCTTCTTACATATTGCGAATACATCATAGTCATGTAGATAAGGTATCATGTTTTGGAAAGAGACAGCTTTCTAACAGTTATTATCTCAGGTAGCACGTTTTTCACTACTCTATCTAGGTCCATGGTTTGCCTACTGTCAAAAATCGCTCGTTGCTAGGTTACCGTAGTTTGTAGCACATGTACACTTATTGCTAGCATAAAAAATATTTTATGGCTGTTAATAATTTGCAATAGCAAATTTTGCTACATTTGCAGTGTTTTTTTAGAATATTCTCAATTTGATATTAGCCTGAAGTATATCCTGAAAATAAAATTGGTAAATCTTAAAAGCAGATTATCATCCAAGAAAGTTTAAAATAGCATAAATGATATTTTATTGATCTAATAAACAATGCAACACCAATGTATCCAAGCAACTAGAGTCATTCAAAAATAACAATAACTGCAATAATATTAAGGATAAATAGGTATTATCCTTCTCATAAAAAATCAAATGTATTAATATAAAACTGTGCTTCGTAAATAAATCACTCTTCTATGCTTATCTTAAGTGAATTATTTTCGACTCATACCTATCATTTAGATAACAAGTATAGTGTTATTTTAGGAGTATAATGTAAAAATTACATATGTTTCCAATGGATGATCAACTTTTTCTAAGTGAGCAAGGTCATGACTCTTTCAATGACCTCTCCTTATTATTCCATAAGAATCTGCAAGATGAAATGTCTCAACAACAACTGCTCATCAAATCTTTGGAAGAAATACATATTGAAGAGGCTCACAACACGCTGATTGATTCTGAAGAATATATTTCATTAATTCTTCATAATCAGAACCAAAAAATATCCACTAATAATGAAATTTATGCCGATGAAAACGGCCTTTTGAAAAAGTATTTTAATCAATGGAGAGAAGCAGTTTCAAATTTGAATTTGGAGCCAGAAAATTCAAATGTATGCAGGCTCAAAATGATTGATGATTTTTTTGATAACATTGTAAAAAATAAAAATGAATTAAATGGAAGAAAGAAAGGAATCAAAGCAAAAAATTCTGGAAATACATCGGAGACTTCATCTGTCACTAGTAGCAGCTTAAGGAACAAAGAAAAATCTAATGTAGAAAGTTTTCATCACAGGTAAACGGTTTTTATTTGAGTTTTATCTAGAACTCATTGTGGAATAATATACTCAATTACACTAACATATATATTTTTAGGTACCAAGCACAAAAGAATATAATATCAATGCAAAAAATGAAACTTCAACAACAGGAGAGAATAATTGAAGAACTCAAGTTGAAAAAATATGTGGAGGAAGTTGAAACTAGCAGTGAAATAGTGTCAGATGTTCGGAAGACATTACAAAATTGTGAAAGAACTTTAAGACCTAAATTGAAATGCATCACTGGTGAAGAAGAAAAACACTTGGATGATACAGGTATGACAACAATTATTCATTACAATGGAAATTTAAAGTATAGTATGTATTAAAATATTTATATATTTTTTATTTATATTTCGAATAAAGCGGACATTATTACTCCATATTGCACCAAAGTGCCAAAATTTATTCAGCAAATGGAGCAGAGAGCACGTCAAAGAGAAGAAAAACGTGCCATTGTGAGGGAGAGAAGGAGACAAATTGAATTGGAAAGGCAAAGAGCAAAGGAGCAGGTAGGTTACCATTATAATATGTAACATTAAAGAGATTTACATTGGGTCCCAGATGTTGGAACAAGCTGCCTCTGTGTCTGCGAGAGGAGGTGAATGGAGAGAGTTTTAAAAGAGGGCTGAAGACAAACCTTTTTGCTGGGAGTTTCGGGTGATGGATACGATATACAGCGCCCTTGAGGTCATGTTATGAGTAAACGGCGCTTTACAAATTGTCCATATATATATATATACAAAATGAAACTAATATTTTTAAAGTAATAGGTATATATATGATATAATATAAGAGAGATCTATTAATTGTGTCGGTGCACACGTAGTAGAATTCCATAATAATGCAATTTGAAACAAGTGTTCCTTTCTATTATTGTTTGTTAATTCGCAGAGAGACGTCTTTCGACTTATAAGGTCATTATCAATCATGACCTTATAAGTTGAAAGACGTCTCTCTGTGAATTAACAAACAATAGTAGAAAGGAACACTTGTTTCAAATTGCATTATAAGAGAGATCGTTGCTTTCTGGGAGGGAATGGAATTCACAATATCTCCTCTGCCATCTATTCTACCAATGAGTGTTTGCAACAGATCTCAAACTGGGCTAGTGCTCATGGATTACTCCTCAATGTCTCAAAAACCCAGACAATATTCATTGGTAGCCTTCACTCTATATCCAGGTTGAAAAATATGAATTTGCCTCCCACTACTATGAATTCAGTAGCAATACCCTCTTCGGCGACAGTAAAGAATTTGGGCATAATCATGGACCAGAGACTCTCTTGGCAGCATCAATTTAACACTCTAAAGAAAAAGTTTTTTTACAAGTTCCACACTCTTAAGATGCTGCAAAAATTCTTGCCCACTAAAGTAAAAATTTTATTGGTCCAATCCTTGCTGTTGCCCATTATCGACTATGCTGATATTGTGTATGTGGACATGAATCAGGATCTAATTGACAAACTTGATCGACTTCAGAATGTTGGCATAAGGTTTATTTTTAATTTTAAAAAAACTGACCACATTTCTGAATATCGTAATACCCTGAAATGGCTTACTGTACGACAAAGACGTGAGCTCCATCTACTCACATTTGTCCACAATGCTCTGTACGCAGGATCAACCCCGTACTATATTAAGGAGGCTTTTGAATACTTGGCGAGTCACGGTTTACCTCTGAGGTCGAATAACCAGCGCATCCTGTCAATCCCGGCTCATGGTACAACTTTCATCTCAAAATCTTTTGCAGTTCAGGGTGCTCGTTGCTGGAATAATCTCCCTTCAAAATTTAGGCTGACTCAAAGTCTGACGTCTTTCAAGCGAGCCGTTAAGGACAAAATGATTAACACAAACACAGCCTCTGAAACCCATCACTCCTAACCCCCCCCCCTTTTTCCCCCTTTTCCTTTCCCTTTATGCATGTATGTTTGTTTTTTTTTTTTTTTGCAGTCTCTCCCTTTTTATATATATGTGTGTATGTTTTTTTATTTTCATCATATGTTTATTTATTTTTTTAAGTTAATACTTTTGGGTTAGTTGGAAGAGATCGCGCCTTTGCGATAAACTCGCCCTCTGTATATTGATTGTATTTAATTTGAATGTATACCTTTTATGTAATTGTTTTTTATCAATGTACAGTAAAGAATGAATGAATGAATGAATGAATGGGAGTGTAGATGTGGACTTGATGTTTTTATTATTTGTCGTTGCTGACCGACACGAAAAGAAGATATCTTGTTCACATACTTTTATGAAAACATAAACCGACGATGTTAATAACTGAAATTGTTGAATTTGATTGTTAATATTTTTTTGAATATTTATACAGATGGAGTTTGAAAAACAGATAATGGATCAAGAAGAAAAAAACAGGAGGTTAAATGAATATAAAGAAAAACGTAAACAGGAACAATTGATTGCTATACGAAGAAAAGAACTGAGTGAAAAAATGAGAGCTTTAAAGGTGATGGCTGATTTACATTACGAAAAGAAACTCATCCTCAAGTATGGAATAAGTGCCTTCCAAAAATATATAAACAGAGTAAAAGAAGATAACGAATTAGCCGTAGCACATTACAAACATAAAATAGTTAAGAATCATTTCATTTCCTGGAACTATTATACACAAGCTGTTATATCAGAAAGAATTGAAATCGCCGATAATTTGTACAATACGAAAATATGGAAATGGGTGTTTCATGAACTAAAAATGGTAAATTAATTGTTCATTTATTTTCTAATATGACACACAATAATACAAGTTCAGAATAAATTAAGCATTCAAAGGAAAAGTGGCCTAATCCACATGAAGGGCAATATTGAGTTTACATCATGTGGTAAATTATTCCACTTTTGCTTTGAAAGCCTCAAACAAAAATGTGGACTTATTATTTGGTTGCGTGATAATAAAAAAAATCATTTTTTCAATATATATTCTGTATGTAATGAGACCATTTTTACATTCAGATGTTCATTACTTAACATGATATTGATACAGGTACATAGAACTATGGTGAGAAAGCGGCAGGTTGCTGAAGATTGGTTTGACTATCATGTAACTGAACGCCTTTTTCTTCTCTGGAGGCATAATACAAGGAAGATCAAATATCAAAGGAAAAAGCAGTGGAATTTAGCAGTTTGCCACTACAATACGTAAGTACATTAAAAATATAAGTATGACATTGTCGTATAAAGGGTACAAGAATAAAATAACCAGAATCGGTATTTTTACAAAAGTGAAGAGTTAAATATGTCAATTTCAAGACCAGTCATTGTAGTACATTAATAGCTCAAAATGTGAACCAGTCATTGTCAAAATGTATCACAAAGCATTACAACCTAAATTGTTTCTGGCGTATCTAAACAAAACAATATTTTTCTCAAAACTACCGATCATTGACTCCGTGATCTGTTTGTTTTTTTCAGTATCCTTCATTATTTTTGATTAAGAAAAATAAGATAAACAAACGATTTGAACAATAAAAAAAATCATAAATTGAACTAAGTAGAGTAATATTCATAAACACAAAACAATAAATAAAAGTAAATAATATCATAATTTATTACAATTTCTGTACAGTAAAGATTTATTATTATTATTATCATTCACTTCCAGATCAAATTTATATACAAACATAAAAAAATAGATTAATGGAGATTATATTTATAAAGTTAAATATTTTTTTGACATAAATTTTCAATACCATTAATCAACTAGAGGAGAGGAAATACAAAAAAGACTTCCAATTGCAGGAACAAAAAATATTTAAAGACAATTCATTAAAATATTTCTTTATAAGAGACATACACTCAGATCATACTGAACATAAATATTTCTTTTCGAGATCATATTGGCCAAAAGCTTTAATGGTCCCAACCATGTTTTTTTAATATTGATAACACTAAATTCCTATGGTACAAATTCATAAATTATAATTCTTGTACATTTCTTTAAAATAAAATTCTTATTTTTTTGCAGTCAATTACTCTGGAAAGTAATAGGCTGTTGGCAGACACTACCAACCATTAGCAAATTGGAGAGGGAACACGAAGCTAGAAAACAGAAATGGAGACTGAAAGTACAACAAGTGTTGCCTGATTTTATTCCACAGAGCATTGATGACATGTACAACTGAATTAAATAAACATATATTTAAACACATTTGAAGTGTACATGGCAAAAACAGGCTCATTGACAAATTATCATTTTACAAGAGAGCAAAATATAAAGTTTAAGACATCATTTATTGCATCATTTCTTTTACCATTTCAATGTGATTTATAAAGAAATGGGCCAGGTTTTTTTACATTTTACTTATACCATTCTAAAGAACTCATTGAGAGGTAAAAAACTGCATTTAAATCACAAAAACGAAAAAAAAAAAACATTTCACAGGAGAGCAAACTATAAAGTTCAAGACATCATTATTTTATTGCATCATTTCTTTTATAATTTCAATGTGATTTACAAAGAAATGGGCCAGGTTTTTTTACATTTTACTTACACCATTCTAAAGATCTCATTGAGGGGAACAAAACTGCATTTAAATCACGAAAACGAAAAAAAATCAATGAGCTTGTTTTTGCCTTGTACCCTTCATTTTAGTAAGAATATACAAAAAAATATAATTAATAAATATACTGTAATACGAGGGTATTTGGAGTACCTAAATAATTCACTTAGGGGCTGTTTCACCACCTCTGGATAAAGTTCTAGATAACTATCCTTAGGATAAATTTATCTACAAGATAAACTGAAGCGAGCGTTTCACCACCTACAGATTTCTTACGGATTGTTATCCGCCAGATAGCAGTGGCAACGTTGTAATTTCATGCGTTTGTTGCATAAATGTATGCACGTAGGTAGGAATATATCGTGCGTTGCCTAGGAATATATCTAGGCAATGCACATGTAAACAAATTTTGACAGTTTAACACTAAGACTTATCCGCTGGATAACTTATCTAGACCTTTATCTATAGGATAACGCTGTCAGGGAGTCGTGAAACGCATTTTTCGTTTTATCCGTTAGATTTGTGTTGGATTGGCTATCTGGCACTTTATCCAGAGATGGTGAAACAGCCCGTTAACAAAATATATTATTTTGTATTCATCAAACTATTTTAACGTTAAGTTATTTGTAAAGGACAATGTTTAACTATGTATATAATTTATTTCATTCTTAAGAATGAAATTAATTTAATTGATAGACTAGTTCATAAAAATAAAACATTGTAATGCACAAAAATATATATATATATATATACTGTGGAGACATTAATAAATTAAATAATTAATAATAAGACGTTAATAAATTAAATAATAAACATTACAGAAAAATACTTTTCAAGGGTAGATTAACTCCTAAGATTACAAATTCATTACCAGATATCATTACTCCAGCATATATGTAACACTAACAATAAGTTATCCAATTTACTAACCAGTAAGGATCCTACCGCACCCTTACAAAAAATAGGGTGCTCACACTTAGGTGTGATGACCGTGTGCTACATATAGGTATAGGTATGACTATTAGGAACTTTAAAACTAGGCTACGAGTGCACGAACTTTGCCTTCAAAATAACAATTATTGAGTTTACCAATCACATCATTGAATCAGATCATAAGTTTAAGAATAACAATCACACATTTAAGCACACAATGTTAATAATTATTTGAAATTATCTGCATTGGAAACAATAGACATAAACAATTCTTTGATTGGCAACATAAGTTTAGTTAATAAAATAATTAATAATGCAACATCGCCTTTATTGACAATGTTTACAATTCCTGCATTTCCCTCTAATACATAATCAGTTCCCACCCACCTTCTCTACCCCACCCTCTTCTGTTTTCATCCTTTTATCAACACATTAGTATTGCTTCACCCGTAGATGGCAAAGGTTTGCCGAAATTGATGGTGATTTTTGAAAAATCAAGTAATATATAATACATAGTACAAATAATTAATATAATAAGAATGTCTCGCAACTGTTACATATTTAATCTTAAAAAAAAATAGGAGAAACACACTGCAGTAGTCAAATAATATCAACACAATAACTGAGAAGAAGTAACGGTCACATAGCAAGTTTTTTATTTCCAAATATCCCCATTTTACAGTAGTAATAATACAAATAATAAGGCTTTATTAACAGAATAAATAACAATATAATATAAATGTACAATACAACGCACTGTTAAATGGTGGGCGAGCAAAAGGCAATTTTGTAAAGAAAATCAAATAACAAACGTGCATATTTATAAACTTGTAGGTGATTTTACTACAATAATATCACACCATAAAACCACACATTATGTGAACAATTTTAAATAAATTATGTTGCATTCTGTAACTACTTGTTTATGTGACATGCGTGAAGATACACACTTTATTTAAAAGCAAAAACTATTAGTTGACAAAACCAAACAATTTATTGGAGTCTGTAATCTTTCAAAATGAAACCACACAATCTTTAATACATTTACACAAACGATTATATCGTCCAAAAGATAGGACCTTATTTTTCAGGGCCTACGTAAGCCTCTTCAAGACTTTGATACGAATATGACAGTATCATTGTTTCACTTCTTAACATTGTATATACCTACATTTATATTGTATATACCAACTTTATTGAAAGAATTATAACTAATAGTACATAAAATAAATACTAGCTAAACACTTATTGCTTTCACTTATTTTGCAGAAAATTATTACTTAGTAAATAAATAAGTGGTTAAATTCATGGAACCCGTGGAGTATCCGGTAATAAATAGGTCTCCCACTTATCCCAAGTTATCAAGTGCCCTGTAAGAGGCAAATGTTGGTAAGACCTCACGTGCAAGGCAATTAACATCTACAATTCAGTGATAAGGTCATGCCACCCATCCTGAATGCTTTAATTTTTTATTGGCATAGAGAGGACAATCTGCATGTCTATTATACGCAGTTAGTACACTGACTACCCCACTTGTGGGATATGCAGTGATGGTACAGTAGTAGTAGTAAAGTCTCAATAAATAAGATTTTCTATCATTGCATTATCATTTAATAAGACTAATCTTTATAAATCACTTTTATATTGCCATTCCACTCTAAAAATATTCACTAATTAGTATTATCATTCTTCACAATGTAATTTCAATACTTAGGGAATGTTTGTACACAGGTAAAATGTCTATAAAGAATTATCAAACTATAAATAATTTTTATCTAACCATAATAATATGTTTAATATTTTTGGAATCATAAGTACAAAATTATATTAGCACCTCTATTTAAACAATCTTATTGCCTAAGTAAAATTAATGACGAGATTCATAAATGCAGAAGAAAATAAAATTTTACGATAATTATGATAGATATTATATAAATATAAGAGAAAATGAGTCAAATCATTTAACTTCATGGTACTGGAAAAACTAGCTTCTATTTATTCTTATTTAAAATATAATATATATGATGGATACAAAATTTATTATTTGAGGGGCATATTAAAGTCACATCGATAACTATGAACACAGAAATGTTTTTATTTTCGCAGCGGCTACACTGCAGTTCAATAGATACAATGAAAATCTGTTTCTTTCTTTAGTAAATGAGTTCAAAAAATTGATCAACTATAAAAAATGCTTCAAGTAAAAATTTAAGTGTGCTGTTTCTCAAAATTTTATAGAAATTACTAACTTTTTTTTTTTGTTTTGACGAGATAGTTTTGACGAGAGAACGAGATTGTTTTTTTTTTTTTAATAATATGTAACTATAGTTTAGAAACAGAAATATCTGAATTAAATTTAGAATAGTCAGTTGTTACCTTCAGACTAATTTGTTCACTGGCAGATGTGACCTATGTGGTTGGTACAAATGACAATTTACCAGACTGAATTGTGTTAAATTTTTAGCAATCTTAAATTTTGTATTTAATGATGAAGGATAGCATCCTAAACCACTTCAATTTTTTTTTTATAATTCAAAGAAGAAATCCAATGTATCTGTCGTCTACCCTAAATGTGAAATTATTCTTATTGTTGCATATTCAGAGATAATCTCAATAAATACAATATAAAGTTGGAAAAATTTGTACTACAAAATTAATAAAATAATAATATAGTACATGATAATTATATAATATAATCATAGAACAAAGTGAAGTGGATAAAGTAGCTAGAAGTACAATGTTTATTTTAAATACATTTCTATAACAAATAAAATAAATAACAATAATAATTAATTATCTGAGTAAAGAAGAGTAGATAATACAAAACTAATTCAGTCATACTCAAAACAAGGAAATATTCCACTCCAACTATTAGTTCTGAGTGACATCACATTGACTTTATGCCTGAATTTGTTATTCCTTATAAACACCACATTATATTCCTGAGAAGTTGTTTCCTGGCGAAAACATTCTAAATAGGTGAAAAGCCAACCAAAAAAGAAAGAGATTCCTGACGAGTGTTTGTTTTTTTAATTTTCGATAAAGTATTATTTTTTTTTACAATAGTAAAAAAAGTAATCAGGGATAAGAGGTGATTTTATAAGGTTTTTCATTTATTCAGGGCTAATTTAAGACATAATATGTAGTAAGCTAGGACTAAATACTTACTTTCTTTATGAGTATGACTAATATCTAGATATTACAGTCAATAGCATAGCATTATTTATCAATAATAGAGATATGAGTAAAGGACTAGCTAATTTAAAAAGTTAAGAATGTGGTTCTTGAGCCATAGATTATAAGACGTCTTCAAATCATAGATTAATACATTATGTATAGGGTCATTTGTTGTACCTTAGGACAAATTATTTTTTTTCACATTCAATATTTTTTTTCTCTTAAACGAAATGAGATATTGGTAAATAATTTTTTTAAATAAGTAGTCTGAAAATATTTCTGTCATCAATTTTTTTTTGTCATTTCTTACATTTTTATTTATCGACAAAATTTGCGTTTATCTGAAATCATTCATTTTTGTCCAAAGGTACAACGACAGGTTGTACCTTCGGACAGCTATGTGTGTACCTTAGGACAGAAAAGTGGATGTGAATCAGAGAATTAATTTAGATTGCTGAAAAATGTCCCTCTTTAAAAATAGTTATATCCTTTGGCCAGATACCCGTGTTTTTAAATCCTGACACAATATTCCCTATTGTGAATGACCGGAGATATGATTTCCCAACCAATCCTCTAATTTCGTATATCGATATGGATTTCCCTGGATTCATGATCATATTATATTCTTCTGCAGCATTGTGGTTAATTGTTTTATATGTTCCAAAGACACTTTTTTAACGGTTGTATTCTGTGGGAAGTATGGAGATGAAGAGTCAAAATTACTATTCCTGAATCTCTAGCTTTATCAATAATTTCAATCGATTATGAGATTCGTGTCCATAATCAATAACACTGGATTATTTAAACCAGTTTTTTTTTCGTTTGACCAACCACTTGGATTTGCACTACCAATACATCTAACTGGGTTGCTTAACAGCATATAGCTTTTAAAATTTACCCTTGGAAAATAAGCATCGGAGCAATGTTATAATTTCCATTGGTATCGATGCAAACAATCATTGTGACATTTACTTCTCTTTCTGCTACTGTCATGGTTCCAAGTTTTCTTAAACTTTTGGGAGCTAAGACTTTACCAGGTTTGTGCACGTTGGAGTTGCCCGTTTCATCTAAATTGTATCTCGACATTTTCAAATTATCAAAGAATTGGACAACGTTTGTTTTATAAAAGCTATATGGTTGCGAGTCGTGGACCATCAGCACGAGTGAAAACAGACGGTTGGTGGCCTTTGAGATGTGGTGCTACAGACGCATGCTGAAGATCCATTGATTGGAACTGGTCGAAAACGAAGAGGTTTTAAACAGGGTAGGCAAAAGGAGGCAACAAAAGGAGGAGAAGAAGGACTTGAACTGTGGCACATACGTAAGACTAAAGAGATTAGCTGAAAATAGGGAGGAATGGAGAAGAAAATCTGCACTTGTTGCAGACCAACCCGATGGATTGTAACTCACTATATAGTTGCTCTCGCTAAGCTTGTTGACTCTGGCTTTTTCAACGATAGCTGAAGAAAACGTTTTCTAACTCCACAAACGCATTCCAAACTCGATTTTTTTATGTTCCATGATTGTGCCATATTTTTATTTTTGTCAACAGCAAACTGGAATGCCATCTCTCTTTCTCGTGCCACAGTTAACCCAAAATTGAAGAACGCAGCTTTTTCTAAATAGTCATAAAGCTTGAGTCCTTCAGCACTTAACAACAGCGTAATTTGGTAAAACGTAATCGTGGTTTTGAGCTTTTTTAAATAATGATGAAGTGTCGATTTAGATAATTTATACTTTGCTGCTACTTTTCGTATGCTTTCACCTTACTTACACTCATTAATTGCATATATTATATCTTCTACAAAGGGTTGAATCCTTTTTACACCTTTTTTACTTTGCGGCACTAAAAATAATATTATATTGTGATGTTGATGCAAATATGAATATTACACAATTTTCAAAATTATATCTACATTAATTCATAAAAATGTTGCAAATTCATTAATATTTAATAAATTTATTCTATTTATCAAAATATAATTCTACCAAACGAAAGCTGTTGAATGATTGTGTACCTTTGGACGCGTCCAGAGGTACAACAGCAGCGTTGTCCATAGGTACAACATAACAAAAATTTCGATACTGGCAGGAGTTTTGGGGCGCAAAACAAGTTGGAGTTATGACAGCGGTAAACCAATAATGTATTCATAAAGGTAAAACTTGTAAGATTTGATATTCATATTGTATATGTCACACACCAACAAAACAACCAGAATAATAGAAACAATATAAATGAGTGAAAAATTTACTTTTTGATCAAAAAATCTTCAAACTGTTATCCCAGACAAATTAATGCACTTATGTCATACCAAACACGATTAAGTGGCGACATTACAAAAATGTTATATTTTTGTGAATTTGTAGATTTTTAAATCTATGGCAACCTATTAAAATCACAACTGTCCAAAGGTAAAACTGTCCTAAGGTACACCAAATGCCCCTAATAATATGTAGTACCTACTTAAATTCTCATTTTAGATAGACTAGATACACACTGAAGATTTTTGTCTGTTTTTATAAACTAGGAAATATTTTTCATTCAGACCAACACAGTTTCAATAGAGTAATCTCCATTTACAAACATTCACATACACGTCATAGGAATATAACAATAATAATACATTTGTGATGAAAATCAATTCTAAAAAATCATTTCAGTGTAAATTATTATAAATATTGTGCGTGTGACGACAATAATTATTGAAGCATTGTGACAGAAAGACGGAATAAAGTCACAAAATATTACACAAATCGATGCAATTGTTTCTACATATCACACTTCCTAAACTAAAGTGCTGCACCTCGATCTAAATCCTGAAAAATAAAACAGCACAAATAATTAAGTATTATATAAAAAATTAAGCACTGTTTAAATAATCACACATCTTCATTAATTGAATAAACAATTTTTTACATACCTGCTAAGCCTAATTTTCTTAAAATTGTTTTGACGAGAAACCATGCAATTTGAAAAGCAATAAATACACTGTACGTAGCACTCACAAATGATATTGATGTGCTGAAATAAATATAATAACAAAAATATTAGTGAGATATTATGTGTGTATTATATTCAAAGTCCAATGATTAAACTAGAGCATTATTAATTAACTAATAAATGGTCTAGTCGTTCAATTAGTTGTCTAATTAAACCATTGAGCTGTAGCTTATATAGATGGAGTTATGTAACAACAATGATTCAGTCAACTTCAATGTAAAACTGAAATTACCCCCTATTCTATATTGAGAATGTTCTTAATAAGAACGTTCCTAAATTTTATAATTCATCATCATCATCATCATCGCCCTCAACGCTCCTCTCGGGAGCACAGGGCAGAAACCAGCCTCCTCCATTCAGAGCGTCTCTGTGCCAATTGCGTCACCTCTTCCCACGACATTCCTTGCGCTCTGATATTGTTGTCATAGGAACGGTGTATTGTGAAAGAGGGACGCCCGGGCCTACGGAACCCCTGCGGACGGAAGAACAGTGCTCTTTTTGGCCAACTATCATTGGGCATTCTCAAAACATGTCCCAGCCAGGACCATCGTCTCTCTTGTATTACGGAGATTACAGGTCTCTGCTGGGTGCCAAAATCCTTCTAAGACACTTGTTTTCAAAGCTTAGTATCTTCCGCTCTTGAGCCTTGGTTAAGTGCCAAGACTCGCAGCCATATAGAAGGATTGGGATGATGCACGCATTGAACAAGCGACATTTTGTCCTGATGCTGAGTCCAGACGCCTTCCAAACTTTATAATTAAGGTCACTTAAGTTCACTTGAACTAAAATTTGTATTTTAGTTCACTTGAACTAAAATTTGTATTTTATATGTTATTTTAGAGTTTATAGAATACCAATGTGCACTTAAGTGACCTTAATTATAAAATTTAGGAACCTTCTTATTTTAGTTCGAATCAATGTAGAATAGGGGATATTATCAATGTTTTTATTTATATTGAAGACTATCTCTCATGTTTGGTAAATAAATAAATAAATCTTTATTGGTCACAAATACATAAACAATAATATTTAACATTAGAAAACGTGACGATTAACAAAATTAGGCCAAAAGGCGGACTTGTTGCTGAGCAATGTCTTCCAGTCAACCCTAAACATTAACATAAAAAAAATATGCCTACCCAAATAATCAAAATTAAAAATAAACAAATAAATAAAGAATTTGGTAATGGATAATCAAGAAAAGTTTAAGATAGCACAGATGTTCGATAACTATGTAGTTTGATCACGTGGATCAAATTCTCAAGGATGACCATGTGTTGAGTGAGATATTGGCATGTATGTATGAGATATTGGCATGTATGTATGAGATATTGGCATGTATGTATGAGATATTGGCATGTAGGTATGTATGAGATATTGCATGAATGTAGTAAGGAGTGAAAGAAGTATGTAAAGATAGAGCTGTATGGCATTCTGTCCTCCCTGCCTAGCCCACATGGGATAAGGTGGGAGGGTATAGAAGTAGAAACAACAAAAAAACAACATTTTTATATAGTTGACAGTAATGGCTATATAAGTTGTAAATTAATAAACAAGATATTACAAAGGATTGACTAGCTAGCTGCTTAAATCATTTTAGCAAGACAAATATAATAATATATGATTTTAAGGTTTAAATTATTTTAGTAACTAATGTTGATATTTTTGTAGCTTGAATCATTGTTTTATATCAGCATTCATACAAGTTCCAAGATTCAGAATATACTTTAAACTATTTTCATTGGTTTGTATAGAAATATTTTCATTTTAATTTGAAGTTGTCCACAATATAACAATTAAGCAAGTACTTACATAGTAAAAAATGAGCAATTATATTTTTAACAGATAAATAAGACCGTTGAAAACACACGGAAGTCATTAAAATATAGATATGAGACATATTTATATGTGTAACACAATCGTACGTGTTACACATAGCTGACTGATAACACTCGATTACCAAGTAACTAATTAAGTATTAAACAAGAACCAAACAGAATATTCGTCGGAACATTATAGAGTACCTTAGTAATAGTACCGTAACATTTATGCCTACAAAATTTTTATTAACATTAACAATATTCAAAATGTTTTTGTTAAATATATTTCAATAAATATATACAAAATATATTTTAGTCACGGGTGAAATATAAATTTATATCAGCACGTTGAATATTCTCCTTGGAACATAATACATGAAATATTTTATGCAAATAATTAGATTTACAAATTAAACTTACAATACAAAACAATAATAATGTATTATACCTTTTAGTAAAGAAGACATCACTGCAATCATCAGGCAACAGAAACCTGATGTAGGGATAGTAGAATATAAACGGATGGCATATTGTCGTAAGGGCCAAATTGGAACCATATAATAAAGCAAACATTCCAAAAATATTCCCTAATATGAATAAGGTCTCGTTCTCTGGACCAATGCAGCAGTTCAACCTGAAAAACAAATATAATATTAAGTTTTAATAGTCTGATTATAAAACCAACCAGAAATCTCGATAGGAGAACCATGTTTACACAATGTAACATTGTGCAAAATCTGATCGAAAAAATTGAGAAAGGCATCTTACATTGTGTAAACATGGTTCTCCAATGGAGATGTTTAATTGGTTTTGTCATTTGTGAGTTGTGACCAAAGCCAGTGAAACAATAAAAAAATTGAAAATATTCTAAACATTATTCTGATTAAGTATATTTAATTAATTAAAATATATTTGATGGTACAAATAACAGATATAATTTTACCAAACACAGTGGTTTTTATGCTGTACATTGGCCTGACAATGTCGACAAAAGAATGGTTGTTCCATATGTTGTGTTCTGTAAAAAGATACCACTAATTATACAAGAAACTTGAAGATGCATTGTTTATGTATCTATTGAATGATTTATATAATATTGAATTATAAACTAATATAAAACAATTATAATAACTACAATATCATACACTCAATAGTGAAATCAAATCATGGTTCTGAATAAAGTTTTACAAAATCTGTTCAAACATCAGAAGCAATTTAGAAATTAGCGTTCCACATTACAAAAATTATACACAGATCCATGAAGCAAGTTTTGAAAATATAAGCAAACGAATATATAAATAAAATATAATTCCATAAACATTATTTGAACATTCATTATTCAATACATTGAATAGTATTTATATGATTTGCTTAATTCCAACAACATATTCAACATAATTCCAACCACATACGAGCACTCTGACAAGTCCATGTTCCAAATTATGTCACAGCTTAGGTACATTTAATAATAATAAGTCCAGATATTAAATCCACTTACGAGATCATATTGTCATAATCTTTGTCATCCATATCACCATCAATATAAGAAGCCTTGTTAAAAGGCAGAAGTGTCTTTTGTGCTTTCATTTTAGAATGGTAAAGACATCCGAGACTTCCTATAATCAATACCACGAGTATGAAGTTCTCCTCAGGTAATATCTCCATCAAGGCTATTACAAATATGTTGAAGATCAAAATCAACCAAATCACTGATGTCAGAAACCAGGTAATGAAGAATGTAGATCTATAAACAATAATTGTAACAAAATCAGAAACACCACTAACACTGTACACTAACAATGTGCAAGATGGTATCCAAAGATAAAATTATCTATCATCAAAAATATAATAGCCTCTTTTACCTAGGTTTAAACTTTGCAAACATCTTTTGGGTAAAATATATACCCACTGCAGTGCAAATGAATGCCCCCACTGTCCACATAAAAGATATGGAAGCTATAAGAGTTATAATCGGAATAAGAGCTATCGGTAATACATCTACTGCCACCTTGGAACATATTCCACGACATCTTAATTTATTCCATGTAATCAACATTTTGCAAGACTCTGAAAGTATCAAAATTTCATGAAACCGACATCACTGAATATTCACATTTCTATAAAATTACAAAAAAAAAATATTGCGATCTCACATTTAGATTTAAATCAATATAATACGGTCATTTATCAATTAAAAAACAATATAACGATAAAAGAAAATAAAATTCCACCGGCCACACATCTTGATTTCAGAAACAATATGATTTTGACAGATCGTTGTATTCGTTGTTATTGATTCGAAGACGGTGTTACCATTAGTCTATAGCTGATGGTGTAAGGAAAAATCGTCAAAATTTGCGAATCGTCAAAATAAGGAAATATTGTTATTGAATATATTTTATTTTGACATTGCCTAGCTATCAAAATATGTTAAATATAAACGAAAAACCTTTGAAAATTGTCGTGACGCGAAAAAGCAAAATTAATTACGTTTGTCTACGTTTGTAAGCATTGGAAAATATTTTACGCGCCAAAACAAACAAATAAAAAGTAAACCCATTCGCGTCAACCTTTAATACTAACAAATACTATTATCAGTCAATGTAAAAAAATGATTTCAAATTAAATGTTATTTTGGAATTTATCAAGTTCATCTAAATATCGATTATTTTTAATTATTTTTATGGTACATAGTATTTTATTTAGAGATAAGAATCTGGTGAATATTTGTAGTTTTTTTTCAGCACAAAATTAATTATTTCCGTTTTTCGTACGCTTTTGACATGTCACAAGTCAGGGATGTTGCGGATGTCGATTTTTACACATCCGCGGATGTGAATGCGGATGCGGATTTTTGAAGGCTCACATCCGCGGATGCGGATGCGGATGCGGATGTTCAAGATGTTATAGAAAAAATTAGGAACTATCTTAGTTGGTAGGCCCCACTGTCAAATATGTGACGAAATTGTTGCTACAATAATATGATGGTTTTTTTGGTGAAATTTCTTTTAAGTTATTTGCAAAAACCGGCAAAAAAAATAAAAAAATAAAATAAAACCGGCAAAAATAAAAACGCTTCGGATCTTGTCACCAATTTTTTCGTTCCCATTGGTTAATGTCAAGTGCGAACGGCACGCGCCATTCGCCGGCCCCGCCCCATTTCTTTCTTGTCGCAAATTGTCTTAAATCCGCATCCGCATGAACATCCGCATCGATTATTGCGGATGCGGATGCGGATGCAGATGTCCAAATACATGCGGAAGCTCCGCATTTGCGGATGCGGATGCAAATATTCGCAACATCCCTGTCACAAGTACCTACTTATTTATTATTATTATTATTATTATTCATAGGGATTCCATCCGGTACGAGTGAAACATTAGGTCTCGCGTTTTTTATGCAAAAGCACATTAATTGACAATCATTTCATTATCATATCATTTTTTGAGGGAAAAAGTATATAATAACTTGAATATATGTAAGTAGAAAATTCTTCTTTTTTTTGAAAACTCTCCCTAATATTTACCGTTATTTTGTATATTCAATTGTTCAGCTTATGGTCTAGTAATATTTTTTTTCATAATTACATACTCTTGTTTGCTATGTAATTGTTTTAATTTTACTATCTTGTATTTATTTTTAGTATCTCTTTTTCATTTATCTTATAGATACCTACCCTAAATAATTTCTAAAATTTGTTCTTTAAGTTTTATTTCGTTTGATTTTTAATAGTTTTGTTGAAAATGACATCTCAAATTCAGCGATGCGGTTTGCCGCCCATCCTGAATGTCTTATATTTTTGCTGACACCGAGAGGGCAGCTTAGATGTTTATTACATGCAAATGGCCTGCGGGCTACCCCGAAGAACCCCCCTCCCCTCCAAGCTACCAAATAGATTTTCTAATTATGTGACTCCAAATAAAGACGATTCACTCAATAAAAATCAAAATAGGACAATAGACACATTTTTGTTGCCTATTTAACTTCATTATGGAATTCTATTACCTAAGCGCCGACACAGTGAATAACTTATAAACTTCAATACTGAAATTAAATACATAGATACCTTTAATATTTGATCACGGCGTTAGATATCATAATAAAATATTCATATCTGATAAGTTCGTCAGTAGCCTGGAGGTAGAGTCTCGGCCTCGTGAACATGGGGTCCGTGGTTCGATACCAGGTGCCGGCAAACTCTCCTTTCACGACACAAGCTTTTAGTAGCTTACTGTGAAAGGTGTGTAAGGTTGTATTTGGGTTTATAACAAAACCCAGATATATCTTTTTAATATATAAAAAATATATATATAATGGGTGTATGGAAAATCACTAACACAATCACTTGATATTAATTGATTTATTATTATTATTAAACATAATTTGGTTTCATTGTAAACTAAAGAAACGACAAATTATGTTAATTATATCTATCTTTTCTTACATTCTGTCAAAAATTCCTCTCTTCATATCAAATCTCAATTTTAAACAAAACAATCAAAATGGAACAAATTCAAAATATTCTTACTACTAAGGGAAGTGCCTAGGTACTTATTTTAAAATAAAACTAATCTTACAAAATAATAACCAAGGTAAGTACCTAGGCACTTTCTTACATCTCCCCATCCCTGGGTGAAAATTCTTACAATTTTCAGTCATCATCTCTATTAATTGATACTGGAAGTAATTTTGTTACGTGGTATAGTTCATTTTCTTGTTTTCGTTTTCCTGTTTTTATTTTATATATCGAATCTGATATCTTTTCTATTATTTCATAAGGTCCAATTCTCAATTCATCTAATTTTTTTCTGTTTAACTTGTTGCCATTTTCTATATAAACTAGATCTCCTGTGTTTAATCTGTAGTTTATTCTATTCCTGTCAAATATTTTCTTGTTATATTCGTGTGATTTTCTTGTTCTTTCAAGAGCTATTTCTTTGTTTTTTATCCAATCTTCTTTATTGTTTCTTATTTTCATATTTTCTGGTAAAATACTGGTATCTGTGCCATCTAGTAAATACTTAGGTGTAAATCCAGTCACCGTATGCTCAGTTTCATTGTACTTTTCGATACATTCTCTAGCGATTGTTGTCCAAGCTCTTTTTTCTTCTTTCTCATTGATCTTACATCTCGTCTTATTAACTATAGTCTGATTTAGCCTCTCGTTCAGACCATTGGAGAATGGCGCATCAATAGCCGTAAAAATTAGTTTAACGTCATTCTCTATTAGAAATTCCTTAAAATCTCTTGAGTTTATTCCCGGATATTGATCTGCAAGTATTATTCCAATTTTGTCCGTTTCTAATACTTTGTTAACTAATTTGATGAAGTCAGTTGCACTCTGTGTTTTTGAAGTTGAAATGAATGCGTATCTTGTAAAATGGTCTACAAGCAGATGGAGGTATTTTTTTGTTGATCTTTGTCCTCCAAAGCCTCCAATGGTGTCAATGGACATAATTTCGAATGGTTTTTTTGCTGGACCTAATTGTGACATCAGACCATATTTTCCTTGACCTCTTGATTTGTTCTTAACACATATTTCACAACTTTTACAAATTTTTTTAATATTTGAAATCATATTTTTGGCTGTATAATAACTGCATATCTTATTCATCATTTGTTTAATTCCTATATGGCACCATTCATAATGTATTTCTTTAATTAACTTTAAGCTGAACTCTTCAGATAGAATTATCTTTTCTTTATTTCTATTTTTTTTATAGAACACTCCATCCTTTTTTATTAATTTATTTTTATTTTTCTGCAATACTATATTTTGTTCTTGATCTGTTTGAATATCAATAATTTGTATTAGATTAACTATTTGTAGCACTTCGTCCATATTTTCATTTGATTCTAATACCGGATTTCTGCTTAAGCTATCTGCTTCAGTGTTATTTTTCCCCGGAATATATTTAATTTCAAAATTATATTGTGACAAATAATAAGTCAACTCACCAAGTTCTTCATCCGTTCTAGCTTTAATATTCATGTTTTCTAGAGGTTTATGATCTGTAAACACTGTGAATTTTCTTCCAATCAACCAATATTGCCAATACTTTACTGCTTCTTTGATTGCTAGGCATTCCAAATAAATTGCTTTTTTTCTTTTTTGTGAATCATTCAATTTCTTTGAAAAATATGCTACTGGTTTTTCTTGACCATTATTTTGTATTTGTTTAAATACAGCACCAATGCCTTCTATTGCTGCATCTGTGTAAATTCTTATTGGCAGATCCTTATCAAAAATTTCCAATACAGGTTGTGAACATAATAATTTTTTTACTTTTGTAAAAGATATTTCGCATTCTTCAGACCATAAAAATTTTTCATTTTTTCTTAACAGTTTGTGTAACGGTTCTAATAATATTGAACTTTTCGGTATATAATCATGATAAAAATTTATTTTCCCAAGAAACTGTCTGACATTTTTAATGTTTTTTGGAGTTGGGAAATTTTGTATCGAAATCAAATTATCTTTCAATGGTCTCACGGTATTGTGTTCTATTATGTGTCCGAGGTATTTCACTGACTCTGCTGCAAATGTACATTTTTTAAATTTTAGTCTGAAACCTTCATATATAATTGCTTTTATCACTTTTTCTATATGTTCTATGTGTTCATTGAATGATTCCGAAAAAATTAAAATATCGTCTATGTAATTTTCTGAAAACTCTTTTAAATTGTGCTTTCTTAAGATATTTGATAAAATTCTCTGGAATATTGCTGGTGATGTTTTCAATCCGAATGGTAGACATGTCCATTGAAAATGTCCCTCTTGTGTAATAAATCCAGTTTTCTGTCTATCTTCAATGCGTAGTGGAATTGACCAAAAAGCGGAGTTTATATCTAGTGTGGTGAAGAACTTACAGTTTCTTGTTTTTATTATTAAATCTTCTATTAATGGGAAAGGCTGTGCTTGTGGTATAACTATTTTGTTCAATTCGCGAAAATCTATACACAATCTTGATCTTTTATTTTCATCTTTTTTGAACGCTAGTGTTACTGGTGCTGCGAACGGGCTGTAAGACTCTTCAATTAACTTATTTTCTAGTAATTTTTCCTTTTGAGAAATTTGTAAATTTTCATCCTGAATCAGCATAAATTTCTTTATTATGTCTAGACCAATAATGAAATCTTCGAAATCATCTCTTTCTACAATGTATACATCAATATATTTTTCTTTCTCAAAAATTTTTACTTTTATAGTTACTAAACCTTTTGTTTCTGTCACACCATTGACCGTTTTTAAAAATATTTTATTGACATCTTTTGTACTTTGTTTTATCTTAACTAGTTTTGAATTTATTAGAGATATTTGTGAGCCTGAATCATATGTTCCGTTTATCTCTAACTTATCTTCTAACAATATTTTTACTTTAATCAATGGTGTGCTTACTCGTTTTTTTGTTCTGTGTTTAGTTCTACTTCTATGATTGAGTTGTGTCCAATTACTTTTGCTTCATTTTCATTTTTCTTTTTATACCAACATAAGTCCTCTGTATGATATCTATTACCTTTGTTTAACTTTTCACATGTTTCACACGGTCTCTTCTCTTCGAATTTTTTCTTATTGTCCTGCCTTTTCTCTTTTTTTTTATAAAAAATATTTTTACTCACTATATTTTCACATTTTCTAACTTCATGCAGTAGTTCGGTTGGATTTTCACATTTTTCTCTGTCGATTTTATTTCTAATAAATTCAGGCAATCCTGCAGCTATTAGCATCACAAGTGTTTTTGAACTAATATTTTTATCCATGTCAATTAGTAGCCTCTGCTTTCGCATAACATACTCCATCAATGATCCTTCCTTATACCTGAATGATATAGCATAGATTCCGCCATCCCACCCTTTGTCTGCAAATGATTCTAAGAAGTTTTGTTTCCAATCTGACCATCCAGCCTCCACGGTTAATGTCATCAATGTTGCTGAGTACCACTCCGAACACGGTCTATCCAAAAATAATCTCAGCACTTCAATTATCGCATTGTCTTCCTCTATATCTAATCTTCTGCACTCTTTTTCAAATGTATCGAGCCATTGTTTTGCATTCGGGTGTTTAAAAAAAAATTTTTCAATCATAAATCTCTCTGCTATGTTTTTTAAATTAGGTTCATTTTCTCTTTTCGGTGTGGATTTTATTAAATTTCTTTCCACAATGCGTTCCAGATATATATTATTAAACATTATATTATCGTCTTGATCGAAATAAATTTTCTCCATTTCCTCTGTGCATGTAATCCAAATCACTCTTTCTTCCCCTCTTTTCTTAAAACTTTCTTTTATTCTTTTATAGCTTTTTGTTTTTATTAATGCAAGATGTTTACTAGCAAATTTATCATCTTCTGAAAAAATATATTTCACATTGTCATTTGTACAGATTGAGTTTATCATAACCACATTTGTTCCTTTATCCGCCGACTCCACGTACCTGAAGAAAAACTTCAATTTTCTTTCCATTTTTTATCAAATTTGTCGTTTTATAATGGGTGTATGGAAAATCACTAACACAATCACTTGATATTAATTGATTTATTATTATTATTAAACATAATTTGGTTTCATTGTAAACTAAAGAAACGACAAATTATGTTAATTATATCTATCTTTTCTTACATTCTGTCAAAAATTCCTCTCTTCATATCAAATCTCAATTTTAAACAAAACAATCAAAATGGAACAAATTCAAAATATTCTTACTACTAAGGGAAGTGCCTAGGTACTTATTTTAAAATAAAACTAATCTTACAAAATAATAACCAAGGTAAGTACCTAGGCACTTTCTTACATATATATATATATATTTTAGGCACCAATCTACCTAAATGTGCCAATGGTAGGTACATATGTACAGGCATTCATTTGTGTAATACAAATCACAGTAGGTATGTAATTATTGTGCGAGCGCATTGTAATACTTAGGTAGTAGGTATATATGTTATTAAATATAAACGAAATCAGTACACGGGTTACCCAAAAGAAAATTTTGTTAGTGCATTACAATAGTATTAAAAGTATAGATATTGTAAGTGTATCAAAATCAATTAAGTCCTTAGGCAGATGCGTTCTCAGAACATGACTCAGCCCAGACAATCATTTCTGCTGTTTTATCGTGTGCAAGCATGTTAAAAAAAATTTTTGACGGAACATTATGAAAGATAATGAATAAAACAGGAATTAAATTATCACCATTCCGATTCATACGAGTAATTGATTAAATGCGCTTGTATAGACCAAAATGTTCATGAATTTTGAGGCTCCATTTAATTAAATGTATAATTATACCAGGGATGTAAGGTGTAATTAATAATGAATACAGTATTTTTTTAATTTTCATTATTATAATGCAAATTGTTAATTTAATTAATTACCAAAGTGAAGGGAGAAATAGTAAAATAACAAGGGTAATTTAATTCGCGACGTATTCGTGTAAATATTACATCCGATGCGGTTGGTAGTTTGATCGAGCAGAAGATTCTATGTAGTTTTAAATCCCGTTGTCAATATTTACTTCACAGTATGATATGCTGTTAAAAATCATTTTCTCTCATTGAATTTAGCATCTGACTCCTAAATCCTTTTCCCTTTCCCTATGCATGTGCACGTTGCAATATAATATGTTATACTTTTATTATTATGTGTCCGTAAGTGCATTGCTGCTTCTTTTTCTTTCCTTTTGTTTACTTTGTGTTGTATTTTTATTTCCATTATGACTGTTGATATGTAAGAGTGTATTATATGTATGAATGTGTTTTTTTTTATTTTAATTTTAGTTACCGGGTTAGTTGGAAGACATCGCACTTCAGCGATAAACTCGCCCTCTGTACATTGAATTGTATAACTGTTATTTTTATGACACTATTTTATTACGTAATATTGTAACCAATGTACAGTGAAGAATAAAATAAATAAATAAATAATTACTTAGTGTGATGATGTGAGAGTTGTAGTTGATAGTTCCTCAATCTCTTCAGTACGTACATGTACTGAAGAGATTGAGTCCAATATAGATTGATAAATACCTACGTGTACTCAAAATCTTTTGCAGTTCAGGGTGCTCGTTGCTGGAATAATCTCCCTTCAAAATTTAGGCTGACTCAAAGTCTGACGTCTTTCAAGCGAGCCGTTAAGGAGAAAATGATTTCCACAAACACAAACACAGCCTCTGAAACCTGAAACCCATCACTCCTAACCCCCCCCCTTTTCCTTTCCCTTTATGCATGTATGTTTGTATCTTTTTTTTGCAGTCTCTCCCTTTTTATATATAAGTGTGTATGTACCTATGTATGTTTTGTATATATGTTCACTTTGTGAATGTATTTTTTTTTCTCTTTTTTTCCAAAATCCTTTAGATTATTGATTTTATTTTTATCATAGGTTTTTTTTAAGTTAATACTTTTGGGTTAGTTGGAAGAGATCGCGCCTTTGCGATAAACTCGCCCTCTGTATATTGATTGTATTTAATTTGAATGTATACCTATACCCATCCTGAATGTCTTAATTTTATATTGGCACGGAGAAGACAGCTTGCATGTTTTATATGCAGCTGGTCTGCTGGCTACCCCACTTGTGGGATATGCCGTGATGGTATAGTAGTAGTAGTAGTAGTATACCTTTTATGTAATTGTATTTTTTAACAATGTACAGTAAAGAATGAATAAATAAATAAATAAAGAAATGTCAAAGATTTCAGAGCATTAAAAATATCGTAATAAGAGATAGCTCAACTGGAACAAATGAAATAATTTCAATTGGAAGAAATTAAGAAGGAGGTGGGAGGCTAGGATTTAAAAAATTGTAGTATAAAATTTGGATTTCAGTAATGGAAATAAGCATCGAAATCAGAAAGAAGATATGAAAAGCGGTTCTAAAATTGTTTTACAAAAACGAGGAGATCGCAAAACAAATTTCAATCTATCTACCTATGCACTCAACGCCATGTCTCAAAATCAACAAGATAGTGATTTTTAGTCCAATTTTTTAATCTAAAAATAATAGACTTTTTTGATTTTGGATGTATTTAATATAAGCATTTTCAATATAGATCCTTCGTTCCGTGGAGCAGAGAATTGGTTTCCCACTCTTTTCCGTAGGTTTTAGAGCATCCTGTAAAAGGCAAGTGCTCGAAGAAAATTACCTCTTAAATAAATTTAAGCTAACCACCCATCTAAAATGTTTATTATTTATGTTGTCAAGGAGAGGACAGCTTGCGTGTTTATTACAGCAGGCCTGGCCTGCAGCAGCAGCAGGCCTGCTGACTATCCCAATTGTGGGATATGCCGTGGTGGATTAGTTATAATATAGATTAACATAAAAGAATAATTAGATTAACTTTTTTGCTGCATGACCATGAAACTCTAAATGAAATACCACGCCCAAGATTCTAAGCTCATAATATACAAGTAGTCAATTTCCCTTGTAGTGTAAACACTATCTTTTGAACTCGATATTAACCTTCGACAGGTTATATATTTTCTTGTATCTTACACTGGTATCTAGATACAAGTTGGTATAATCCGGTAATTAATACTATACAACATACACCTGCAACATACATTTAACATGCTCACCAATACCATATTTATTTTCTAACTGAGTCAATATTACTGGTAAAATTATCTATCTTTGTTTATGTAAAGACTGGTAATTGTCTACTTTTTATTAATTTATCTTAATCAATTGGTTCCAAATCTTCCAGTTAGCCGTTTTTGGGAATAGACAAAAAGTATTAGGAAACTTCTATAATTGAAGAGTAGGACTCCTACACTTTTTGTTATTTTTCAAGTGTCTCGCAAAAGGCAGGCATTCGTTCTTTTCTTCTCTTCATTCTTCTTAATGCCTTAGCATTTAACATATTTGGTTCAGCGATAAGGTATGCCACCTATCATGAATGTATTTACATCTATTGGCACGGAGAGGACGATTTGCATGTTTATTACATTGCTATACTACTCATGGGAAATGCCGTGATGGTATGAATGAACTATACCTTATCTTCAGCATAATCTAGAATGGTCACTTGAAACAACTCTTTTGTGTATTTTCATACCTATCTTATATAATTAATTTTTATTCCCTTATGTCCTTCAACGCTCATCTCGGGAATACATTATAGATACAAGCCTCCCCATTCAGAGCGATTCTACACTATATTGAGTCATCTGTTTCTTCAACATTTCTTGATCCTCTGATGTCTTTGTTATAGAATGATTTATTGCGATGGGGGTCGTCCAGGCTGTTATGAAATAAATGGCAAAACCTTATGAAATAAATGGAAGAATAGTGCTCTTTTCGACCAACTACATGGAATATGTTGGCTGTGGGAGAAGTCGAAGATGGAATCCTTCGACTGAGAGTCCAAAACTCTACCATCAAGTTACTGACCACCTCACTGAACATGCTTGAAACTTGACCCAGCCATTATTTGTTATAGGTACCTACTTGTTTTAATATCAATCAAGATACCATATAACAGAGACCACCGGAGTGGAAAACTAACAGAAGAATTCCGAGAAAAACGTGGCTGAAGCACACACAGTCCGACATTCTCCACAGACGACTAAAGCCCGAGGATGCAAAAAAACATTGCTGCTGACAGGAAGAGCTGGTCAGAATTGGTTCAAGACCCACGGAGTAGGGCACCCACTGCCGTATATAGGCTCCGTCCACCTGCACAACCTTATGCAGCAAGGGCTCCATAAGTAGGTAAGTAAAGTAATAGAAAGATATCTCGGAAGTCATATTTATATGAATTTGAGCAATAATTATTGCATATGAATAATATTACTAAGACCTATGTACCTTCATACCTTTATATAGGTAAGTGTAAGCACTTACTTCATTTACTTACACTTTCATCACGACTGCATGAGTAAGAACATAATAACAGCGCGTTTGCAAGTGTTATGAATATTTAATTGCTTATTTTTTATCAATATCAATCTAATAATGAGTACCTACCTAATTGTACGTGGAATAAAATAACCTAAATTAATATTGGTTACAAAATCCTTATTATGAAGAGTTTAGTTTTATTAGTTTACTTTTCGGACAAATACATTTCAAAAAATCTTGTTTTATTAAGAGATTACATAGGTACTTCTGAAAAAGTTCGTTACAACAAAAAGGATCGCTTTTCGAAACCTAAGTCAGTGTAATAAAGTTACTAGAAAAAATCAAATTCATATACATACTTATTTGCTATTAATAGAATAAGGGATTTTTAAAAATAAAAGACTCGCAAGATGCATTAGTGCACGCTGAAAAGTTACAGGTGTTAATATCGATATCTTTTAATAGGTACTAAGCTTATATAATTATGTATTTTTTCTTTGATGGGTCTTTTGTATTATTTCTCTTCCCACAACATTCCCACAACATCCATTATGATATTGTTATTATAGGAATACTATTTTATGAGAGTCATTCATACACCGGGAACTGTGTGGATAGAAAACAGTTTTTCTTTAAACCACCAAGAAATATAAAAAAATAAATAAACTGAAGATATTAATTGTATCGGCATTAACTAGTAGGTATAAGTATAGATCAGCACCTGATGATGCGAAACCGGTCGTGCGTTAGTCTTACTCAACAGTAACACAAAGCAAAATAGTAAATATTTATTTTATTTTATTTGATAATTTAAACAGAAGATAGACCAAGCTTTTGCGATGAGCCATTGACATTTATTTTTTTCATTGCTATTATTTTTTTATCGAATGAGGTTTAATACCTACCTAATTTATTTATTCAAGAGTTTCAAGTTTAAAAAAATATGAGCTTATTTTTAAACTTGTAAAGCATTTCTAATATTATGTTATATTACAGATAAAATAAACAAAATTTGGACTGATTGGGTTTTAATTATTTTGTCAAACAGGACATCTTTTTCGATGCCTACAGTTTCACTTCTACGTGTATATATAGATAATATTATGTATACAGGTAAACACGATCTGTATTGGACATCAACCACCAACACTCTGTTATAAATATAAGGCACTGCAAAATGTACTGTCATGCAATATTCGATAAGCGACCGCGGTAGACGCCATTACGATAATAAGACATTACCACAGTAGAGGCGGTTAATTTACTAATCTCATTCATCCATTGTCTTTGCTCGTGTGACGTTCGAATTTTCGCGCGCGTTTTTCTTCTTGCATATAAAAGTACGGGAACAGTCGAGGAAAATGAAAATTTTACAGGTAGGTGCTTGCAATTTTTTACTTTCAGTTGTGTTTTTTTAATTTTAATTCACGCGTGACATTGAATTGAAAGATAAATAATCACAATAAATTACAAAATGAAAAATAACAATTGTAAAAACAATAGTACAACGCAAGGTGATGTCTAATAGAAATATTATCACTATGTTGCAATTTCTTCAAACTAACAAAAAAATTCAAAAACATTTACAACTTTATAATAATATTTATGTTTATATACATGGCATCAAAATACGGACTTTTAGAGTTATACCTATTTGGATTTATCAAGAGTTACACTTTAGCGAGAACTTTGGAGCGAATAATTTTATATAGGCTTTTGGTCAATAATGATTTTTTGTTCCTTTTCACCCTCCAAAGCTTTTCTCATAAGCACACCTATTCCTATTATTATTATTATTGGACAATATTAAAGTGTCGTTTACAAATCACCTCAAGGACACTGTACAATTAATTAATTCTAGGACATTACATCCACTTTATTGTTTTTTTCTTTGACGACATAGGAACGGTATATTACATATTGCGAAAGAGAGTTGAAAGCTTAACTTTGTAGAAGGAACAAAAATGATCTATTTGTATCAGTAATAATTGTAAATACTTGATGTTTATTATGTATTCAATATGAAAGGTGTTGAAGTTTTAAAGAACTAGGCTCTATAGAGGTAGATATCAATATTTATGACCACACCTACCTACTCTATTATAGAAAGATTACTTTACGATATTATGTCTACCACCTGACAAGTATTACAATGGTGTTATTGAATGTTAGAACTATTACGAGTAGGTACTTCTAGTAGTAAATTTTACTTCCTAGTTTACTAACAGTTATTATTGCAAGGTAGTGGGTTTTCTATTCTTAGAGCATAATAAACTTCAAAAATAAAGTTCAAATTTAATAGACATAATATTATAATGCCGTGATATGACTCGTAACTTATAAGGTTTTTTCATTAATTTTTTTGCCATATCACCTGCAGAAATATATAATTATATTTATTTTTTAAGAAATATTGAAATTAGGAATTTGCAATTCAAAGTCTAAATTGCTGTATTCAGAAAATTCATTTGCTTTGACTTCACATGTACAACCACTTGTACTTTTTTGTTATCCTTAATAATGCGGTGATTTTTCTATGTGCCGTTCTAGTTGAGTCATTTCTAATATTAAGTATCTAACGTGAAATCTTATTGACATTTTTCTCTTACGACTTCTGGTTGCATCGTGGTATTTTTCGTAAATAATTTTTGCACAAGATTGAAATACCATTTTAGTAAATGACGAACTAAGTTTTCTGGGAAAGTTGCTTCGTAGCAATAATTAAATCCTCCAGTACTACACTACTGACATGCGGCGCATCCAAGAAATTTTATGAAATAACATAGACCACATATTATTTATACACTATAATTATAAAGAAAACAATTATTATAACATTATAATATATTTGTAGTAGATTCTCTTATCGTGTGAGAATCTATAATTTAATTCTCAGTAGCTACTTACATTTGCACGAACATTGTGAGGGCGCATTTTGCTTAATATTATTATAAACATAACATTGTTGAAATATTGGTGTTAGATAATTCTCATACTTTATGACATGATTTTATTACATTTTAAATACAAGTTATATCTTTACGATCTCTATACCTACTTGATTAATCAACTTTGAGTATCCAGTATTGCGCAAATTTATTTCATTAATAATATTTTAGTATTAAATCATTACTCAACTGCTCAAAAATCTAGATCAGGTTGACATCATTATTCGGAATTACTTAAAACTAATAAGCATATTACATTATTGCTACAAATAGAGTGGTCAAATCATCTCGATGTAAATATAAAACATCGATGATTAAATAATAATAATTGGCATAATTCCTCATAAATCTTGTAATGTAATAGTAGATTTTTATCCATATGAGGAATGAATGAGTGATTAGTGAATGATTTAAGTACCTATATGAAGAATGAATGACAAAAATTCACACATCTCTTGTGCATTTTTGATTTAGTGTAGTTCAGTTATATATCTATTTCAGCCATCTTTCCCTTTTAACGTAACGTGATCTAATAAATAAATGGACTACCTAAAGTTAAAGGCAATAAAGTTGTTTGATAATAAATTTTGTTGCTAGACAATATTTTCCTGGCTAATTATAACCTCAATTCAACCATTCAATTTGAGTCGATTATAAATAAAACACAAATGATACTAAAAAAGCAAAAATCAATAAAAGACATAAGTACCTATTCTTCAATCTGCTTCTTATTTTTATAACATATATTTAATCTCATCTTTATCCTTCTACTTTATCACATGAGTTTCGATGTGATGTTTATAGATGTGAATTCTCTTACGATGATGGTATTTTATGTGGTATATTAATTTATGTAAGATATTACTTTACTAAAAAGTACCCTCCCACTGTATCGGTAAACATGTGTATTTATGTATTCACTCTACGAACATTCTTTTGAACCGTTTTTTTATAGGTTTTTTATTATAACGACCTTGATACTGTTTTTTAAATGATACAATAATTATTATTATGACATAGCTATAATATTATTATAAATGTTTTGATTTGATACCTGCCCATAAAAATATTATGCATTCAGTGACCGTAATATCATTCAATATTTGGGACAATTTGATACTTCAAATTCATATAATCAATCAGTTATATAATAAATTTAAATAATAAATTATGACAGGTACATGATAATAATTAAAAACTAATACATTAGCAGTATTTTTTATACTATCAACGTTTCCTGTTGTTTACCCTTGCTGTGACAGAATAGATTTTACAGACAGTATTTAAAGGAACTAAATTGTGCTTCTATATACAAACAAAACATCGTGAAAGGGTAATCAGCAGAATTTCCTCATGAAATGTAGGTACATATATTATCATTTCGCTTCATAAAAAGAGGTAAGAATGGATGTTTTATGAATGTGGTTGTACGAATATATTTTGTCTTTTATAGGATAATCATAAACTTATGAAAGAAAGGGAAACCGGCCCTATTGCGAACACGGATTGTGAAGTGTGAATATGGACAATAATTGTCGACCAATTGTATTTGGTGAAAGTTCATGTTTAATAATAATAAATAAAACACTTTAACTTCCACAGCAACTTTATTGATCGCGAGACGGCTTTCAGAAACTTACGCTCTCATCGTCAGACTAACGTAAAAGCTAAATCTACTATTTTTTGTTTGTACTTTGCAACAACAACAAAAATTGATCGCGATGAATAAATTATTTTAAGAATAGATACGAGCATTGATCAACGAGTTGATTTACTAAAGCTGAACTCAATAATTCAATGGTAAATCGTTGCATCAATTTCAATGCTATATTATAAACTAAGCTATTACCTATTACTTCATACACCACGTAACTTTTATCAACATCCTTTGTCAAAATGCAATCGGTACGCAATAATTATGTGGTAAATAGTTTACATGTTATATCTGTAAGCATAGGCAATATAATAATACCTACATGTAACAAATTACTTAACAATATAATCACGTTCTTAACAAACTGTTTAGTGTAATGTTATGTGATATAGCGTACTACCTGCGTAAACGCAGTTTATTCTCTTATGCAATGAATCTTATTAATATACCTTGTATCATGTTATAATGCAGTATGCAAATAATGGCATTCGATATGAAACATAACGTAATTATGACTATTATTAAATGTCATGGAAAATAATAAAAGGTACCGTTACGATTTTCATAGAAGTGGTGGGATGTAGAACCTACGACTTGATTATAAAGCAATCCATAACGTAATATGCAAACGTAGGAAATAAGTAATGAAGTGTAACTGCGGACCTCACTGTTTCTAGGAATAATCATTAGCTAAAGGAAAATATTTTTACTTGGAAGCTTAATCACATATAATTTGTTTAATAATTAAGGATATTTCGTTACGCATGCCTACATCAAAACGGCTTCTATTTAATCCGGACATTAGGCCTGAACATTATTTGTTAAAGCAACAATCTTCATTTGCCTTGTGAATGATAATTTAAGCTTGTTCTCATGACAGGTAAACATAATGTGAATCAAGTAGGCATCTATGTCTTTTGAAAACATATTAAAAGAAACTAATTAAATTGGACTCGAAAAATAATTGAGCGTTTCGCAACTTGAATGCGATCTCAACAAATCGATTTTATTTACAGTACTTATCCACATTTCTTATCGTATTGCAAAATGTGATTAATTTAATATTGTATTATTTTACAAACGAAAATAATATGTAGTAGAAACAATGTTTTGATAACAACAATAAATATTAGTAGGTAGGTATATATCAAAGCTAGGTCTATCATAAGAAATAGAACCAAATCCATGATACACAACTAGATGTAATAATTATTATTTGTCTGGTATTTGCAATATATAATTGAATGTAAGCAGGTGGTCAGTAAAGGTGTTCTCAACTTGGTATTACTTTGGTACCTACATTATATTTTGCTTTAGTCTTAACAGTCTTGTTTGCTAATCGGATTCGTTACGTAGGAATGTGCGTGCACCGCCTTTATTTCAAATGTTCTACGACACGAGTTCAATTAGTTGATTGCTCTAAAACCAATCTTCATATATGTATAATGCATAGCCAATGCAATTATTATTATGTATTACGAATTACTTATAAGTAAATATCGAAAGTATAAGGTTCATTATTTCGTTACTACTGATAGGCGATATTTTACGAAAATTTTGCTAACATTTTTTGATTTGAATTTTTACTTAGTTCAACTTATTTTTATAATATGTAGTTCCTTATCAAATAATGTACTTTCCGTTATTTAACTTATAAAATTAATAGTCATCGATTTCGGCGAATCTATACCAACTACGGGCGAATCGATGCTAGTTGATATGATGTGTTTAGTATATTGTTGAAAGGATGAAAATATAAGGGAACGAGGTATAGGTACTTCTTATGAATACTATACTTTATAAAAATGACTTTTGACCGTTACATAGTTCATATTTTTTAAGGTTTGTAAAATTGATAAGCGTATTCCAAAAATCTTCATCTTCATTTTAAACAATTTTTCAGTATTATTTGCTGCCGCTTTTCATAATTTGTAGAAAATTATGAATTTCCCCCTCTTTGTAAGTATCTGCCAAGATAAAAGCAAAGTTTCTCCTCTTCTTCTTGCTAGCCTTCTTCTCTCCACTGCTGGATATAGGCCTCTTCAAAACTTTTCCACATTTTCCTATCTCGAGCAACACGATACCACTGTTTCCCCATCATCTGGACAATATCATCAACCCATCTTTTTTGGGGTCTTCCTACGCTTCTTTTGTCCTCCCATGGTCTCCATACAAGAATTCTGGAAGTCCATCTGCCATCCTCTCGTCTTACCACATGACCAGCCCATTGCCATTTCAGCTTGGAGACTTTATCAACAACGTCAACGACTTTTGTCTTTTGTCGGATAGTTTCATTTCTTATTTTGTCTCTGATACTTAGCATTTGCCTCTCCATAGCACGCTGTATACACACTTCAGTTTTCGTTTGCTCGCAAGTGTTAGCGTCATAGTTTCTAGCCCATATGTAATCACTGGCTGGACACACGAATCGTAAAGTTTTCTCTTAAGACTTATGGGGACTTCATTATTTTTAAATATATATTTAAGTTTTGAGAATGCAGCCCATCCCAATCCTATTCGTCTAGAAATTCTAGACGAAAGCAAAGTTTACCAGTCTTTTATTATAATACTGAAATGTTATTTAGAATAAAATGCTACTTGGTTGATCCATATTCAAAAAGGGTGTATCACGTTACAGAATGCATAGTGTAATCAAAAGGGCATATCACGTTACATCCTTCTCGTGTTTCATAATTGATGCAATATTAGAATTGTAATTGGATAAAGTTCCCATTTAATCAGTTTATTATTGAGAACTTGATATACATTAATGTAACTACTATTGAAATATTTTTAGCAGACATCTATCATCTATGTAGCAATCATCATAAAAACTTAAATACCAAATACATTGTATTTTTTTTATCTAATCAACCTTTTAGCGCTGTCAGGTAACAGAAAAATATAATATTTTTTATTTACTGGAAGGAATATTAACATTTTTTATTTATTTTAACAAACATCATACAACATATTTTAATTGAAATTGGCAAATGTATTTCGTATTGATTTGTAAATTGCTATATTATGTAAAAGTCTCATGCCGTTTATTGTTTTAATAAGTAAACAAACTTACCACTGCACATTTGTCGAACATAAACACTACGAAGCCGGTTAATTGAAAGCTATTGTTCGTGATCGTATACCTACTCATACTGAAATTTATATTTCCGCAATACTAAATAAAATTTAAATAACATTTCAAGTTGATCTCATAAGTTGAAACCTACAATAATAAAACATATTATTAGTAATGTAGAACTTAGAATTTATACATTACCTATATTCTGGTTTGCGAATGTGACATAACACTCAATGGAATGTTCACTTAAATAATATTAAAGGAAATATAATATATTTCCTATAATATAATATATTAAATATTATAACATTATTAACAATATTACTAATGAATAAATTCGCCGCCCATTATTTGCGCAATCGCCCGCAAAAGGATTGTTGTTTCAAATTAACATTGTAATTTTATGGACGCAATATTTTAAAATCTAGCGCAATAATCGTTAGTAAATTTATCTACGATATATTAGGTACACACAGACTACTCACTTTTCTACAATGAAAAGGATATGAAATCGACATACGTGAATTAATTTTCAATTCAATGATTCATTAACGTCCTTATTTAGATCATTGGATACTACGAGAGTATCATTTCAATATGTATTATAAAACACCACCCGTGGTGCTTATTGGAGACAAATTTATCGGTGTGTTTTATTTAAGGTTGCATATATAAATTTTTTTATTTTTTTTTTCAGTTATCCATTTTTGCCATTGGGCTGGTCTGTCTGTCAGAAGCTCAGCTCACTCAGAAGAGACCTGATCCAGTTCCCATCTTGAAGCAAATCAGTAAACAAAATGACGATGGTTCATACAGTTTTGGATACGAAGCAGGAGATGGCTCATACAAAATCGAAACGAAGTTCCCCAACGGTGAAGTGCAAGGAAAATATGGTTATGTAGATGACGAAGGAAAACTGAGAGAAGTGGAGTATGGTGCAACTAGCAAACAGGGATTCAGGCCCCAAGGTAATTATTATTAATTAATTTTAATGAGTAATGAAAAAAAATATTGTTCTTCTATTGCTATTTCAGATTTCCTTGAAACACAACTGTTAACATCTTGACATTAGCTTCTCTGTCCTGTGTTTGATGATATTGTTGTCCCATTTGCTAGTGTTGCCAATTTTTTTCTTTCTCTGATATTTTTAAACTTATTTTTATTGTTTTTGCTTATACAAAATATTTATCTCTCCGAATGTACGCAATAGATTTTATGAAAATACTATCCTCATCTATGCTCTTTTCTTGAAGGAAATTGCATAAGAACAGGTTGTTTACTTGTGAGAAATATTAATTGTTATTCAACGCCACCTATTATTATCATTCTGGGTCATAATGGATGGTTACAAGTTAGTATAATATGAGATAGATACTAATTAAAAATATATTATAACAAATTAAACATAAAATCTATGAGTAACTACTTAATATTTACACGTGGTTATAGATTTATTAAAAATAAATGAAGTTCAGTTTGTAGCCTTTTTACTCATGAATGTCATAATATAACAAGAAAAGAATGTTTTAATATAATGCTAAACAAAATTATAATAATACCTACATACTTAAAGATTATTTTATTTTCAATAGAAATCTTGGTTTTAAAATAAAAAATCTTTATGAATAATTAGTTAGATAGAATATAAGAGGGTATTCATTCAAAAGTAAACTAACATTTAAATCGATGCAATTACATATTTTATTTCTTTGCCCGCATTACTGTTATATTTTATTACCTACTTCATTTAATATTTGCAGTGCGCTTTCTGAACTCCACCCAACAAAATATTTCCATAAACAGAATTAATAATGATTTCGTCTATACATTTTCAATTAAACAGTGCGCCAATATTACTTTATAGGTACTATAATATCTACACAGCTTAGATCTTGGCATGTTTCTTATTGTTCATTGTATGAAATAAATTGCATAATATTCAAAGTCATTCATTCATTCATCGCCCTCAACGCTCCTCTCGGGAGCACAGGGCAGAAACCAGCCTCCTCCATTCAGAGCGTCTCTGTGCCAATTGCGTCACCTCTTTCCACGACATTCCTTGCGCTCTGATATCGTTGTCATAGGAACGGTGTATTGTGAAAGAGGGACGCCCGGGTCGACGGAACCCCTGCGGACGGAAAAACAGTGCTCTTTTTGGCCAACTATCATTAGGCATTCTCAAAACATGTCCCAGCCAGGACCATCGTCTCTCCTGTATTACGGAGATTACAGGTCTCTGCTGGGTGCGCCTGCGCACAGCATCAATATTCAAAGTACAATAACAATTATGCAGTGTTTTAGTAGTTTTTGATTAAGCTTGACAGATTTAAATAAAGTCCTGTAAAAGGCAGGTGTTCGAAAAAATAAGACATTTTACATCTAAAATTCGGCGATGAGGTTTGCCACCCATCCTGAATGTCTTGATTTTATATTGGCACGGAGAAGACAGCTTGCATGTTTTATATGCAGCTGGTCTGCTGGCTACCCCACTTGTGGGATATGCCGTGATGGTATAGTAGTAGTAGTAGTAGTAGTATAGTAGATTTAAATAATTTATGTAAAAAGTGAAAATTAATTCGAAGTATATTATCTAGAGTTGAGTAGTAACAAATGGGTGTAAAATTGTTGAGATATGCATTTCGAAAATACCTTGATCTTATACGAATATTTACAGTTTTTATATAATGTAAATCGTATTTTTTTAAGAATTTTTTTGTTGAGGTCAATGCGAAATATGATAAGAAAAAATGTCTATTGAAATTCATTTGACTAATATTACGTTCTTTTTAAAATTAAAGTCAGAAAGTAAAATTATGAAAAAGCTTGCTTACTTAATACAAGTACAGTAGAAGCAAGCAGGAGGATATTTCACCATGTTGTGTAATTCCTTTATGCAGTTCAACATCGCGTGATTTATTTGTATTATTACTGGGATTGCAAGATCCTTTTGTGACAGTTGTAGCGGTTTGCCCAATAAAGGCATTTGCTTAGTGAGGTTGTTGCGGGTGCTGATTGCATAGTCCTTATCTCCTTGCTTGTCTATTTGGTAATTTTGTAATTGTGGTAATTTTTTAGTTACTTTTTCTCATTTTGTTATATGCATTATGTTGTACAATTTGTTTGTGCATTTTATGGTGGTTAAGTGTGTGTAAGGATGTGTATAAGTGGATGAATACTTGAAACAAATAAAGAAATGTTACAATGAAAAAGTATCGAATTTATTGTGTTTGTATACTCATTCATTCAAAAACTAAGAAATATATGTACAAAACTCTTATACTATTACAAAAGCTAATACCGGTTTTCATTAAAAGCTCGTTAAATCTTATATACTTGTTCATTAATCTGATATTCTAAAATAAATTATGAATAATATGCAAGTTGGCACGTACTTTAGCTAAGTGTTTTGATATGCACGTTGTCTCTTGTTTAAATATATCTACAAGTTGTGGAAAATATAACGCCAATTAAAATAGTAGCTATACACATTTCAACATACATAATAAAATAGGTATTCAGAAAAGGTAACCAGATATTATTACATAAATACCTAATATAAATAGCTGACATACGACTTATAGGAACTTAACAGCTGATCCGACTTAAGTCTTTATCTAACACTATATCAATTAAAATATTTCTAATTTTGGAGTAGGTTATTTTCATATTGTTACGTTATCACTCGTAAATAGAATTAATTGTAAGAAATCGCTGAATTTGCCTTTAATTGTGTAAGTTCAAAATTCAAATACGTTCGTTTATTTCCTCAAATAAGCATATACAATAAAATTTAATATCTGCTTTTCCGGCTTATTCTGTTATGTCACACCGATACTACCTTATCTCTGATGATTCAATACTTTATTCTTCTGTGTTTTCCATATATATTTTACTAACAAAGCACAAAACGTGCGCGGTTTTATCCCAGGTGCAGACAAATTCCCCTTTCATGACACAAGCTTACTATGAAAGGTGTATAAGGTTGTATTTGGGTTTATCACTAAATCCCAGATACTACTTTTTTTCATTTATGACATTTGTATGCTTTTACTCTAAAATAACATGGCTAATGTATTATGATTCAGATCATTTCTATTAACCATTTTAACACCAAATATCCAAAAAGTATTAATCATACCCAGACGTTTTATAATAAACCCAGTAATGAATTATAAATTAGTGCGAAAGGTGATTGTGGAATTTTCAGTTGTCTGCATGATAAAATATAAGGTTTTATAATAATGATTACGAAGTATATTACTATTAGAATGCCGAAAAGGTTACTTGTCTATTTTGATATATCGCATGAAACTTCAATGACAAATTACTTTACTTAAATTTTAAATTCATTTCACTTAAAAGATAGGTATATTTTAGATTGATGTTATCAAAATAAAAATATTGATTGATTCAATAAAGATATTATTTTATTTACGCACGTCCGGATATCTGGATGACATTTAATTAAGTCGATTGTATTATTGTTATGTTAATTATATACCTGTTCTATGATTCACGGTAAACACTTTGACATTTATATTGAGAATTTATTAGATCACCTACGTGTATTAACAAAACTGGAACCACCATCATCGAGATTCTTTATACCTGAACTAGTTTGCGTCTAAGTTCATTTAAAATACATTAATCACATAAGAATATAGTGTAGGTACTTACTTGGGTATTTTATTCTTAACCTTGTATCTTTGGATAATATGTTACCTGATGCAATAAATGGCGTGTGCTTGAAACATATGTTGATAATGTGATAGATTGCCTGAAGCCGAAATCTGTAATACCTAATAGACATTCCAACCACAAGCACAAGTGCATTCTCGTTTATTACATCAGGTACAATCTCTAGGACAAGTTCTAACAACGAAAGTATTAAACAACTTGATAAATTTATATACATTTCCAAGTAAAATTGTGTGAATGATTCTGGTTTAGGCACCTAAATGCTTACTCTAATAACAAATAAAACAAATTAAACGATCTATTTATTTTTCTTACTTTTCTTAAGGAATTGTTTCTAGACCATAAAATAAACCAAAAGTTATACATGAAATCTATTCAGAAATTAGTGTCTAGATATTATCTAATTTATTTTATATATTTTATATAACGGTTTTTATGTTACTTTTTAGCAGCGCTGGCTAGAGAGTACCTTTAGTACATTATGTTAAGAATGCAAGGTAATTCATAAGTACTCGTATTGCACAAATATCACGATTCAAATATAAACAATGGACAAGCGCGAAACCTACATGATATATTCACATGTATTAGGTTTTGAGTATTCTCACAAAGGCGCCTGTATTGAAGCATAAATACTTACAGCCTACTACCTCTCAGATAGTCGAAGTGAGTGACTTCCTAATGTAAATTAACATAAACTATTTTTAATCTATCATCTACGAAACACATCCTGAGTTTCTCACTATACGCACTTAATATGGTAAATAATAATATGTAGTATATATCTACTTATTACATTTAATAATAATAATTACAATAAAATTCATATAGTTTCTTATCGAAGCTTAACCACTACACATTTCCGCATTTTTATAAATTCGTACCTACATAATTTTTTGCCAATCATAATTTAGATAGATAGTAGATTTGACTGCTTAAAATATTTACCCGAACAACAACTTTCCGTTTTATAATGTATTAATGTATAATGTATTAATATATTAACGGTAATATGAAAATTGATCTAACAAAAAAGCCTCCAAATAAAGTCACATAATATTTAGTCTATATGAATATGTGTCTAAATATGCACAGGTATTTAAATTATTGCCTAGATGCAATAATTGTGTGTGTGCCTGATGTAATTTGATTCATCTCCGTAAACTAGACACTATGCTATCTGATGTAACCTAAAGAAAACACGGGCATAATATCCACCAGGAATCACGTTTGAAGGCTACGATGCCCCGGAAGTCAAAAATGTAATTAGTTTAAAAATACACTCGTTTGGTGCTTGATAAAAGTTTATCTTATTTTATTACCTGACTTCTCTATTTAAAAATTACTAAGTATATTTAGTTTGTTCTCAATATTGTAATTTTATTTTCTAAGACGTGATAAAATCTCTATGATAATTCAGGAAGAGTAAAAAATACCTACAATATTTTTTTATCGTATGGAACCGAATCAATGGTGAATGAAATAACAATCAATGTGAACTGGTCCATGTCAATGTTCTCTTTTCAATGCCAATGTGAACAACACCTAGATACGAATATAAATTTTTGAACGGGTACATTCCGACAAAGGAGAGCAGGTGATAATAATATGTCGGTATGTAGAGCGGAAACCACATTGCAATGTAATAATAGTACCTACTTCTTTGTGCTTAAAGGGCAATATTTAATTAGTATTTTTTTAAGAAAGAAATATGAAAAAAAATCTGAAGATATGTACATGAGGATAAGGATTCTTTACATTAAAATCTCTACCCTTCAAATAGGATGTTACTTAAGGATCCTAGCAAACTTTGATGAGCAAATCTGGCGAAGATCTTAGCACGTTTTGTTTATCTTGACTCTCTTTTGTATTTACTTTCAAATTAATTGATTAAGTGATGCTACATTTTCCATTAAATAAAACTAAATAGTACGTTATTAATTAAATAATATTTTAGTGGACTGTATTTTTAAATAATTTCAACATAGATTACAATATTAACATAGTTAACAATATTTACAATACTATTTATTCAACATTTAGAGAAAAATGAAAAATGTTTTCGACAAAATAATAAAGGAATATCTTAATACAAAATTAAACACTTATTGATACGTTTGATAATATAATGTTGATAAGTATGTGGTTACACGTTAGTGAAAATATTATTGTTGGGTAATGTTCATCCTGACTTAATTTCAAGTTAAGTTCGTGATTGATATTCCCCTACTCACATGAACCAATTTCACGACACAAGCTTAGCTTTCATTACTATAAGGGTCCTCAAGGTACATCTATTCATCGTCAATTAAATACACTAAAATTTTACTACGCTAACTCTGTAAGCTGTCTTCTTATAAAATAATATACCTACCTTCATATTAGAATCCGTAATAATATTTGTTGGAATCGGATACAAAAGTTTTGTGTTTTCATAGTATTTTCTTTGCTAAAAATTTGACGTTAGTGAATGTCGGTAAAAGTCTTTCGAGTATTTTCCAAATACTTATTCGCAAACATATGCATTATAGTTATTTATCTATAACCTATGTACCGATTGTGTAACATGTCGTCGATACTTCAAAGTATAATGGGTGTTGTTGTATTAATACTGAATATTTACCCATAAATGCTAGATCCTATAAAGCTGTACAACAATATTGTTCGCAGTGCTACTAAATGAGACTGTATAGCTTTAGCAAGTTGTCACAATTCCTGTGTGTTTATTTTTATTAGTTGTTTTATATTACGAAGGCAAAAGTGACAGGAGATAACCTTGATGGAAATATCTTGAAGGAGTTCTTTGTTGAAAAATTGTTCCAATTACCATTACGATTGTAGATTGTACACAGACACACCAGTATTTATTGGTTCAAAAATCTCTTGCATATTTATGACCCTAGTTAATGCATAAACCTTTACTTTAATAATGTTATGATAATAATACTAATAAACTTGTCTGTTGTGTTGTTACGAACTTGAATTATAACAAAGAACTGCGAAAATATTTTAAACTTAAAAACAATCTGAATTGAAAACAATCACTAGATAATAATTTATATACAATATAATAAGCAAATACGAGTACCTATATTGATAATGTATTGTCTCTGGTTATGTGTATAGTTTTTTAATAAAGTATTTATTATTTATTAATAAAAGTACTTTAATAAATAAAAGACATATTTCATTCCACCAAAAAGTTTAGCAGACAAGAATTATAACTATGTACTTGTAATAGGTTTATTTATATTTTAATTTCATGGTAAATTTTTTGATGTTTATAAAAAGTGGAGATAAAATAACAATAATTTTAAGTGAATTGAATGTTTGAAAATTCATAAAAATATATTATTCTTCTTCTCGTTTCATTTTATAGCAATGCACCCGCGATAAATATAATCCCTCTTTTAAAATGTAGAAATTTGAAATTATGAGTGCATTTTTCTACATTCATAGAAATAATTATTTGGTTGTATTGCAAGTCTCTTATTTTAATAAAATATTAATTTCATATAGGTACTTATTTAGGTATATATTATCATTAAGTATATAATATAAACAGAGATAATTAGCCGATAATTAATTTTGCATATTGATTTACGATATTTTAATATCTATTTGATAGCAAGAACAATGTCATGTTAGACAACAAATTAATTACAAACAAGCAGTGTGATTTTTTACTGACACATGAAATCGATAATTATTCTAATAAGATTGAATAGTATGACCTCGAAACAGTGCGAAAATATACAATCTGAAATTTAAATATCTCTATTATTTTATTAAAATTGTACTTTTATCTTTTTGCAGGAAATGGAATTAACATTCCTCCTCCACCCTCTGCCAACGATGTGCAAGTCGCCCCTCTCGCTGAAGGAGAAGAAGATGATGGTCAGTACAGAGAAGATCCCAGCATTTACGACTCCAAGGAATACAAAGCTAACCGCCCAGTCCAGAAGGCTTCTCGCCGTCCAGCATTCCAATCGTCTCCTCCACTGCGTATCTTCGAGGATACAGCACCAGTACAACAGACATACCGCCAACCAGCACAACAGACATACCGCCAACCAGCACAAAACTTCAGATTCACTCAAACAATCCCACAAAATACATTCCAGTACCAACAGCCTTCACAAAACTTAGATTATGAAGAACCACAACAACAACAATACAACGTATATCAAAGGCCCACTGGTTTCACTTTCTCACAGCCATCAGCTGGAAAGTTCTTCAACAATTATCAACAACCTCAATACCAAACATATTCCCAACCTCAGTATCAAACATACCAACAACCACAAGCACCCGCTTTCAACTTCCACCCTGCCATCAGAAACTTTGATGTAGGAACAGGATCTTACAGCATTAACTATTCAGGAAGATGAAATGGTTCTACCTGCAAATTTTGCCATGTAAATAATTATAATATTTAATGTTAATAATCCACTCAAGTCACCAATATGTATCAACTGCCCCGGGGTTTTGTTATACCTAATTGAAATAACCATTGATTAGTAATCTTTAATAGATATAAGGCGAACGAGTCAAGTTTAATTATTATATTATGTACTAGTATATAACATAAGACTATGCTAATGCGGTGTTATAAATATTACAAGAACTGATTTAAAAGCATAATATTACATTTTTATTTCAATGTAAATATTATGTAGTAAAGCTCTATAATTAATATTCGTCACAGTAAGTTTGATGACGTGATACATATTTGAAACAAAACAAGGTTAAATAAAACATTTTTTATTACAAATGCGTTTCATTTCATGTAATTACTTAAATAATCACTAATGATCTAAGACTCAAAATGGTAATAAGGTGCAGTACCAAACCCTCCCAACTACACACCATTAAAAAATGCAATTGTATGCTCGTGATTTTATTGAAATTAAATGAAAATCCAATTTATTTATACAAAGTAGATTGTAGACTCTACAGAGGTATAAATTCTATCAGAAAGAATTACTAGTACAGTAATAAATTATAAGAAATCTATACTGGCTGTCTTGAGAACTATGTGTACTTTATATACGTCACTTAAATCTTTAATTATGTAATTTGAAACAAGTGTTTCTATCTATGTACTATTGATTCAATCCAATTACCAATCCGCATAGGAGCAGCTAGCGGGGCTTTCAACAACATGAACAAAGTTTGGAAGGCGTCTGGACTCAGCATCAGCAGCAAATACACACAAACCGATCGCGCGTTAGCGGTGGCGCGGTGTTTTTGACCATAGTCCCTTCGTGCGTCGTATGATCAAGATCAAGACTAGATTAAGATCGTGTTTAGTTTTGTCAAGAGTAACCCTGCAGGACAAAATGTCGCTTGTTCAATGCGTGCATCATCCCAATCCTTCTATATGGCTGCGAGTCTTGGCACTTAACCAAGGCTCAAGAGCGGAAGATACTAAGCTTTGAAAACAAGTGTCTTAGAAGGATTTTGGATGTCAGATGGTATGAACATGTTACAAATGATGCTGTGCGCCGGCGCACCCAGCAGAGACCTGTAATTTACGTAATACAAGAGAGACGATGGTCCTGGCTGGGACATGTTTTGAGAATGCCCAATGATAGTTGGCCAAAAAGAGCACTGTTCTTCCGTCCGCAGGGGTTCCGTAGGCCCGGGCGTCCCTCTTTCACAATACACCGTTCCTATGACAACGATATCAGAGCGCAAGGAATGTCGTGGGAAGAGGTGACACAATTGGCACAGAGACGCTCTGAATGGAGGAGGCTGGTTTCTGCCCTGTGCTCCCGAGAGGAGCGTTGAGGGCGATGATGAAAAGCATAATATGTTAATCAATGATTTCGGTAATAGATGAAATAGATCAAGGTGTGTAACGCTGTGCGCATTCAATAATGACTAGTAGTGTATTCGGCAATAATCAATATGTAAATTAAACCTTACCAATGGACGAGACAGAACTAGAACAAGTGAAAATACACTGTCCATGTGTGGTATGTTTATGTTACCACAGAGGTCGGTCATTTATCTTCACCATAACAACTCTTGCACTCAATGCCGTCTGCGATTATGAAGGTATGTGAAATATTTGCCGGTATTTTATTTTATTTTAATTTTAAAAATATACACGGCAAGAAGCCTTTTACACGTGAACAACATAAGCATGAAAATAAAGCAAATTAAAAAAGTATACAGCCGTTTTATTTATCAGATATGACGCAAGTTGGGACAAAGAATCAAATCCTTATTTTAATTATAACAAAATGTTATAATTTTTTAATTACTAGATAATTCATAAGCTTTTTAAGTTTATGACACAGAAAGGATATCCGTTAGGAAAAAACAATGAGTCAGTTGACTACTGTAACTGTAATAATAAAAGCTGCAGAATGTTCTCTCAGTGTCATTAAAAATTAAACAATTATATTTTGAATTCTTGAACTCAAATGATTTAAGAATAAAGTTTTCAAACAAATAAGAAATTACTTAAATCTGTACTGTATGACACACATTTTTTTATAAAAATAAAATGACATTGAAATGAATGTTAGTGTTCCATTCAGACACTATGATGAAAGACATGGCTAATCATAATACCCAATAAGTAATTTAATTTATTATTCGTTGACCATCGTATATTCACAATGTGCCGAGTTTGTTATTCGTGACAAAGTTTTGTCTAATTGTTTGGTCACACATTGTTATAAAAATCGACAGGTGATGAAAGTAACAATGAATTATTATATTACGTGACCATCCAAATCTGATTTCGTATGCATTCAAAATATTATCTTATCGCTAACAATGGTATAATAATATGGTAGTTATGTATTTCGTTTGAAGATTCATCATTCGCCTTTGTCTGGCCTTATATTATTCTAATCATTTCAGAATTATTCTATTGTCTCAAGTTCACTAGTTCATTGGCAAAATAAATCAATATTATTAGAAAGTCTTTGTAATGATAACATTGGCCCAAATGCAAATATGTTGTTTTTTTTACGAAATTTAATGACTAATTCAAAATAATTGTAAATCGATAGTTTTCCACCTACATTCAGTCTTGTTGATGGATCTGTGTATACCTAATGAAATATTTTCTTGCCATTGTCTACCACACAGTGTAAGCAGTCCCTAGATTTAAAAAAAAAGCTTATAAGTTTTTGGGTAATGTCTGGACACGATGTTAGAGTTAATCTGTTTTTAATTAAACAGAAATATTAAAGAAATTTGATTTAAAAATTGCTTGATGTAAATATTCGAACTAGTAATTAAATATATAAATAGATAGGTACATCAATTTTTATTGTAAACCAGGGTTTTGGCACAACCCGCAGATGACAAAAACAGACAGAAATCCATAGAGAGATTGGAGAACCATGTTTGTACAATCAGAGGGAATGAGAAAGGCGTCCCAAAGCCTACGAATTAGCTCTAGGCAGGCTCAAGTGTTCACTTTGATGCCACTTAGCAAATATTTTAAATATTTGTTACTGACTGGTCGAACTAGCAGCCGAAAAAGAATTGAACATAATTGTTCCGGCGCCATTTAACGGGAGATCTAGATCCGTTTGACATCTGAAATTGGAGATCCAAAAAATGGTTGCATTTATGGTTTACGTTAAATGTTTCTCGATTCGTGGATCGTACGTGTTGCATTTATGGTTTACGTTAAATGTTTCTCGATTCGTGGATCGTACGAAATTAATTTGTCAAAGTTTTGTGTGACCTATTCAGATAATTTTGCCATTATAAACTATAATGACTTAAGTCTATAATAGAGAAATAATATAACCACATATCAGCATATCAGAAAACACTCTCGTGAGAACTGACATAAATAAAATAGCAATTGCTTTTGTGTATATTGTATAAAAATATTTTATTATTATATCTTAATTTAGATAAATCGGCCATTGATTACTTTCGTTACTAGGTTTAATATAGTAGGTATTTGAATAAAGACTTCTAGTATTTTTTGTGAAAAAAAATATGACTGGTTACATTTACGCATTTTTTAAATGTAATGCTCAGATGCCGCTACACCTTCATGACATATGTCACATGTGGGGTAGCCAGCAGACCAGCTGCACCTAATAAAATCTTTATTTTTTCGTATGCCTACATTTTACCGGACACTCAAAAAATTACGTCAAAGATTGGAAAACCAATTCTTTTCCGGGTGCTCCACAAAAATTAAAAGCTCCTCTTTTAAAATATAATAAGTTCAGAGATGAAGATAAGTGGAAAGAAACTGAAAAAAAATCTTCATAGATGCTATATCGGAATTTCGAAATTAAAGAAGCAATGACTTCATACAAAAAGTGTATGGGTACAAATGGATCTGTAAGAGTATGTATGCTTTTTATTTAGATCAACCATACTGGTTTTGAGCAACATGTAGGTACTCAATTTCTATTACACTCGTTTTACGACAATACAAACAGTAGTTGCGATATAAAAATGTGTATCTATTTGAATTATTATAACGTTAAACATATAAATAATATTAATAGGTATAGAATACATTTTCATTTGGAGGACACTCTATGGTTCAATAATCTATTAGTGGGCAGCAGATACAATACTGAGTCACAATTTTACACGATGTACTAAGACACATTTATTGCAACACACCTACATACATAATAATAATAATATGAAGGTACACTAATAATCACTAATGTGGTGTTTACATTTGGCGAATATCGCCAGTAAACCAAAATATCGTCAGCCATTTGAACTGTGTGAACAAAATGACAGCTAGTCTGAAACGATAAAAATTAGTGTAAACGATTTCGTCTCAAGTTGACCACCTTTCAACTTTTTAATTTGGTGAAGCGATTGGCACATGCGTAGATGTGCGCGGCGTCCGTATCTATGGTAAAAACTTTATAACCTATAAATTTTATAATGTTTCCCGCTTCGTGACAGCTATTATCTTCGTTGTTGGTTTGTGGCGTTTGTTTTCTTAATTAAAAGGGCCCTTATTACCTCTACTATAACATTTTCGACTAAAAATAAACACTTCGCGATCTCCATCTCGACGTCCGCCATTTTGAAAACAATGTCAAAATCAAAGTGCATCTGACAGATCGTTTCTATATCGGTGGACTGTGTGAAAAGGTGTGTCGGTCAATGGGTGTCCGGCGAATTTTGTTTTTTATGCAAACGAAATTCGAATGGCGATATTCGCCAAATGTGAACACCCCATAACATTGTATTTATACCTACCTGTTATAGAATGTCCTAGTATATCAGTAGATACCCACTACCACCACATTTCTACTATTCGCTAATAATAATATATGATAGTTGTTGGGCGGATGAAATTACATAGCAACATATTATATATTACATACATTCCTACCTTGGGAGCTTAACGCATGATGTTGATTGGTAAAAAGCTGTAATTAATAATTAACACCTGTAATATAAGTGGACTGTTTCCAATATTATCATACACTAAATAATATTAATTAGATGTTATAAAATAAAGACAATTTGTTTTTTAAATCATATTATGGTCACATAATGAGAGGAGAAAAATATGCCATCCTAAAACTGATCATAGAAAGGAAGATTGAGGGCCGTAAGGGGGTTGGAAGAAGGCGGCTTTCCTGGCTCCAGAACGTTCGAGAGTGGACCAGGATGAGAGGTGTGGAGGAGCTGTTTTGTGCTGTCCAAAACAGGTAAAATTTCACACAGGTGAGGACCCGTAGGACCCGTAGTGAGACATGTAGAGAAGAAGAAGTTTTATAAAGTGAGTGATATCTTTTTGTCTCTCATTGACTATGTGCATTGACTAATGTTTAGGTACTTCATTTGTGGAAGAAGGGGTCATGGCGTTCGTATATCAAATCAAACCTCCTGTCAATGAACATATAATATACGTACTTAAATCTTTCAAAAAGTTTGAAGAATAGTACATAATAAGTCAAATTCCAAAAAAATCATTAAAACTTTATTGTGTGAAATCATTCAAAGGTTTTGCTGCGTTTATTTTATCCACAAAATATCTGAAACACAGAGAAGAAGATTGACAATGTCCTCATAAGACGAAAGACGTCTCTCTCATAAATTAAATCAATAGTAGAATAAAACGCTTGTTTTATTTATTTCGATATGGAATTCTACTACCTAAACACCGACACAGTGAATACAGAGAAGAACTTTGCTTTTATCTGCTTAGCTTTATCAATAATTATCTAATTTTAAATTACGCATTTTTTTATTTTTTATTTTATTATCTACTATTTTTTTCTTCTTTTTTATTAACTTATTTTTTTATCTACTATTTGATAGATTATTCACTTCTAAGAGATTCCATATTAAATATCTTGTTTTGAAATGTTTCACAAATACAAACATAAAACTTATCTAGATGAGTGCTCTACCATTAAAGATTCTTCTAATAAGACGTGCATTTTCTATTATGTCTATCACAAAACTTTTGTATGTCATCATGATAATAATAATTATGATTATTATGGGAGGTAATCGATATAAATTAAGAAACAAAACTCCTCATGTGATTTATCATCCAACACCGTGTTATTGCACATGTAATTTATTTACGATTAGGAAATTATTAAGACTGCGAGTTATGACAAACCTGTTGGCATTGTCATGGATGCGGAGGTTTTTCCGGTGCAAATTTAATTGAAGAGATCGAAGTTCTAAAGCTTGGATAATTACCCATAAAATTACTTCTATAACACTCTCAATACAATTTTTTTTGCCGATTTTTCGTTAACATGAATTAATACTCGAATTTCATTCTAGGTGTTTACCATAAAAGTCTATCGAATTTGCATCACATTGCATGTTCCTTAACACATTTAACATAAAGATATTATTGCGTAGTAGTATCATGAATTTCTAAGGTTTTTGTTCTTTTTAATTAATCTCATCTATATTAATTTTGTTCTATATAATAAACAGTAGGTTTCAAATAAACTGTATAAAGAACATTAGATGACATAAGTGCGTGTCCAAGACTGGGAGGCCTAATTAAGGTATCAGAAAAACATCTGCTGGACAACACCACTATACTCATTTGGGTGTTGTGTGGTACAATAAGCTGAACAAAAAATCTAAGTATGATTCTACAAAAACATTCAGAGTTTTAAATTGAATCTGAAAGATATTTTTAAATAGCTGTTCAACTGCTCTGTTGTTGAGTTTTGTTAAGAAACTGTATTTGGTTACTATTTGTATTGTAGATATGTGTTCGTTTTAATGGGGAACTTTCACAAAAAAAAATTTTCAACCCAAAAAATACTACGGATAATAAGAAAACTTATGGTGCTTTTTATATTTTTAAATGTGCATTTTTAAGGTTTTTATCACCATTTAAAAAAGAGATTTTCGCACTTCGCCGCAAAAAGGTCCACTCGTGGCGGAGCAGTTTTTGACAATATCAGGCGCTACAAACAGTACTAAGAGTGAAATGTGTGGCAATACAAAATAGCGCCTAGCGACGTCACACCGGACTAATTCAATAACAGAAAATATGGATTTTTAAAATGAAAATAATGAATGAAAAGTTTTATTTTATCGTTTCTTATTAGGATATTCGTGATCAGCGTATATTTATTAATATAAATTGATAACATTTATTCATATTCCTCACACATGCATGTTCCCTAATAGGGTATTATAATAGGGTATTATTATTTGGTAAGCGCTATTGTGTGATGTAAATTGTATGAAATATGTTTAAACCCTCAAAGCACGAGCACTGCTCAATTTTGAGGGTCAAACATGTAATAAATGTGTGATTTTTTAGTAATAAGGTATGTATATAATATTATTAAGTTGTAAATTTTACTTAAATCAAAAATATTTTAATTTGAATTTGAAATATGAAACATTTATGTTGACGGAAATGACGAATATTTCTCGTAGATACAATAGGTAAATCGACTGCACAGGAATACGATTATTTAATAGTAAAGCATTGGTAATATTTCACTTATACGACGTAAATTGATTATTTATTATACCATCACAGCATATTCCACAACTGGGGTAGCAAGCAGACCAGCTGCATACCTATAATAAACATGCAATTCAGCAATTTGGATTGTAAACAATCTAGAACAGTAAACTTTTATTTATTTATTCGTTAACAGCTATTAATTAGCTTTTTTTATACATTAAAAAAAACATATGAAAAGATCCACATCATAGATATCAATTAACATATAGACAAAAAAAAACACGCTACATTGGTTTTAGTTTCTATAAATAATTTCAATTTGTCTTTTGGTAAATGTCGTAATAGTGCAGATGATAATGATAGGAAATGAAATTGAAAGCGGTAAATAAATACGGCATAAGTACTTATTACTTAATCTCGTCACGCAAATGAAATGAAATATTATAATATCAACAGCTAATAATCCTGCATTAATATTAAGTGTATTGATTATAATGTATTCAGTTTAATATGCAACTACTTCATTATCATCGATATTTTTATAACAAGGTTTTACGGCGTCCCTTATTGACTTCGCCTCCCTCATTCCAATATTGGATTTTTAAAAATAAAATTACCGATAAACAAAAATTAATTAAAATTTTGTTTTATGTTTTCTGTCACCTTATGTGTATCTTTATTCACTAAACCATAAAAATATAATAAAAAACAAGATGCATTAATAGTTTTTTTACCATAATTTTTATTTTGATCTCACCCGGGGAAGCTACATATTGCAAGCGTGTCCATTATTCGTTTAATGAAATTCATTTATCTTTGTTGTGTTGTTATCATCATCTTGCCCTCAACGCTCCTCTCGGGAGCACAGGGCAGAAACCAGCCGCCTCCATTCAGAGCGTCTCTGCGCCAATTGCGTCACCTCTTTCCACGACATTCCCTGCGCTCTGATATCGTTGTCATAGGAACGGTGTATTGTGAAAGAGGGATGCCCGGGCCGACGGAACCCTTGCGGACGGAAGAACAGTGCTCTTTTTGGCCAACTATCATTGGGTATTCTCAAAACATGTCCCAGCCAGGACCATCGTCTCTCCTGTATTACGGAGATTACAGGTCTCTGCTGGGTGCGCTGGCGCACAACATCATTTGTATAATATTAAACAATATTTTTTTATTAATGTTTTATTATTGCTATTAATACTACTGTTATTTATGTGGAGCACTTAATGGTAGTATAAGGATCTTTACTGGTTAACTTCTTGCTAAATATGTTGTAGATCAGAATAATTTTTGTATTAACTGTATATATCTTGTAAAGTTGGAATAAATAAATTAATTAATCTTATCATCTAATAAAAAAAATACCAGACCATGTTATAGTCTATTTCGTGAAATTTTCGTCAAAGAATAAGAATTCAATACTTATCTATAACTTTTTCAAGTTTCCTGAAACATCACATATGTATAATAAATTTAAGAGGATGACATGAACAAGGACAAATGATTTTTTTTAATAACCGGCAAAATCTATATATCAATTTTTTTCAGTGGTTCAGAAAGTAGATACAGTAAATGATTTCTAAAAAACTCGCTCGCACTTACCATATATTCACAAGGGAAAGAAATTTTTAATTATTAGCTAAAAAAAAATCAGGAAAAAAAGTTTAAAATTGAAGTTTTATGCTTTTATATATAATTTTTTTTCAGTGGTTCAGAAAGTAGATATATGATTTCTAAAAAACTCGCTTGCCATATATTCACAAGGGAAAGAAATTTTTAATTATAAGCTAAAAAAATCAGGAAAAAAAGTTTTCAAAATGGATGTTTAAAATTGAAGTTTTATGCTTTTTACAAGGAACTTAAAATGTATACTAAAAATTTTGGTAAATATTAAGGAGAGGTGAACTTAAAAAAAAAGAAATATTCACGTAATTGTAAAATTTTTAACCTTAGATATGATATGATAATGAAGTTTTTGTCAATAAATGTGTTTTTGTTATGATATCACACTAACCTAATCTACAAATCAGTTCTTCTTCTTCGCCCTCGCCTTTATCCCATTTACTTGGGGTCGGCTCTCCTAGTCCTCATCTTCCAAGTTTTCCGGTGCCCTGCATCCTCCGCGCGCAACTTTGCCTCCTTCATATCCCTGGCAATTGTGGACATCCAGGTGGTCACTGGTCTGCCACAAATGTCATGTATGCCACAATAATGTCACAAATCAGTTAAATGTAAAAAATTAAGTACCTACTTGTGACATGTCAAACGCGTACAAATATGCAAATGATAAATTTTGTGCTTAAAAACAACTCAAAATTACACCGGATTCTAATTCTCCAGATAAAAATACTTTATCTACAAAAAAATTATTTGAATAATCGAAGTCTAGATGCATTGTAATATCCCACTATAATATCTTTTTCAACTTTTCCCACACTCCTTGTATGACTCAAGTCCATCTATACTTGTATTCACCAGCTATCTCAGTCTGCAGGGCAAGAGTCTCAATCAGGGATAATCGTAAAGTTATTAGATTGGTTTCATAGTTAGAAAAAACACAGTTTAAGTTAAAGAAACATTTATTGATGGTTTAAAATTTAACAATGCCCGGTTCAACGACAACACACACACAGAGATTTTTACATATTTACAAGAGTTAGTATTTATTCAACAGGTTCTAATATTATAATTAATGATGATTCACTGTCACTATTTGTAGTTCACATTTACGGTTGTAATTTAAATTTTTAATCACAATTTACTAAGATTTTAGTTATTTATTTGGGGTGCTACCCGGTGTGATACACCGGGCAGCACCGTTGACGGCGGCCGAGAGGAAAAGAATGAAGTTGGTCGCAGATGGTCAACCAAGAGATTTAAACAAAAGTCAAGTTAAGGTCTATATTATACTAGCGGGATTCTTTATTTTTTAAAAGTCAAATTGTAACTATGGAAATCTAATATGGAAATACTCTAATATTTTTGTAATGTTATTTTGACTACGACAGCATTCACAAAAGCTTTCTACAGAGTGGGTTCAAAAACCCGAAACTCTAAAATGATCATATTTTACCATATACATTTATAATTCTCATAATCCCGTATTCATCATAATCGATATTTGCATCTAATACGGGACATGTGAAAACCCTGCATGGCACAAGTGTTCTATAAAATGTAACGCATTCAAAACATTACACAATACGCGTGGCAAGACAACGCACAGTGGTGATATCATAACAAATCTGCGGACATTAATATTTTATTTCTTCTGAAATATTTAAAAGTATTTGATTATATATTCTTCGATATAAAAAATAAGCTCTCTAATAAAATTATAATAAATGATTTATTACGTATGATAAATTATCATAGAATTTTCTTCTTTTCAAAACTTTTTTAACATTTCTCTTATTAACAACAAAGGGAAAATAAACCATTTCGTCAATTTAAAATACCTTTTTTTTTGAAAATTAGTTTTGCTCCCAATATCTATCTCTCTCTCTTTCTTCCTCCTACTATTTTAGTCTTTTTCGCTGACTTCATTTTCTTCTTAAGAAGGATTTGTCCATCTTATTATTTTTTTCTATTTATTCAATCAAGCCATTCCTCCATCTTAGTGGTGGCTTTCCCACGGATCGGAAATGATTTCCCTTAATGTACGGTACAAATTATAATCAATCTCTTTGCTATATCTATCTATCTATCTATACCCTCACGCCGTGTCCCAGTAAGGGTAGGCAGAGAGAACGGAACGCCATATAGATCTATCCTTACAAGCTTCTTTCGCTTCCTCCACATTCATCCAGTTTCTCATACATGTTCGCCGTTTTCTCTTACTCTTACGTCCTTTAGGATTTGATCAACGTGCTCAAGCCTAGTGGTTCTTGGCCGTCCGCGCTTTCTCACACCTCCTCTTTCAGACAAATACATCATCTTCTTCATTCTTTCATCTTGCATTCGCTCCACATGTCCAAACGATATGAACCAGTGTGCGTCAAATCGGGCGGGCCTCAGGAAAGGCCTTGCACATTCACGATATGGCGCGCGAGGAATGGTCTAAAGCACCTACAAATACGCAACTATAATATGTATATTATCTACAATACTTCAATTCAATATTACATTATATTGCTTACTACCTAGCCTATGTAGAGTCTTGTTCAATTGCGCTATTTTATACAGTTGTAAGGCCGACTAGTTAAATTATTATAAAAATCTATGTATAACAACCATTTATGGAGAGAAACAGTTGTGAAAAATACTTAATGTAAGTTTTCTTAACGTATGCCATCCATTGTGTCTAATATAGATACGAGTATGTGGAAAAATAGGTCAGAGGTTCAACATTTTAATCAAAATGCCAAAATAAAAAGAGACAAATGTTATGACGTAAATATAGCACCTACATTTGATTAAGGTACTGAATTTTTAAAGTTTTGTGTAGGTACATAAATTAAACCATATAAAATAATACTCAACAAAAGACGGCCAACTTATCTGATAAACTTTTATATAAAGAAGCAAAAAAATAGATATTTCATACTTATATGCAATCTTAGCCTTTGTTGGTTCTTCGATGTACGAGTACGGAAAATGTGTAAAGGAATTCGCGGTAGCAAAAACAAAATATTTAAAATAAATAAATTTCCAAATTCATTGGTTATTAAATATTTTAACATCTACGAATCAATTTGACAATAATGTAGGTACATCATAGTTAAATAAAAAATGTATTCATGTATTTTATTCGTACAATTGACGATAAAGTTTAATAGTAGTTTAATAGTAATTAAATATTTTCATTATTATATGATGACTATTTATAGAGCAGGATACAATCCCGAGATCTCAATGTATGAATCACAATATCATAGAAGGTTGTATGTACTTTTGTCGCCCATAAATTTCAGCTTCAATAAGTTTATTATTTTTCTTGCGAAGATCCGGGATAAAAACGTACAAACATTATTTAAGTACGTTACTAATAATTTGAGTACCTATCTATTATATAAAATACCTACATCAATCGATCTAACCACTGATATTAATAAAGTCTAGATCAAATCTTATCTTACTTAAAACACATTGCTTTCTTGAAAACGATATCAGAGAATTTGGTTTATTGTGAAATTACGTCAGTCATATATATACAATATACATATCTTTTTTCACAGTTTTCTAAATAGAATAAGAGTCTTATGATAAATAGTTAATAACAATGAAAACTGTTTTTAGGTATTATTGTTTATAAATTTGATACATAATTACGTACCGCTTAAAATTTCAGTAATTATAATAATGGTAGTAATATTGAGTGCATTTAATTTAATCAATTTTCTTCCTTGGAAAAACCGGTATATAGATCAACCTTTATTATTTCAAGGATTTCGTCAACCGGTCGCAAATTAAACTACATTATTTCATATATAATATAGATTTATGTTCTCTTATCAATCAAAAATTTGCATATATATAACTGACTTAAAATACATATATTCATAAAAATAAAATTAATAGCAATATTTTTTTATCAATACTTCAATCGTTCTAAGAAGTTTCGTGCTATAGCGAGTTGATGTTTTTTGAAGCATAAAAGGTGTATGTTACGAACACATTTTCTTAAATCGAACATTTATTTTACATACGAACTGTATATTTTTAAATATCAAAAATGGCATCCGTCAATCAAGGTACACTCTTTCCAATCAATATTCAAACATAACAGATTTAAAAGATGATCAATGACAAAGCGGAGAATTGAGATAACATTTATTATCGTAGAACTTACTGCTACGATCTCTACAGTGCTGAAAGAAACGTAAAAGATTCGAAGTACTTTTGATAGATGTCTCTATTTATCAACAAATGCATTGTGTTATCGTTTTACCCGCGTTTATAATAAGTAAACTTTTAAATATTTCTTAACATTTTTTCTATCTCACAATTTACGTAGGTATTTTTTAATAAGTTCATTCTTTTCATTCAAGCACAGGATAGGACTGAATTCCCTGAATTCTTTAAGTGGTTGATTTTTGCGCTGGTAGACTTACTTTTTTCTATAATAATTATCCGTAAAGTACGATATAATAATGTTAATATAAAGCGACTGAATAATATTGATCAATTTAAGAAATATTTGAAAAACTACTTAATAAGAAGCCGAACAGAGACAATTATGTAAGAAGCAATTTTTGTGAGAAGACATTTTGTGCTTGAGTTTTAGAATTACATCCTCCCCTCATACCAGCATTTCATTGCTGTTTGGGGAATACGAAATGTTTATTGTTAACTATAATAAAATATCAATATAAATGTATCGAAATATAAGTTGTGTAATATTAAATAAATAAATAACGATTATTTGAATTATCAGATACCTTGTGGGTGAAAAAAATGGGTTTCTGGTTCAGTTAATAGACTGTGAGGGATGAACATTTATACTCTTATTTTAAGGATGAAACAAAGTAATCAAAACTTGCATATTACAAGCTTACACTTTTTTTGAAAATCTACAATTCTTTACCCATAGCAAGAAGTAATACCTATGTGCTAAAGATTAAAACATGGATATTTGATTATTAATAATACAACTACTATACCATCACGGCATATCCCACAAGTGGGGTAGCCAGCAGACCAGATGTATGTAAGAAACATTCAAGTTGTCCTCTCCGTGCCAATATAAAATCATTCAGGATGAGTGGCAAACCTCTTCGCTGAATTCAAGATGTAAAATATCTTATTTTTTTGGAACACCTGCCTTTTACAGGACACTCGAAAATTTACGGGGAAGAGTAGGAGACCAATTCTTTACCGGGTGCTCCACGGGATAAAAATATCAATTGTAATAATAATAATTGTAAATTAATAATATAACTGTATCGAAGATATTTTTTTATTGAGAATTATAATTTTATACCGTGTAAGAACTTTATAAAGTGAAAGCTTCAAATACTACGTGCAAAGAGATTATTATAATATGTAAACATACATCATTCATTGACGGAAAATCATATCATTTCCTTGTTTTACAAGAGGAATTAAAATATTCATAGAAGAAAACATGCTAACAGTTGATTATATTCATTACACTTCGGTTTGATGACTCCATTGGTCGAGTGATTCTCTATTTAATTATGAATATTAAATGAATACGTGATACATCATAGAGTAAAAGAAAAGAACTTTTGTCAAAATAGAATGAAAAGATCTTAAAACCTCACTTGACGAACTAAAATATGATCTATTAGTACAACTGATAACATTTATAGCAAGACGATATTTTCATAAAAGTTTGAAAAATTGCGTCATGAAGATTCTGATGACCTATAAAAGGCAGACTGCACGGAGAAGACAACTTGCATGTTTATTACATGTAGTGACTCTACTGACTACTTGTGTAAAGTGTCGAAATGGTATGGAAATAATAACATTTATTTTATAATCACCAGTTATTTTCTTTAACCTCTGCTTGAAACGGCTGTCATTTTATCGATGTTTATCATTATTGTAGCTATAGACATATAAATGAAAAAACTAGAAGATGTCAAGAAGAAAAAAAAGGATATAAGAAGTTGTACCGGATCATTCCAAAGGGATATAACCTAAAAAGTATATACTATACTATACCCTCACGCCGTCTCCCAAGTAGGGTAGGCAGAGAGAACGGAATGCCAGACTGAAAACAATAAATATATTCAATAATAAATGTTAACGTATGGGCAAAGAGTGACTTAATGTTAATTTTTTTTAAAAATTATATTAATTTGCTAATTTTTAAGCATTTTATGTTAAATTATTTTCTTCTATATACCTCTCAAAATCGCTGTTTAGGGAAATTAATTGACGTTGATTTTATTACTATTCTCCTAAATGAAAATGTTCAATGAATTTTATTCAAGTCAAGAAATTTTATAACTAAAAAATCATTTACGATGAAGTAGGTAAGTGACTATTCATAATTTTTTTGAAAAATACTGTTAAGGGTGATTTGATCAATACGTAACTGAAAACACATTATATGTTTAGGATTCCATTAACTATGTATCCTGATGTCCGAAATCTACAAAAAAACAATAGTTTCTTAATAACTTATAGATAATATTCGAAAAAAATACGTGATAGTTTTATGAAATCCCATTGGTCCTTATAATGGTAATTTGACATTAAATGTTATTATACGTCAAAGTGAAAGGGATAATATCGAGATATAGGAACATGTTGGTCAACTATAAAACGTGCAGTTTGCGGCCAACGGCTCTGATAATACACCAAGCTACCATAATGATCGGTTTAATAATACTGGTTAGTCAAAACTACTTACAAAATAATAATAAAATAATACAATCACAATACGTTGCAATCAATATTACTACTTACCAATCGACTAGTGGTGCCAAGATTCTGCTTTATGTATATAACATAATACCGCAGGTCTAAATGCATGCAACCATTCTAAATCCGGAGAACCTTGAAAAAAATGCGAGTAACTACCTACCAACTAACTAATGTGTGTTTTTTTTATAAAAAAAAAAGTGGCGGCGCTTGTCAGTGATACATTTTACTTTTCAAACTTCTTTAGGGTTGCGTCTGATTTTTGTATTTATTAATTGCTTTTTTGATCTTTAAAGAGTGATGTCTTCTTATTACTTGGTTATTGTGAAAGTGTAGAAAGTAACAATGGACGTTCGTATAAGGACATTTGTGATATTTTGTATTTTTTTCGTTGTTTTTTTTTTGTGATTCAAAGTGCATAATTATTTGTGAAATAACTCATCAAAATGATAAGTGATTGCTTAATTTGAATGTGAACAAATTTTGTAGATTTTCACACGAAATTGAATAATTGCATAATTTAAACAATAACAATATTATTATTTGCGTTGAGAAAAATGTTCAAAGTGACAAAATATAAATTATATTTACTTTAATTAATCATCTCAGTAATACTAAACAGAATTTATGATAAAAAAAATACATGAATGTGGACGAATTAATAGTAATACGTTTATGCAATAAAGTTGTGACATCCTTGATTTAGTATGATTTTATTTACTAATATTTTGATGCATACAGATTTTAGTTTATTTCTTTGTACGACATCTGAAAGTTTTGAAATTATTTGATTAACGAATTGGTATTTAATTATACCTATATTGATGAACGTATAAATCTAACATTTTATTTATATAGTGCTTTATAAGCACTTAGTATGAACAAGTGACACCCGGATATGTCAAAGTTCCAGACAATATGAAAACAACTTGTCTGATAATTAATCAAACGTGCTGACCATAACAATTGTGAACATAAAGAAACAGGATCTCAATTCACCAATAGTTGCATACCCACAAGTATTTAGATACAGTAAAGAATGAATAAATAAATATATGCATTCATACATACATCAAAATGCAGAATAAGTTAAGAGATTTAAAACAATATTTTCTTTTTTGCAAGTAGGTATGACTTATTTAAAATGTTGGGACGTGGTTGAAGAGATACTTCATGAATTCATCCATAATAATTCTGAAATAAACTATAGTCAGCTTATTTGAATGAAACCAACCAATACCGGAAACGCTCATAAGTATGCATACTTTTTGACTATAGTAATACTATGACGGTATATCGTACAATGGGGTAGCCAGCAGATCAGTTACATGTAATAAACGTGCAAGCTACGTTTTCTATACCAACGAAATTTCAAAAGTATATTAGCATAAAAAAGAGTATATAAATTTCGTTTGAATAATAAATAATTCGATTATTGTATGAAATTATCACATTATTACCGACTGTCTGAGTAAATACCAATTCAAATAAAACTAGCTTTTCTATAATATTATACATCGTGATGTACATTGTTTATGTATGTATTGCTCTAATTAATTTATCATAAAGTCAGTTACTAAGCAATTATTATAAATTCAACCATAGTTCACGGAAACTATTACAAGACATAGACCAGATGAATAATGTTACTGTATCGACAGTTTATATAAAGTGGGCAAACCAATGGATAAATAGTTAGGTTATGTGGGTGGTACAGAGATAATAATATTATTAATGTAATAAGTTCACGTAATATCGATATTATGATAATATAGAGAGCAGTTTGTTCCAATAGCAATAACAGGGAAACGATACTATTACATATATATTCTTGTTATGAAATGAGCTATAAATATGTTGTTATACATATGAAACATTGGTAATACTGCACCAATTTACATGTAATCTCGATATATTACGTCCACATATTATTGTTTATCTGCAGTTTATTTAGTATCAACACATTTCTTACAAATTTTCTCACAGTTTATCGAATGATGAATAATGCTTCTAACATATATGTATACAGTTGATGTCATCACAATTGATAAATCAGCAATTAATTATCAACATATTTGTAGTAGTTAAAGAAAAAAGCTAGTTATCGGTTTATATTTGAAAGAATAATTAATAGGTGGTAGACTTCATCGCTGAATTGAAGGTATGAAATGCTATAATAATGTAATACTATGTGTAGTCGATATTTTATACCGATAATTCTTGATGAAGGTTCCTGTTAAATTATTCGCTATTTGTTTTACTCGCTTAACGCTAGCCTGATGATGCGAGCGAGTGCTCTCGAAAGTCGTTCGTGACTAAGAAAGTCACAGTGGAAGTCCTAAAGAAGCTATAACAATGCTTTACGGAACCGGTCTCTAACAGGGCACTCGTAAGCTTATAGATGACAGTGAAATACTTGCATATTCTTATCCGGAAACAAGGGTTCCTATTTAATAATTTATTTATATTTATACATTGTAGTATCTCCCACAAATCGTCCTCTTCATGCTAACACAAATAAACATTCAAGATCGGTGGGGTAGGTACCTCATACTTTAATTTAAGATATTTTATGTCACGTGATGTTTTACGAGCACCTACTTCACCTAACTCACCAAAATTCCACAACATTTATTTATTAGACTGTTTGCTAGACATCAGCTAATGGTCAATTTCCTTGAACCAATTATGTATGTAACAGAATAAATAAGCAAAAAATAATACGCGTCACATACAACTTTCAGGAGACATTGAGACAAATGATATTCAATGTCCTATCTTTAAAATAATTTATTCATACCAGAATTTCCTGCATGGCAGGCTGTATGTATATTGAAGTAAAAGTAGTAAAAACTGATCAAGGTTAATATTATGAATTACTTGACTTTACTCATACTAATGTTAATATCCATATATTGTTCGAAATATTTTATAACTTACGCAATTATTAACATTCAATCGCTTACCGGAAACAAATAATATTATTACTACGGGCTATTGTTATCATTATAACCGTATCGTTTTAACTATTTTTATAATACAATAACAATATAAATATTTTTCACATATTTACTGCATAATTAAAGCGTTATGCCCTTCGATTAAGTAGAGCTTTTTAAATTCTGATTGAATTTGTTAAACTTTTAAGTTAAAATCAAAAAAGCAAAATTCGAAATGAGATTTAACATTTTTAATTCAGCGCTGAAATTTGCTATCCGTCCTGAATATGAATTCTTTATTTTACAGAAATTATTTCGTCTGTCCATCTTTACTACCATGAAATCTCCCAAAATTGAGATAGTCAGTAAAATAACTATACAAAGTGTTATAAACTTGTAGATCTTCCTCTCTATGCCAACACAAAATATGAGAAATGCATCATTCTGAATAAGTGGCAAAGCAGAATGCCTGCCATATAAAAAGCACTCGGTAATTATTTTAGCACGAAGAGGACAGTTTGTATGTTTCTTACATGCAGCTGATCTGCTGGCTACCCCACTTGTGGGATATGCCGTGGTTGTATAGTAGTAGTATAGTAATTATTTTATATTATGACATAATAATACATCCAAGTTCTCTACAGGCCATCCCTCTTTTCTGGGAGAGGTCGTGATGGTATAATATTCAGTTCGACAAAGTAAAGAACAAAAATAGTCTTCTTTACGTTTGTGCTATTTCTTACATTGTATCTACAACAGTTATTCAATATGAGACAGAGCTACTCAAATCGTAATTTTTCACATATAATCATCTACTTTATATGCGAAAGAGCACACGACGAATTTGGTCATGTGCCAGAGATGAAAACAAAACCGAGCAATCACAAGATTGATTTCAAAATCGCGACATCAAATTAGCAATTACTTTCTTTTTGATAGACAATTCACTTTTATCACGTTTGAAAGTAAAATTGATTGAATTATACAAGTGAAATTTTATTTCTTATATCAGAGGACTATTTTGAAATTGACCACAACTTTTATGAGAGTGTAATTTACTAAAATATAAGCAACTGTTATGTGTGATATAATAAAAATCATATTATTTGCACTTGATAATGAACTTTGAATTTGATTAATATAAAACTTGATTAATTTCATTGTATAAAATCTAACCACAAAATAATACGTCATTTCAATGAACACTTAGACTCAAAAATATTTTGGTCAGTGTTCGAAAGCTTTTAATCATACAAAAATCAGAATAGTTATTATGATAAGATGGTTCTCATTTTTTTTTATTGAATTCATTTGATTGATACTTATTCTCGCCTTTATTTTCCAGGCTTTAGCAGCCACAGCTCTGGTGGTTCCAGCTGCTGCTCAAGATGACTACAGAGTAGCTCAAGAAGAATACAGAGTAGCTCGTCCTTCCAAGTATTCAAGATTCGACGATGAGGTAGCATACGAAAAACCCCAAGCCACAACACCTGTACCCATCTTAAAACAAATCAATAAGTAAGTTTCAAAATGTTTTTCTACTTTCAACAAACCGTGGAATTATACCCATTATGCGTAGCCAATAAAACTGGCAAAAAATGTAGGTACATAGTTAGCACCTAATTCAACTTAAAAATCCTGAAAAAATTGAATATTTTACAATATTTACATGAATTGTATCTACCAACTGGTACATATCAGGAAATATACACCTATAAGAAATATCCATTTTGAAAATATCATTGAATAAAGTTTGAAATAAGACAGCATCTATTATACTCTTTTATTTTCAGTGTATACTATCATTATGTCCTATAAATATTGGTTTAAAACAAACACAATTGCAATAATTATCATAACTCTTAAATAGTTTATATGGAACTCTATGTTACACTGAGAAAAAAACTAACAAAATTTCACAACGAATCATTGGTACGTACTATCAGATTAGGACCAGAGATCTTACAAACGATTCATTAGTACGAATCTATAATATTAACTCTTCGCAAACAAATTGTTGGTAAATTTACCAATGATTTGTTTGCGAAGAGTTAATATTATAGATTTATACCAATGAATCGTTTGTACGATCTCTGGTCCTAATTTGATAGTACCGTACCAATGATTCGTTTTGGGTATTTTTCTCAGTGTATGCGTAATGGTTTCAAAATTATGTGGCTTAAAATAATTTATGAATAATTTATGGTTGTTTTTCTAAAATAAAACAATATTTACCTTCATAGTCAAAGTACCTTAAGTATTTTAATTGTTCACATAAGTTCAAATCGTAATAATCAACAAATTATGTAAGTATAATGAATAGTTGAATTTCAATAATTATGTGATACCGTTAATTAATAAACAATCGGTCTCTAAATGAATGGCGTTTAATTATAAGTTAGATAATAATATTCAAAGCAATATTCTTAAAAAGGTAGAGAAATTAAAATTACAACGGCATTGGTTTTAATGAGATAATCGTTGGGTCCATATTATAATAAATAATAAGTATTTGTTTAATATAACGGTTACTAATGAGGTTAAGGTTATATTTTTGTACAATAAGTATTAAGTTACTAAGAAAGTAAACATACTTGATCGTATATCATTTCTTCATAGCGTAAACAAAACATAGAAACAGAGAGTTGAATTTATTTACTCGTTGAATTATAATATAATATAAACTAAGATATTATCTTAGTTTATATTTTGTTTAGTATAAATGCATTGTACACCTTTAGCAAAATTGAAAAAGTTTTTCAAATAGGTAAAGCTATTATTTAAACGAAAAACCACAAATAGTTCTAAAACAGGAATAAGTTCTGTACATAGCACCCTTGAAATCATATTGTAAATATCTATTAATCCGATTATCATCATGAACTTAGAAAATTTGTATCCAGAGAAAATAGTTGTCAATTTTATAAGTATATAGGATATAAGTATCCTAGCAAACTTCAATACACACACGTGAGTATTAGCACCTAAATGGAACCTCAAGTAATCGAAAGGTGGTAATAAATTACGAATTCTACATAGGTTCTTTAATGAAATCTAAATCAGAGAGTGATAAATCTTTCTTCCATGTTTCAAATTTTTTTGATTAGGTACACGACATTACACATTGTACTAAATAATAATAGTTGGTTTAAGGACACAGTGTAGGATGAATGAATAAGTACTTTCACAACATGTAATATTGTGTAAATTACTTCCAGTACTCTCTGTGAACTCAGTGTTCATGTCTAAATTACAAGATTTATTAGCGCCGTATCAATTATTTTGTGTGGGTTCTAGAGATGAACCGAGCTATAAATTTTTAAATCAACAAAGGGACGTCCTTCTACAATACGTCTTGTATTCGTGTTTAATAACAAAAATATAATTTAAAATAATTGTCATTCGATATCTTATATACTAAAATAATTAAAGATTTACGTAGATTTTACAAGTATGTGACTATGGAGTTCACCACGCTATTTACCTTTTTCGTATTATCAGTAAATCATCATTAGGAACAAAAAAAAGTATAATTTCCGCATTTTAAATCATATTTCCCGTTTACTATAGTTAAGTTTCTGATTGTCAAAAATAAATATTTTTCACCCACTACATTCCTAATGCGCGTTAAGGTTTTCGTTAAACTTACACTCTCCCAACGATATTAGATCTTAGGAATGACGTAAAGTAATGAGGTCACCTGACTATAATGGTGCCAACCTGTTGCTATATATGAAAATGATTTATTTTCAATTTGTGTTTTAAAAATAAAAAGTTTACCTATTAGCGAAAAAATAATGTAGATTTGTGTCTCAAATAAAATATGTAGACACGAGAAATAGAAAGTGAGAGAGCGACATTGAAAGGAAAAAATGTTGCGGGCAACAAAGTAAATGGTGCAATTCGACCAATAATAGTGAATAGAAAAATATCTATCACAGCTGAAAATTAGTGCATTTGCTATCTTAGTGCCAACACTGATGTATGCAAGAATAAACCAAATGTGAATAAGCTAGGGTGGTCTGGACATGTGGAAAGAATGAATGAAAACAGAGTTATAAAAAGTAAACTAAATGTGAATAAGCTAGGGTGGTCTGGACATGTGGAAAGAATGAATGAAAACAGAGTTATAAAAAGTATATACAAGGCCGAGAGAAAGGGGACTGGGAGACGTGGCCAGTCATGTATTAAACGGCTAGATCATGTAGACCAAATCCTCAAAGATGGACGCGTGTTGAGTACAATGAACAGGAGAGTATGTATGAGGAATTGTGTGCAAGGATAGGAGGAAGTTTCGCTCTATCCTTTCTGCTTACTCCGCCAGGATAGTAGTGTGGTAGTATGCATGTATGTATGTGTTCTTCATGCTGTTAAATTTACGTAAATATAATGAATAAAATATAATACGGGAATTATAAATAGTGTGAATTCTTGAATTTTGCATAAAAATATTTATTTTCCAGCCATAATGATGACGGATCTTACACATACGGATTCGAAGCAGCCGATGGCTCTTTCAAGATTGAGACCAAGGAAGCTAACGGCCAAGTGAGAGGAAAATATGGATACACAGATGCCAATGGAAAGGTACTTCTACCAACATAGTATTTATTATGTCGTTATCTTGTATGCTAATTATGAACTTAAGAATTATTATTCACTAAGTTGCAACTGAATAACTACATGGTTACCTTTATTTATTACTATGCAGAAGATGGTCATTATTTAGTGTTGGTGAAGGGTATTCGATAAAATCTTCGGAAGCTGAGTTCAAAGACCAACAAAGATATGTAATCTTTGCTAGTCATAAAATGTAATTAGTCATTATTTGCTAGTTAATTTAAAACAAATAATAGATTACACATCTCTCTATGTATCTACGTATATTACAAAATTTTGTGTGATTTTAAAATGAGTTTTAAATTCTTTCCCAACTTATTTCAAAGTTAATTTAATAAAACAATATTTTCTAGATATATTGCATTACAATATGCTAGACAGAAAAGCAAACTTAATTGTACAATTATATTAACTTATTATTATTTTTTAAATTATACGCTTTGCACCTTTTCTGCCTTTTCAATTATTTGCATTTAATAACAAAAGAACTTGGTTCATTACCTTTTTCAGAGGACCTTAATTAATTTCCGACATTCTATTTTTACAAGCATAATATATGATAAACTATTTTTTAATCTATATATTCAATATATTACTCGCTTAGTAATATTATGTTTTAGTCATTCTAAATGTCAATCGAGTCTTATAGCATTGGCGATATGAATATAAAATAGAAAGGCAACAAAGGTTTTATAGAGCTGCTTAGTAAAAAATTGGATCAACTTTATTAATATTTACCAATACCGGTTTGCGATAAAATCTGTACCGGCCATATGTATAACAATAATTATAAGTCTTAATTTAATAGACAAAGTATGTAGGCAATATTTTGTATCACCTATGAAATATTTAGGTAGGAAAACGTTATATCAAAATGCATAATAATTATTTGAATACTCTTCCACTTGATTTTAACCGTGTAAGTAGAAAAATAAGCAAATTATATTAAATAAAAAATATTTATATTGCAACTTTGATAACCAAAAATTTGAGTAAGTAATAAAGAATAAATCGCGCCTTTGCGATAAACTCGCCCTTTGTATATTGATTTATTTGATTTGAATTTATACCTTTTATGTAATTGTATTTTATCAATGTTCAGTAAAGAATGAATAAATAAAATAAATAAAATATAGTTAAGGCCTTTAGGGTATTGAAAAAGCAAAGAAAAAATCAATCTTAAAGTTTTTCTATGAATAATAATAAGAGAAATTGTATGAATGTAGAAGATGAAGCGAAAGATGTATATAAGGGTAGATCTATATGACGCTTCCATTCTCTATGTCTACCTCTCATGGAATATTGCACGAGGTAATATGATATACAATCAGTCGCGTGCCTGCCATACATGCAAAAAAGCACAGCATGCCCATAGAATCTATGAAGAAAATATTGAAATCATCAAAAACTAGTTTGAATTTGCCGCCAAACATTTCGTTGCAAAGAGAACAATTCACAAAAATATACGCAGCAAATATACAATTTTTGTAAGTTTTAGAGTTTTTATCAAAAGCGCGTACTATTTGTATTGAAGTGCGTGTACAATCGATACGTTATTTTGACTTTTTTTAATAAAATCCAATAATTTACCGTGATAGCTAAATTAATGGAATAGTAAGTTATTGCTTTATACGTTGCGTCTGTTCTCACTAACACACACTTAAATTTTAGTGTGAATACGTAGTAGGCAATGACGCGCCATATATGTGTATTATTGGGTATGTTTGGTTGTATGTGTGCAATCTTAAGGACAAAATAAGCAAGCATCTCAAAGAACGTTTGGGTGCATAATGTACCTATATGAGTATGTTTTTATTTGTATTGGTTGTGTGATGATTGTGTGAGTCGTGCGTAACGTACTAGGCAGTTAAAAATAATTTGAAGGTAGATACTATGGGCAACCGCTAATAGTTTTTAGACTTGAAACGTTCTTCATAAAGGATTGATTAATATTATGATGGATGCGCGAGACAAAATAAATTGTATAGTAATTACGACATTTAACTTTAAAGTTACTTACATACTTAAAAATAGTATTTATTTGCATCGCAGACTTCTTGTATTTTATTTATTTATATTAAGGACCCATGAAGTCTTCGGCAAACAATAGATCTCCCACTAAAGTTTTTAAGTGTCTTTTAAGAGACGTCGCATATAAACCATTTAATATCTTAAATTCAGCAAAGGGGTATGTCAACCATTCTGGATATCTTATTTATTTAATTTTTTTTATTATAACGAATGTTAGACCAACATGAAAAGCCTAGTCCCGTCTCCGATATATATATTATATTATTCTCAAGGACGTCCACTCGTTTGCGAGTAAAATAGTATATTTGTACAAAGCATGCCCGATGTGAAAAGCCTAGTCCCGCCACTGTATACAATATATTATTATAGGGAATTTTTGTTGAGGTCAGAATTGTAAACAATTTCTAAATTTTTCAGTTGCATGTTGTGGAATATGGAGCCAACAAATTCGGTTTCCAGCCAGCAGGTGAAGGTATCACAGTACCACCAGTAAACTATGATGCCGAACCAGAAGAAGAACTTCAAGAACCAGAACCAAGAATCACTCAGGTAAGGAAACAGTTTTAAAGATTATTTTAATAACCACTCGTAATGCCTTCACAGTATCAAAAAGCAATCATAAATTTATTTATTCTTCATTATATGATAACTATTGAAACAAGCGTTTCGTTCTACCTACTGTAGATTGTAAATAACGCATTAGAGTCATCTTTCACCTTCTTAGGTTATTATCAATCTCCAACATAACATAAAAAGTAAAAAAAACGGCTCTCTCGCGTTGTTCACCAACTACTTGTGCACCAACACTATAATCAAATTAATTTAGTTTAGTATACAAAAAGTTCTGTCAACATGCTACTGATCATTTCCAATGTGGACAATCTAAAAGATGTCTTTAACGAATACATTGATCGCAAAATTAACAACTAAAAATGTATTCAGGTCAAGCAATCCAGAAGGCCACAACCTGCTCCTCAGCAGGTATACAGGCAACCAGCTCCTCAGCAGGTGTACAGGCAACCAGCTCCTGCCACTAGGGCTCCAGTAAGTGAACCCCATATCATCTATTCGGCACCAGCGCCAACACCAAAGAGGGTAAAGATTATATATCTATTTTTATTCCTACTCGATGTCACAACTATGACGACTTCAGAGAATTCATCACGCATTTTTTTTATATAGGTGAAGTTTTATTGTTTATTAAAAGAATTACTTGTGTTTTCAGCCTTCTTTCTTCGCTGGAGCACAACTTGCTGAACAAGAACAAGACACCTCATATGACTATAATGAGCCAGCTCCTCAGCCAAGACCCGTTGCAAGACCAGCTCCTAGACCTCAACCAGTCCAATATGCTCAGCCCGCTCCAGTTCAATATGCTCAACCACAACAAGTACAATACACCAAACCAAAAGCTAAAGCTGTTCAATATGCTCCCACCGAATCTTCCATCGATAGTTTCATTCCTTCTGCTGAATTTAGTTCAGCCATCTCATTCAACCAACCACAATACAGAGCAGTTCCAACTGCCGCTAAATATCAATCAATTGAACCACCTCAGACATTATTCAGACAGGATGCTGTGAGCCAAAGTAGACCAAAACCTCAACCAGTGAGGTTTACTCAAACAGAAGCTATCATCAATGAGGAACCTAGGGAATACATCCCAAGGAAACCAAAAGCCAACAAAGTAGGAGGTTTCTTTGACCAACTGGAGGAGCAATACTCTCTTCCAAAAGGAAATGCTCAGCCATTACATGATGTGTCATTTGGATTCTTCTAAATATAGAATCACTTTAATTATAAGTAGTCTAAATAATTTATAAATATCAAAGAAAATTAATTGAATTTTTCGTATTTCATTATTACTCAGCATTTTTGTTTCATAATAAAAAATATTTTCATATATTATATTGATTTTAAGATAGCTCTTAGGTATATAATTTTTCTATGATTTCTTCTTGATAACTTTATTAATTTAGTTGGCATGACTAACTTAGTACTTTTATACCTTTGCAAGCTACTATTTCAATAAATGATCGCCATTTTTTTGACACGAAATCCTAAAATACCTCAAGACCAATGACGTTTTCTATTAGAATACGAGTATCTTTATCCACTAGAACTCCTTTTGTAAATATCTACTTCTATGTGTTCCTGAAAACTTTTCAAAAAAATCCTTTAAAATGAAAATAAAAATTTGATAAAATAGTGAGTTTTTTATTTCATTAATAAGTCACTTCATAAATATAGGAATATTTCTAGCATCTATGATGTGTAATACACTATATAATATTTATTTATCTACTCCTATACTTTGTCATCTGCGAGCAGACTTGTTTCACAATGTAACAAACTTCAAACAACTCCATGTGTAATAAAAAATATTCTTTTAAAAAACGTCCACAGTTCATATTAAGAATATGCATTGGATGATGCTTACACATTTATTTTAAGAAATGAATCATTTTTCTTCTCGATATCTTATACAACATTTATTATTTTGTAGATATATTATTTTTCTTATATACCCGCATCGTATAGTCATCATATACTATTCTATCCACTTACATGAAGAACAAACATTTTCACAAACTCACCAATAGCAAAGGCAATTCGATTGTTCAATGGTTTTGCCCCGAATATAGACATATTCCAAATAAAGTACGCTAAATTCATAAGGAAAGTAAAAACAACATTATAAATGTTTATTTTCTTTGGGATCACACTGGCCGAAAGCTGAAATTGTCGCAGTAAAAAATTGTGTCTTTTTGATAATAATAATGATGTATCTTTTCTACTAGGATATTATTCATTAAATCCAATGTTCTTTAAACATAAGTATGACAGTTTTAAAATTCATTAATTTAGATACTACATACCTACGTGGATTATTTTAATGTTGCAACTATGTGATTCTGTACAAATCTGAATTTGTTTGAATTCTCAAAAGTTCTTAAATTAGCCTTGTAGTTCAATATTTAATATCTACCTATTTTTGATTATTAATAGTCTTCTATACATAACTATCATACAAGCCAATACAACATCCTACACTAAATTATATATATGTTATAATCGTTATCTGAAAATCATCTTTTCACAAGATGTAATAAATTAATCCATGATCAATTCTGTAGCAAATCTTAAAAATAAAAACATTGCATTTTCCCACGTTGACGAATAATTAACAATTTGGTAACAATGATGCTCTGCAATATAATAATTTTCATATAAACACGTATATGTACGCAATTTATAAACAAATTATTTAGTAATTTTCACGAGTTGTAGGTAATATTTTAAAATAGTCACACCAAACTCTTAATTATGACTTACATAGTTATGAACTATATTTGACATCAAATCATTTGTAATTATTTATCAAGAAGTAATTTTTATAAAAATATCATTCATATTCAACTCAATTTTGTTGTAATTCATGGAAATCGATAATATAATTCAGATGTAATTCAACGCATCTTAATAATGATAATAATTAAAATAATAAACTTTATTACACAATATACAACATAAACAATAAAAACGTTATTTAATAATGTGATACACATAAATTATATTGTGCAACGAGCGAGTTTATCGAAAGAGCGATATCTTCCAACTATCCTAAAGTAAGATTGCCATCTTGTAAATATTTTTCATAAATAGTATTCACCTTTTGTTTAGTTTATAAATTAACGTGGATTCACTACATTAATTATTAGATTTATTTTTTGTGTCAATCACCCTAAATATAAGAATTATACTGGTATCGAGAAGCTTGAAGAGGTCAGCAGCAGGAGGATTCAAACTCGAGATCTCTTGATTAATAATTCGAGGCTCATCAGAGTATCGATCACCTGATTTAAAATTAAATTCTAGAAACATACAAAAGAAATATTTCTGTTCTAATTCACCTCAGTTTTTAACTAGACAGGTAAAATATTGAAGCAATAAAACCACCTTAATTTAAAATTATAATGGTAGGGTACTAGATACTACCAGAATTTAATAACATACTCACGGGTATCCTTGGTGCAAGGTGTGTAGGTATAATAATATCTCTGTGTTATAACTATTACTATAAGATAAATCTTATTGTTTGATAGTTAACTTGGTATGTGACGAAACAGAGTTATTAAAACAATGGGTCTACACGACCATATATCAGTTTTGATATTATTACGTACATACATACACACATAATAACATTACCTACTAGTTACTTTGCGGCTTTATCTATCTAGACAAAACAATTAGAATAACCATTGATATTATATGTATTAGGTATTTTTAAAACAAGATTAGTTGTGCAAGTTAATGAGAAAATATAAACCTTGGGAAATGTATGAATGCGACTTATTGAAATATTTTTCTCTTGGTTTCAAGCACAATACCTATTTGATTTTATTTTTAATGACGCTTTATACAGCTTACCTATTATTATTTTCGATCTTAAGTAAAATATGTTTTTATTGAATTGTCTTGTGTCCTATTTTTGTAGGAGTTTAGCATTTACAAATGTGCTATGTTAAAAAAATAAAGAAATATAAATACCTACGTTAAAATAAGCTTTATTGGAAAACATTAACGATTATATTATAACGAATGAGATTTTTTTATTTGTAATGTGTTTAATTGAAGAGTACTTGTTTTGTCCAACATTGAGCAGAGCTCATGTTTTAACGAATTTTATTTATTCATGAAGTATGTTGATACATAATGATTTTAAATGTGGATATTTAAAAAAAATGTAAATGTGAGATAGTACACCCGAAATTAAATTAGCTTTGAAAGGACGAGTCTATTATTTTTTAAGAGTATACTTAACAACCTTTGTCGGTGTCAGATTTCTGTCAGTAAATAAAATAGTATAATCGTGGTTAGATGGAAAAAATCACTTCAGAATGATAATCTTGCCACTGCATTTCGTCTTAGTATTTTAATTACTGTATTGCTTTGTTAACACTGTGAAAGGTATAATGATGACGTACAAATAGAATAAAATAAGTAAATAAAAGTGCATTTTTTTTACATAATGACATTATTTAGACTGAATATTTCGCAAAGAATAAAAATATAAAGATTAAGCAATAGTATAATCTGAATATGCATGCCAAATAGCAATATAATAGATGAGTACGATAGTAAAATGTTAGATTGAAAGATTGCAGAAAAATTGGGCACGGAACAACGTGATATTAACTATTCGTTTAGTCATAATAACGATATATCTAGTTTACTATAAAAGATTATGCGATTTCTCACGGCTGGTTGTAAGAACAAAATACTCGTAATACGAGACAATTGCAATATATATTTTACATAATAATAATAATTATTACTTTTATATGTAACAACCAACATGCAATCATATTTCGCACATGATTGTGTTGAAAAACAACAAAAACTTTCAATTCATAATAATATTAGTTCCCTCAGTGCAATGCAATGGTACATTGTGATATATTGTCAAGTATTTATTATAAGACACATGCAACTATTGATATACTAATATACTCTGATGAGAAAATGTTAATGTGGTATTGTATTTTAATAAAAATGATACAAATTAGCTATTACATATTGTATTATGTCTTTAGATAATGCGTACAATATTAAAACTCTCATATGTAAGAAATATCTAATGACAATGTGATCTGCAGAATTTGAATAAATTATTACAATTTTCTCTTATTGTAGTAATACCTTTTCCGTGTTTCCTTTAACGGATTGTATTGTAATAATTAATATAAGGAAGGAAAAATAATAATGATACACGACTTTTCTAACTTACCCTAAATTTATTCACAATGAGTAAAGACCAGTTTGTACAATGGTAACTACGAGTATATATTCACAGCTGGTTGTAGTCTATAGGTACAATAATTAAATATTATGACATTATATTCTTTAGATAATTATATAACACATTATAACATTCTTTTCTCTGTCTTTGATTCAGTTTCTTTGGTTTCTGATTCTTCTCCAATTATCTGTACGTTTCTTACTTTTTTTCTAAATTCAGGAACTGGAGTCGTCATCATCAGCTGTGGATCTGGCGGCATGGGGTTAAAATCTGGATTGATTGCCAGCATTAACATCTTCAGTAATAAAGCCTCTCGTACATCAGGTGGCAAATATTCTACTGGTTCATCATTCTCATTTCCACTTCTCTCATCTTCATACCTTGGATCATATTGTCTACCGTAAAATCTTCTCCTTGGAACATATCTTTGACTTTCATAATGCATCGAAGGATCAAATGGTGCTACTTCATTTCTATATCCGTCATCTTGTGATCGATAATCGTTTCTTCCTTGATATTGAGGTATTGGGTTTTGATAAGCAGGCTGGTAAGGATCATATTGTGACTGTTGGGGAAATGAATTATATCGTCTTTCTTCATTAAACTGTTGAGGATAAACAGGACGAGGGTTGTAAATTTGTTTTTGATTTCTGTAATCATTTTCATATGCTTGAGGTTGTTGCACATATGGACCTTGATAAGGAGGTCCAGGATTGCTAAGTCCTTCTCTGATATCGATCAGAGTCTGAAGTCGATTTTGTCTGATTAGAAGTTGTTGAAGAAGTAATTTTAAATCTCTTGTGCTCACAGGAGCAGATATTGGAGGTATTTCATTCATAATTGGCTGTGGAATAGGAATAGCTGGAATTTGAACTCTTTGTTGAACGTAATGATTTTCTCTTATATTATTGTATGGATTGTAGTGTGTTGGGTACCTTGGTACTTGTTGGTTTCCTGGATAAATTGGAATAGCAACTACATTTGGTTTTGCTTCCGGAATGGCTTCATGATTTTCCATGTGCTGTAATGGTGGCCTATTAACTACGTGAACAATATTAGGTGGGGTCACAGAATGCTGAGGAACATATTCTGTGTTCCTTTCAACATGAATATTTGGGTTGTACCTAAACAATACTCTTTGGTTACCAATCGGAATCGGTGCTCCCGGATTATCTCTCAGAAATTCTCTGGTTTTAAATTGAACGAGTGGAACTGGTCCCACAGGTATTTGCTGACTTGGTCTTATATACGGTCTTTCTAATACTCTTGGATCTACGTTTTCTTGTGGTGTTGGATATTGTAAAATAGGAATTGGATTATTTGTAACAAATTTTCCATCGTCAATTTTATTAGTTGTTGCTTCTAAAGTTGATTCTTGCTGATCCTCGTGAACTTGCGGAACATTTGACTTTTCCAAAGCTTTGTGTCTAGCTGCAACGATGTTATGGACGTGTAAAAGTCTTGGTCGTCCTGTTGTAGTTGTGAAAAGCGGTCTGGGTGTTCCAAGAGCTATGGATCCTCCATAAATATCTGTCGTGTCATCTCCTGCAGATTGCTGAAATGCATACATTGGTCCATTGTCATAATGTGAAGTAGTGAGTTGTCTTCTGAAAGTATTTGCTCTAGAAGGCTTATTTTCTTTAAGTTTTTCTGGTGTTTTTTCAAATACTAAAGATGATCTGATTAAATTTGATGGTGAGGTGTTATTAATTTCTGATGTCATCTTTTCATCTTGATATATCTGAGGTCCTTCATTAAGGAGCGCTGCTTTTAAAGTTTCAGCGGTTGTTTTAGTATAAATCAAAGGATTACTCTGTTTTTCAGACTGTGACATATTCATATTAGGTATTATTCTAGAGACTACTCGATATGATTCAGTTGTTGTAACAGTTGGGATACTACTTACAGTATTGACTGGTTTTCTTCTCGGAATGGTTTGTATAACTGTAGGTTTTGTAGGTGTACTGCTCTTTGGATATACTAAAGTTGGCTGTGCTCGTCTAATGGATGTTCTATTGGGCCTAATAGTTGGTGGTGATGATGCTATAATAGGAACTTGAGAAGTATTACTTGTAGAGTAAGATACTCGTTTAATTTCTCCACTTGGATCAACGTAACCAAAAGTTCCTTTTATATTCCCCTGCACGTCCCTACTCTCAATCTTAAAGGTGCCATCACCGGCTTCATATCCAACAGTATATGAACCATCATCGTTTACTTTCCTTATTTGCTTTAAAATTTCAATCTTCTTTGGATCTGCTGATTCTGAGGCATCTAAGTCTTTGGTAACATTATTTTTCGTTTCTGATTCTGTTATGTTAATAGTGCTGGCTTCGGTCTGAATTTCTTCTGATGAAATCCCAAGGAGGAGCATGCTCGTCATCAGCAAAATCAACCATAGTGATTTCTGCAATAGAAAGAAAAACATAATTAATAAAATCACACATTAAGTAATTATTAAATTATATTAATAGCCTTAAGAGACAAAAAATATTACAAGGCCTGTAGATACAATGGTACATTCAAAACATTTCATTGTGAATAGACACGTATAATTATTATGTATCTTATTTTTACATGAATTGACATAAGTGAAAAATCGCGAAATAATAGGAAAATAAACAAACTATTTTTATGTTCCGTTTAACACTGATTCAAAGAAATTAATTGCAAAATTGTTGGGCATAAAATATGTAAGCACATATAATTTTGAAAGTAACTTTATTTAGAAATATTAATAAATTAGGTATATCCTATATAAATTTCATTCAGGTTCCACTGTTCATAAATATTTATTTAAAAACACTAAATCACTTGTAAAATAAACAATCCACAACAGTCACATAATAATAACATAAAAAATGTCACTTTGTCATCAAACGTTGACAATAATAAATGTTATAGAGGAAAAGAAACAAATAAGTAAATCAGAGCATAACAAGCACTAATCACAGATTGTAAACACTGCATGGTTTGTAAACATAACTGAACGATGCATTATTAAAACAATAGCGAACACTTTTTATTCTTATACCCACCTTGCGGAGTACACTCATCATAAGCAAGGACTACATGAAAAGAGATCAGAATATAAACTGACATAGGTAATTGCTTGGGAGTCCCCTATATAGGCTGCTGCCCCTTCCAGAGCTTTGGTTCTATCACAATGGATAGTTGTGTATACAAACACACGGCTACTCGCTGTGGGAATATTCGGGCGATCGTGGGAGAACCGTAGTACCGTACTCTGCTGTGTGTTATCGCACTAATACACCGTCAATTTAAACGGTCAAGAATATTAGACCAATATTATAATTCTAAGATGTTTCAATTATTTTTAGTGTCACAAAATCAATTTTTCTTTTTAATATTATCCATTTGGTGCATATTACAAAAATATAATGAAAGTGTGAGTATTATGTAGGTACTTAATATCTTTATTTAAACTTATTTAGTTATCGTGATGTCGAAGACGTTTTGTTGTCTATATTTTATTCATATTAAATATCACATCAACGGAATACAGCAAACATTTATCTATTGGAATTTTTACTTGAAGTATTTTTATTTCTTTGAAGATATTATGTTTAATTTACAGAGGTGTTGAGTAAGTTATCTCGTGGAGCACCCGGTAACGAATTGGTCTCCCACTCTTCTCTGTAAGTTTTCGAGTGTCCTGTTAAAGGCAGGTGTTCAAAAAATTAGGACATTTTACATCTTAAATTCAGCGATGAAGTTTGCCACCCATGTGAATGTTTTGATTTTATATTGGCACGGAGAGGACCGTTTTCATGTTTATTGTATGCAGCTGGTCTGCTGGCTACTCCAATTGTGGGATATGCCGTGATGGTATAGCAGTATAGTAGAAAAAGTAGTTGAGTAAGTAGGTACTGGAGAAGAATATTTTATAGTATCAATCGACTGCGTTAAAAAAATATACAAAAACTCAATGTATTATTTCTAAGTGTAAAATGCGAACATACAGCCGCGGAAAAGTGGTATTCATAATATCAAGTGATCATATTGCGCAAGCGTCTCGACAACACTACACAGAAATTATCAATGTTCTTATTTCATTCATAATAACACCTAGTTTGAGCTATACGTAGCTGTATGAGTATCTTGGCTACTATCATTATTTATTATAGCAGAACACATAACATTACTATTAGCCAAGTATTTCAGTTTTTCGAATATTGTAATTGGCCATTTTCAAGTCCGAAATATTAATGAGTTGGGGTGGAAGATATCGCGGTGGACGGAAGTAAATTGATAATAAATAAAAGTTCGAAATTGGAATTGATGCAAATTATAAAATTTTCCTCTTTTTTCAAAAATTTAAAATTTAGATCGGAAACCCTGAACTACTAAAAATGAGAACAGCAAATCCTCAGCCAGATGTACCAATCAAATGTACCTACGTATTACATATTTGTAGATAGTACTCAAGTACTGTCATGTTAAACATTAAAAGTAAGCAGAAAGTATTGAAAGATTCACATTTCTCATACTTCTATCACTATACCATCACGGCATATCCCACAAGTGGAGTAGCCAGCAAACCAGTTGAATGTAATTAGTTTCACAGTTCTCTCTGACACATATCACGCCTCCATTATATCGTTGGCACAGTTTCTCATATATTATATTATAATATCCTATTCAGTATTCCTATTCTTTAAGCTGGCCTTCCTGAGAAATGGATATTATGTGATGTTATATTTTTTCTCTGCCTTATTATTTTCGGGCATTGGCCAAAATAATTGTATATAACAAAGTGGTCCACTAGAAGTAGGTATAATCACACCGACATTACCATTATTATTATTACGAGTATAATACGCAGTTACCCAAGTGGTTTGAGACACTTTTTTTGGTGCGGGTCACTCATTGTTGGCACCTTTGTGATACTTTACTTTGTGGGACGAATTGGAGATAAATTTTAATACCTAATTATTTCGTTTTAAGATAAAAACAAAAAACGGGCATATGTTGAAAAAGAAGCAAAAATAAAAGGTCAATGCTTTTCTGTAGATAATATACTATTTTATTTTCAAAAGGATCTATTAGGCTGGGCGCCAAAATTGGCGAGGTCCTGCTTGGCTGGAAAGGAGGCGAAGACGTCTATTATCATCGACAAATTATCCTGGTTTCATAGAGAAATCAGCTTCCTCCATAGCGGTTATATTAAATTGAGTCACTTCTTCAAATGATATTCTTAATACTTTCACATAAATACACCTCAAACACTCTCACAGTAAGCAATATGCTTATGTCGTGAAGGTGAAATAGGTCGGGAACGGGCAACAGGTAGATTTGATCTCAGAAAATTTCTATCGAAATTCCTAGTCTCGTTTATTTCAAAAAGTGATCTAAGTTAACTTTATTCCAAAGCTGGGTCTGATTCGTTGCATGTATGAAGGCATTGTTTCTTTTTTCAAGTATGTTGGCAAGTGATAAATTTAAAGATATATAATTTTATCCTTATCATGTTGCACTGCGAACTATTGCACATTATAAAGCGTCACTTTAATTAAGTCATACAATAATGTATGGCCATGAAGGATCAAAAATGATATACATTATTACTTTAGACTTACTTACGTCTTGGGAAAATGGAATGTATTATATTTGTTATCTTAAATTGAATGTATCTACTGGTAATAATATGAAATATTCCTACAATATAAAGTGCGATTAAAAATGTGATTGTTGTGAGTAATAATAAATCATTATTGTTCCATAAAAAAACTGTGCAAATTTCAAAAAACATTGACGTAAATATATAAATCAACAATTGCTTTCAAATAATTCCTTAAAATGATTATCTTTAATTGCCTTCTGTGGATGTTCCACTTGTCACATATGCTGATGCAATTGATGGTATAAATTTATAGAAAGACCTTTATTTAGTAAACTTTAAATTTTATATTATAATAATTTATGCTTTAATATAAATTAGAAATACCTATCGATTATCGAATGATACGAATGTCGAGAATGTCACATTTTTTTATTGGATCACTTTATTGTAATAGAAAAGCAATACTATTTAAATAAAATATAATATATCAACATATTATTGTATTTAAATTCTCAATAATTAATAATATGGTCAATATTTTTGAATAGATATAACTTCTAGCAAAAAATTAAAAAGGGTTCTTTTGAAAAAAAAATATTTTTTATGTATCCATCTCTAATGGAAATGAGGTTAATTAGTCACGTCATTTATGTTGCTAAATTTAATATTTAATCAGTATTACATATAGGTAACCTGCATAATGTAATATACTGATATGTGTAATGAGACACATATAAATTTAAAATAATCATTTCCCTATGTATTCAGAATCTCACATAAATTCAATTCACTCTTCCATTTCTCTAATGAGAGGATTGTCTTTGTATGCAGCATACATTTCTTCAGTTCATTATTATGTCATGTTTTCCATATAAGTATAAAAGTAGTTGAAAGTATGTACATTTAAACAATATCATCAATATCAATGGTCTAATAACTCTTACTAAGATTTTATAAAACTCCGTAGTGAAATCCTTCCAAATTATAAAAGAATTGTTGTGTTTACATTAATGATTCAAATAATGACTAAAATGTTTGTTAAATTTACAACTTCCTCAATCGCCTTTATTGTTTAAGTGATATTTAATTAATATTAATATCGTCATTATTCTTTTCTAACGTCCACAACAGAAGACCTGAGAATTATTAATCAGCATAATGGTGCTCAAAGTGGTTCACAAAATGTAACATTATAATGCAATAGGCGCAACGACTTGATGAACGCGACGGTAAAACTGTGATGTGAGACACTCAGAGTTGGCAAACCATAACTGTAATAAAGGTTTATTCATTGAGGAATATTTTTGCTACCACTATCGTTTTCAATTAACAGGCTTATTTGAAAAACTAAAAAAAAAATTGATATTTTAAGACCTGCAGGATTACTCTTGGCACATTGTAAATATGATCTTAATCTTGTCTTGATCTTAAAGGAACTAGTGATGTAACGAATATTCGTATTCGCATTCGCCAATATTCGCATATTTCAAAGTATTCGCATTCGTATTCGCAAAAAAATATGCGAATGCTTTGCGAATATTATTTCGGTTATAAAGTATCGGATATTCGGTAAAAGTACCGATACTTACCCGGTACATTGCAGAAAAAGGTACTGCAAGAAAATATTCTTTAAGAAAACCGAGGAGTTTTGAAATATTTTAAATTCCTGTACCATTTTGGAAATTCGGTGACGAGGGAGTAGAAATTTTAATCATTGAGCAATATTGTAGAAATCTAAGCAAGTCAATATTCGCTATTCACATTCGCATTTGGGAATGTCGGTAACAAATATTCGCATTCGCATTTACAAATATCCAAAATCACACATTCGTTACATCACTAAAAGGAACTATAGTAAAAAATACCGCCTATAATTCATATCACTATTATTTTAAACTAAAGAAAAGTTCACGATCTCTGATTTTCCCATGAAAATTGTAAATGTTTACGTTATAATAGCTAATGAACAAACAAACAAATCTTAGGTAATAATAAATTTATATTTAGAACTGGGTAGGTACTTGAGAGTAATTATATACTTCGCACAAGTAAGCCGTGTATGTAACTCTATAGAGTACTTGTGACATAATGTCAATCATCCAACATACCTGCTATATGTATATTATGTATATGTGCACTCTATTTGTATTGTTGTATAGAAATAAAACTATTGTCTAATAAAAATAAAAATATTCTTGTTTTGAACAATATAGAATAAAATAAGGCGTATTAAAGCTATTAATTATTACAAAAGCACATATATCTTTAACTAGATACTTACACATGTGTAAATAATTATACTTAATATAATGTGTAATGGGTAATAAAATGACACCGAATTGGTGTTGCAATGTTTTGACCTGTAACTAAGTTGAAATGAAAAACTCTTGATTTTTATTGACTTTTATTAAATTTAATCATTAATCTGCCCAGTAAAATTTTGAATACCTACTTACATAACCATAAAAAATGTTTCTGTTTTAAAATTTTGGTTCATTTTTCTTTTTCCCAACCAATAAGGAAATTATTGAATTTACTAAAAAAATGTGTGGAACATATTCCATTCTATTCTTTTCTTCTCAATGCCATTCACTCGTTTGCGAGTGATTTAGGTCATTATGGAACTTATCTTCTTATTATTCAGTCAGTTTAGATCCGTCTTTGGACAAAGATCGTCCTTTTGATTTCCCACTTACATTCGTCCAGAGATTGCTTCATTCACTTCCTTCTGGTAGATTGCCATCAACTGATTATCAATTTATGATTCCTATAACAAAAGTAAAGTCAAATATTTTAGATACAGTGAAACAATTTAGTAAAATGGCACGGAGTTTTTTTTGCAAGCAGTCGATACGATGGCTCTTCATTTGTAGGAAATGCCGATCGTATGAACGAATGGACGAATAAAGTAAAATTCCAACTAATATGCCAATCTGGTTAATACCTCATTTTACAAGCCTGCGAATAATAACATTGTTCTTATCTCATGGACATATATTCGATAAAATATGGGAACTTTATAGTATAGTATAAAAGTTTATTCTTCCGATGTTTTGATATAATATCCTCATCCTCATTCACACCTCTCCACTTAACTCCAATAATCGAGTAGATAAATCAATGATCTTGGCCTTCTGATTGAAATATTATTGTAAAATAATAATCATACAAGATTACAGTATTAAAGTATAACAAGATCAATCTTCACGCCCACTATGGTTTCAATACTAAACTTATTATAAATGTACATATAAGACATTAAACCTGAATAAATTGTCTAGATTTAAATTTATCTCGTAGAAACACACAATGGTATTGAAATATAAATGTTACCTGAATGAAAGAAAATTCGATTACCTTTAATATTATATATAATCTCCAATAGTTGCAGAGTGAGTATTATACATATTTTATTATTATTGAGGTAAAAATTGTTAGATCTAATACGCAATACTGTTTTAGATATGTCTTGCTACTACTACTACTATACCATCACGGCATATCCCACGAGTGGGGTAGCCAGCAGACCAGCTGCATATAAAACATGCAAGCTGTCTTCTCCGTGCCTATATAAAATTAAGACATTCAGGATGGGTGGCAAACCTCATCGCCGAATTAAAGATGTAAAATGTCTTATTTTTCGAACACCTGCCCTTTACAGGACACTCGAAAACTTATGGAGAAGAGTGGGAGACCAATTCTTTACAATTCACTGTTAAGATGACTCACAAAACACCGGTTTAGGTGGTAGAATTCCATAATGACATTGGAAGAAGAAATGGAAATAATCACTTTTTTGTTATAAACCCAAATACAACCTTAAACACCTGTCACAGTAAGCTACTAAAAGCTTGTGTCGTGAAAGGGGAGTTTGCCGGCACCTGGTATCGAACCACGGACCTCTTGTTCATGAGGCCGAGACTCTACCTCCAGGCTACGTACGAACTCAATAAAAAAGTAATGTTTTTTAAACTATATGTTTTTCATTGAGACAGACGTCTTTCGTCTTATAAGGACATTTTCCTCCCTTTCTATACCTACACAAGACTTTGATCTTTCTGGAATGGTAAAAACATACCTATGTTTTGAAATGTATTAATGCAACATTAAGTGTGATTATTGGTAGTTTTATTGCCAATACTAATACTGTTGAATTAATTTATTTTTACGTACTTATTACATTATCAAAATTAATCACATCTTCTTGAAATAAAACGATAAGTTAATAATGAAAACGATTGTACATTCATCATTAATAATATTTATAAGTAATAAAATAAATAATATTTGATAACCATATAAAGTAGAAAAATCGATTGCTACAAATAATAACAAAAATCTTTGAAACCTACAGTTTGCTTTAGGCTACGGTCAACATTTCGGATCTAATCTGCAAACAATAACAATTATAATAAAAACGCTTTTAGTTTCCGCTATTTTAAGCTCTACTTTGTACCTATACCTACTGGATAATAAATTAGTGCTTCATTTCTGTAACAAATTAACTTTTATGTTAAAAATATTTTTGTAAGTTCATTAGTGCGTTATTGAAACCGCCCTTTGTAAAGTAAATGTGTATTTAATAGCCACGTGTCACTCGATAACGGTTGAATAAAAAAACGAATGAATGAAAATATTTTTTTTTAAAACCATCATCATCATCGCCCTCAACGTTCCTCTCGGGAGCACAGGGCAGAAACCAGCCTCCTACATTCAGAACGTCTCTGTTGCAATCGCGTTACCTCTTCCCACGACATTCCCTGCGCTCTGATGTCGTTGTCATGGGAACGGTGTATTTTGAAAGAGGGACACTCGGGCCGACGAAACCCTTGCAGATGGAAGAACAGTGCTCTTTTTGGCCAACTATCACTAGGGATTCTCAGAACATGACCCAACCAGGACCATCGTCTCTCCTGTATCACGGAGATTACAGAATTCTGCTGGGTGCGTCGGCGCACATCAAGTCAATGCATGTGAATAATATAAATAAGTAGGTATATAAAACATTTTAAATCCTTAGATTTTTAAACTGCAGAAACAATAAGTTTTATTTTGAATGGTTTTCTCTAGAATGAGTGTATTACAATATGCTAGTGCTAATATTATTCAAATAAAATCTTAATAAACATATAATCAGAGAAGATAAATAGTAAGCTATTGTGTTGAACTTACACGCCTTCGCCAAATCTTAAAAAGTGTAATTTCTGTTACAGCTAATTCGTTAAGATAATTGCTTCATTATAAAACGCTAACCATCAACTATTCCTACACATTTACTCCTTATCTATTGTTTTAATGTTCTCGTGAACCTTTTTTTTAAATGGATACAATTAAACAAATCGATCATACAGATCATTAAATAATATCCACGGATTTTGTTGAATGCTTTAATTTCATAGCACCCACAATCCACATTTTGCAGATGTAGGTTGTATCTGATATTTGATTTTTTTACTTCGATAGTCGTAGAAAATACTCGTACTTTGTTCATTGTTGCAAATCAACTTTAAAAGTTAATTTGTATTATTTGGAATAAAGTAACATATTTTTTTGATACACACATCGTCCCTCTTCTGACTAACAGTAGTATCTCCTAAAATGTAAATTGTTTAGGAGAGCGTTTTAAGTGTTTTGCCACGCATATTTTCGTCTCTCCTAGTTATATGATACAGTGTTAATATTTTACATTATTTTATTGTATTCTTATATATTTCAGAATCATTTTTGTGATGAAATTTTCAGGAATTTGTAGATACGTTAATTAACACATTTTATATAGAGTAATTCGTAAATACGACAGCAAATCAGAAAGCTATTCCAGGATAACGGTAACAGTTACAGGTGTTATTTTCAGTTAGTACATGCAGGGCACATAATAAGTACACATTGGTGATCATAACTCGATTTCGCCAAAAATATCAGAGACGGCAGTTAGTCATAAGAAGGACGACATGTGCTCGTATAAATAATTTGTTCAGAGAAGTATGTCACCAAATCAGAGAAAGAATGCTAGTGGATGGCATCGTTAAAAGAAATAGATAGTTCAAATGTGCAAATTAAAGGATTCGTCGAAAATTGATGACTTATCAGGTACCTACTTAAATGAAAATAAATATTGTATTTAGGTGTTGAATTATTGTCAATAAATCAAAAATATCTTCATCAGTATCTATTCTATTAGGTAAAAAAGAAAAGAATAGAAAATATACGCACTAACAAGTGTAAGTATATTTGATGAATAATAATGAAAATCATATGGAGTCCATTACGAGTAAAATAAATAGTAAAAAGGGCTATTAAATTAAAAGGAAATAGACGGAAATAGTTATTAAATTAATACGTACGCAATTTATACTTTAATTGATACAAGTTTAGATTCTTATTATAAAACAACACAATATTATAATAATACATAATAATTTAAGACTCCACCTCCGTTACGGTATTTAGCTTGTAAAAGATAGTCTTTCTATGTAAGTTTATATATTTCTACTTTAAATCGTACACAATTCATAACTATTTATAAATACTTGCATATCTTTAATTTTCTTTTGTATCTACTGACTGATATACTATGTAACTATTATTTAGACACTCGTCATGACTCGGATTAGGTTGTTATTAAAAATAGATTAGACACGGAAGGTATTAAGGTATATAATGTAAGATGGAAGTATGTAGATACGTCTTATAGGAACAATGTTACGTTTTAGCTCTAAACAAAGTGGTGGCAATAATAATGATACGAAAGTAATATATTTTATACGTATTTATTTATTAATATATATTATACTTCAGATAATATTTTTATTCTATTTTTTAGCGTTTACATATGCTAATTAGGAACATAAATTTCTTACAACCAAACAGTGGTTTTTCAATTTAACCGAGTCATGTTACTTTTGACTAAATCTTAAATATGAAAATAGTAATTGAAAATTTGGAATCCCAGATTTTGGTGATGCAAATCTACAGCAATAGTCAAAGTGCATAATTTTTATGAAGGTATTTCGCAATTTTTTGACCATTTTAAAGATAATGATAAATAGAGAAGTTTAAAGTTTGCTTTTATAAACCTTGCATTTGTTTTCGTTAATGGTTAATCTTCCTGCCTTTCGTGTACCATATGTCAAAAAAATTGATACTGATGTTGATGGCAGACGTCAAGTTGAACTTGTAGATACACCTATCAAAAATAAAAATTACACTTCAAAATAAATGTATTGTTACACAACAATTTTAATAGGTTCAACGCAAAGCTTATAAGGTATAAAGGAAAATACGTAACTAATCATCATATCCGCTTTAATACTGTGTAGCCTAAAATTACTACTTATTATTGACGTTAGTAGACATCATTAAAGTAATCTCCTTCTTACCAAACAAATTATAATACTATAACAACGACAATATTTGCCATTCTTTTTATTAATTTGATCTGGTGGACAATAGAAGCTGGTGTTCCATTTAGGTCTTCGGCATCAGAATTAATCTTATAAGTTCCGCATCAATGAATCCCAAGGTTTGTATGTGAACCTTCAGTGTAATACCTAATATTTATACAAAATGTGTTTATTTTCTACATTATTAGGAATATCGGTATATTGCAACACACCTTCTCATGGGAACAATGACCAATGAAGAATAGTAATAATATGTGAATAAATTTCAATAATAATTGAAACAAGGCAATGCCATTGACATTAAGATATTGACTGCAATATGTTTGAAATACTGGTACAATATAAGCTCAAAATGAAGAATTTTTATGAATTAAATTGTTGATAACGATTTGAAATAATTATTTTATTTGATAAAAAGTATTTATCTTTCGTCTTTATGAATCAAGATAAGAATTAAGAAGTTTCAGAATTAAGATATTTTTAATGATATCATATTATTTTTCTAGTACCTAACTAATGTTTGCAAGGACAATGTTTATCTGTCTAAAAGAAAGTGTGAAAGAGTGAATGATCGAAAATCACGTAGCTCGACAAAGTGGATCAAATTATGGAAACAACTTGACTCTATTAAAAGTAATCCTGCGCTTATTGAGTCACATATTCCTGTGACATTTTAATGTTCCGATGTCGTTGAAGCAACAATGTATTTTTATATGGGGTCGTCCATGCCGAATTGGAAATCTCGCATACGGAAATTTTATATACAGCTTATAAAGATTATCACAGCTTAGGTCAAAAGTATTTAAACTTATTTAAAATATTAAATTTTATATTGGTACGCCATCTGTGTCATAATGTTTACAGTAATTTTAACATTTAACCTATAGATTTCCTTTCACTTTTACTTTGAAAAGGTTTCGCGTTTATTCGTTGATATCGTTAACCATATTCTACGTAGGTATATCGATGAAATTAACTTGTTTGTTTCTCCAGATCTATAAAATTAAAGAAATCAAGAAGATGGCTTTTATTTTTAATCAATTAATGGAAATAATTAAATATACATACCTACGCATTCGTATCATCAATCGATATATTTAGAAACATTGAAAGATTATTATATTCTTCGTAATTTGCTTATAATTTGCTCATGACCAATATTCTTCTTAATTTGCTCATAAATGACCAATATTCTTCGTAATATGCTCATAAATGACTAATATTCTCTTTGTAATTTGCTTACAATTTGCTCATAACCAATATTCTTCGTAATTTGATCATAAATGTTTATATTGGATAGACAGAGAGATAATAAATTTCATCCTTTCAAACTGCTTATTGGTCAATTAAGTGTCTATATTTTATCTCGATTCATCATTTTTATAGCGACATATTATTTTGAATAATCATAAAATATGCGGACGATATAGCATTGCTCGAAGACGCTGAAAATGAATTTGTTGAAGCCTTAGGAAGAATGAAAAATATATTAGTTCCAAAATGGAACACAAAAATAAATAAATACTAAATTAAATCTATGAAAAAAGGGTGGAATTGAGAAGGAAAATCCATACTTGTTGCAGACCAATTCAATGAATTGTAATCCATAATAAAATCAAAAATACCTAGTGTAGGTATATGAGTATTTATGGTGTACAAACCAGCACCTGTTATCAGGAAGCAATGTGAATTATTAAATATTCTAATTAAAATATTTTTTGCATGAAATTGGTACCTACTCACGTAGCACCTACATCACAGAATGTGGTCACCGATATTATATGTGCCTACCAGTATTGCGTACTTGCTTTATTATCTAATATTTATTTAGGATACGCACGAACTCAGTCATTGAAACAGGAAAAATTATAAACTTGTCATGAATCAAATAGTATTTTTTATTTATATGTATATGCCTAAATAACATCATCGTTGAAGCAAAGTTAAAGATTATTTTTTTGTGTTAATGGGAGAAACGAAAGACCTGGCTAGTGGCTAGTTCAAGCTTTAATAGTGATAAATGATTTTTAAATATACCTATGACTATTACCTACTGCCAATTTTTTGATAACCCAAAAGTTATTCTTTGACAATTTACCTTTTTTGAAAGCGATAGCAAAGATAACAAACTTTCGAATAATTAACTTATTTGTTCATTTCTTACGATACATCGATCACAATACACACAATTTTACAGAGAATGCATATAAAATAGATACAATCAATATACAGAGGGCAAGCATTTTGCAAAAGCGTGATCTAATTCAGTTTCACTTGGAGAAAATGCTAGCGTAACATGAATCCTCGGCAAAAAAAACTGTATAAAGACTCTATCCAGGATTTTCAACTTTGACATAACTTTACGAGACATTAAAATTACAAATTACCTCGTCTGCTTTATATACACCAAAAGTTGGTATTTAAGTTCAAATAGTTCCCACTAAACAAACCCTAATTAACTCCAAACAAACATAATTATAAAAATGTTATTATTTTAACTAAAGGCTTATTTTTTGTCAAAAGACATAATAACTTCAAAAGAATAACCAAAGGTGGCAGTGAAATGGGGAAATTTTCTTTTCGTTCAATGACCTCAGTAAATACTATTATGTACATAGAATAATTTAGGCACGTTATTTTACAAAATCAAATTCATGCATTAAAAAGTAATAAATTAAAATCACAAGTGTAACACAACACCCATTGTGTTTGATATTATCAAATAAAATAAAAGAACTACCTCCTAATAATAATATCAAATCATTATTAACAATGTACTTCTACTGATTACGTGGATTACATAAAAATATACACATTCACACTTTCCCTTCAATAGAAAAACGCATGTGATACGAATTGATATTATGGCCTGTTCGAAATTATTGAAATATACGCCATAGTAGGTATATAGCTACTCAGTTACAAATCATAATAAAAATATTTAAATGCTTTATGTGTATAACGAAGCTGTCATTGGAGTTTGTAAGAAAGAATAACGGAGCCTTCGGCATGTCACCCGGTAGCTCAATTGGATAAAGCACACCTCGTGAAAAGGATGAATTGCGGTTTCAAGTCCAGTACGGAGCCCTATCAAATATGCTGACGTTGTCTTTTCAAAGCTGTATATGCTAGTTTTTCATACAATACTTAATTGGAAAAATTACATTGATGAACAAAGTCAATATACTCGTAGAATGCCATTTTCAAAACTGAGATTCTTTGTAGGTTTAAACTTTTGTAATCCATTTGATAAGAAAAATAAATAGCCATAATCTATGTACACTATTATTTGTTAATTTTTCTTTAATTAGTTAAACATGATAAAAGTTATAATTTTTTACTTATTTATTTACTTAGTTAATTTAGAGCTTTTGAAAAGCTTTTACCTCCAAACAAACTCTTAATCTTCTAGCGATCTACATAAACTAATTTCGAAGATTCCATAATATCATATTTGATATAAACGACGACTGAGCGACGCAGGGGTATGTAATTATTTTTTATTTTTTTTACAGATATATCTGGGTTTTACACATATTCTTCTGGTATAAACCCAAATACAACCCATGTTCACGAGGCCGAGACTCTACCTCCAGGCTACCGACGAACTCCGAAAGAGCGAAGAGTAAAGCTAAAATTCTTGAAATTCAGATGATTGATTCGTTCTAAGTTACTTGTTTCATGATAAGATGAAGATTAGTAGATATTTATATTAAATATTTCAAACGGATGAAATAATATTACATAAGAATTTTTCACACACTTCAAAAGTGATAATTATTTTATTTATAATATGTAAATATCAATTTAATATCAGCTGTGCTGGATATAAAACAGTTCATATAAAGACATTAGAACAGCGAAGATTCACCAATGATACTAAGTATTAGATTTAATATCTACCTACATGATACAAAGTAGATAAACACTAAAACCAAATGCTAAATAAATAAATCAATGATGTTATTGTTACTGCAATATATACTAATAAAACACAACGTGTTCTATAAATCGTGAGACAATAAAATACTTCTTTACTAATTTATTTATTTACAAGTATCCAAGTTAGTTTGCTCATTACACTGAATTTTGAACTAGGTTTATTTATCTTCGGTTAAATAGAATATATTTATCTAACCTCTAGCTTTAATCCTTGTACAGTAATAAAACAGGTCATGATATTTGAAATATTTCCAGATTAATTTTTTTAGTGAAATTTTCAAAAATTTACAAATAGGTATTTAAAATGATTTTTTTTATCTACCTTTGGGTATATTTTGTTAGATAACGCATGTCACTATATTCAAAAAATTATACCTAAGTGTATTTTTGACTTGTGATTGTTGTTTCTGTTTGTGTTTTGTTGTCTATTGAACGGTTTCATTAACATGGGTAGGGCTCACGCCGTGTTTTTAAAAAATAGTTTAAAATAGCCTTAATAACAGACTTCTTCTTCAACCTGTGTCTATCCAATGCTGGGTAGAGTAAAAAAGAAGTAATAAAATAAAAATAATAATAAAAAACTTTAAATCTGTTTTTTACTTGAAAGCTTATGGAGAAAACAACATACAAGTTTTGTATCATAAAAAAACTTTTCTATTATTGCTTTTTAATTTATTTAAAAAAATATAGTATTTAAGTTTATAAAGCTGTTTATTTGATAGAATATACGTTTGTATCACGAGTTTTAAAACAGATACCCTACATGCAGTGAATCACAGTACCACGACCCACTTCTTGTGGGATCTCAGACGATTATTTCACTTTCGTAATTTCATAGGTCACCTCTATCATAGACAAACGCTAACCTGTATCTATTATACTACATATTATATTCTACAAGCTATCTATAGGTACGTATCTGCATTACGTTACATTATGGTGTATTATCATTTTAATATGTATTCCATAATATTCAAGTGTCGATGTCGTGAACCCAACAATATTGACGTATCGATGATAATAATAGCCATATATGCATTTATTATCATTTTGCCATAAATAGTAGGGACGCAAACGTACTGAACATTCAATTTTTGGTTCCGGGAAATAATTTATCTACTTACATTAAAATTGACAAATTTTGACAAAGTTATGAATGCAATTTTATATACATGATCTCCGATCAATTCTATGTAAGGATCCCTACAGGGAGCCCATGATGAGTTTGATAAGAAGAAAGACTGATAAGACCATATATGTGATGTCCATAATGATTTATAATATATTGTGAAAATTGTAAGAAGGGAAATAAAAAACTTTTCATTTCATTTCATTTCATATTATTTGGAGATATTTAAAGATTTTTAAATTAGATTCTCAATAGGGTCATAAAATTATTAATAGTAAACATCAGAGTATTTAATTTAATTATTTTATCTAATTTTATTTTAAAAGAGTATGTTCTATCAAAGAAGATAATAATATTCATGATACTAGGTACCTTCATGAACTTTTCTAAAGTAGTTCAGAATATTTTTTTTTAATTTTTGCATGTTTTTCTTAATAAGTTACTTCTTAATACTTGCCTCTTTAAATATTTTACATTTTATGTTCACTTACCTATGGATTCACATAAATCTGGTATTCTCTCACTGCATTACCATGTATTTCCCCACCAGACACAGGAAAGTCTTCTTATAAAATATTAATACCACCTCCACCATTCGTAAAGCTGTATCAATTATTACGTAGGTACTTCATGTTGATTGTACTCCATTTTCCTCTTTTTAATTGTTATCTTACTTAGCTATCCTTTCTGATTTTCATTTAAAGCCACTATGGCTGGTTTCAATAATCTATCTATCCGCTACTGTCGATTAAAACCTATTGTGTAATATATTTTACACAATATATTTCAATCGACAGTAACTGATAGATAGATTATTAAAACCGGCCATAGGTAAAGATATTTCTGATCGCATTTTTACAACTTTGAATTCATTTGTATAATTATCAATTTAAACTGGGTCGTTTTTTACATGCAATCAATAATAAACATAAATTTTCACAACAAACATAAATTATCTAATAATACCACAATCTAGAATTATCCATCGAAATTATAATATATTTAATTATATGTAATATATGGTTATAGAATTGTAGGTAGAATTAATAATGATAACTTTTTAAAAAAACTTTTATTACATAATTATTTTACAAAAATTTTCACTAACATTAAACTGCTTCGCCATTTTATTTTATATGTACACAGAACATACATTAAAATAACACAACATCATAAATAATTATTAATTCAAATTCGGCGCTTCACATTATTATTTAATAAAAGAAAATATTAAATTATTAATTAGAGGTAAATAAAATAAATATGTATAAAAGCATTACAAATGTGTAAATTTAAGTAGAACTTAATCATAACAGGTGATGTTTATTTTGATTATATCATTAAATTAAAAATTATGTAAATTGTATGATTTCAAAGGCAATTATATAATATTTTATAATTGAATAATGATATTTACAAATTTGTAACTGTTGGTAAATTCGTATTTTATTGTGATTTTAATATCATCATGAATAAAATATGAATCAGTAAGTCGTGTGGTGGCAAGTTATACACCAGTTAAATAATAATGTTATGATTCGTTTTGATTGACCATATCTTTAATATGTATATTACCGAAAAATTTGCATATTTGATTAACACAGGATGTAAAATTACAACGAGGTGGCAGATATTTTTTTTTATAATCTCTCAAGTCTTATTTAGCATCCTCAACCTTCTTCTGGTTGTTCACTTTTATTTTGTTTATTTACGATCATAAATATTCATTAATAAGTATTAAAAGAGCTACGCAGATTCAAAATCACATCTAGAAAACTGCCATCATTTCCGGGAAGCTATAAAATTTTATGAAACAACAGTAATGCATTGGTGATAAAAATCATTCACAGAATCGAATTAAATATAGGCGAACTTTCACGCCATATCCTCTTATTCGGGTCTTATAAAGAATTCTATAAAAAGTAATGCAAGCTTTCAAATTAATATTATAAACAAAAAATAAACAAAATGACTTTGGCAGTAAAATAATAAAACATTTACCTTCTGCAGAAATAATCTCTCACACCTCACAAGACATTCGTATTAACTAGACTTAAATATTTACTATCATGTTAAAACAATATTATGTCGCTTTATATAGCGATGGTATTCGATTAATGACTGAGCACCTTTCTATGGAGAATTATTCAATTCATTCCAAATGTCTTTTTAAAAACGTCTGTAAATTATAAACTGTAACTTATTCACTTAGAATTGAATGTTGTGTCCCCGTAAGAAGGCATCGATAGGACTTTGATTATCTCTACCTGGAGCTACGTAATAATATTGTGGCGGCCTCTGGGAGGCCTGTGCGAGGGCAGCGCGGGCAGCTTGTCTATCGGCAACCAGTTGACTTTGTTGAAGCTGCTGTTGTTGAGCATATAATTGTTGAGAACTTTGATACTGGAGTTCAGCTTGTTGTCTTTGATATACCTCTTGTGGGCTACGATATGTCTGAGGGGCAGTATATAATTGGGATGAAGGTCTGAAGTTTTGTTGCTGCAAAACTGGTCTTGTAACTGATGGCTGAACACGGTGATTCAATGTGAAATCTCCGTTAGTCTGTGGAAGGGTTTGGAACAGCCTACTATCATATTGTCCACTTGATGGATCGTACACTAACTGAGTAGAGAAGATAGGATTTCCTGTGGATGAGATTGGTTCAGTGGTCTTAGCCTTTGTCTTGAACGATGCTGGAGCTGGAGTAATTTGATTTTCTTGTTGGAATTTAGCAAATTCGGAGGCAAAATCAATATGTCCTGCTGGGCGAACTGATGGAGATGATGCGAAAGGTGATGGTGTTGTTCCAATAGATGATGGAGCAATGCTACTGTAAACTACTTGAGGACGAGGTGTAACAACTTGAGGACGTTGTGTAATTTGGAGGAGCTGAGGTCTAAATGTTGTAGCTGGGAGAGTTGGGCGAGGGGTAATAGAAATTGCATGAGCTGGACGAGGTGGAAGAGTACGAGGTGCTTCTTCGATGGCTTCTTCAACTTCAGGACGGCTAGCATGACGATAATTGTTCTGGAAAACAGTGGTAGTTGGTCTAGGAGTACTCAATGGACGAGCTGGACGAACTGGGTAGTTGGCTGGCTCATTTGGTGTTTCATTTGATTCTTCTTTCTCATCGATATCCTCTTCATCCAGCCCTTGAGCATTGGGATCACATGGATTTCCTGATACGTATGTAAATTCTCTTTTGTTACCATCGGGATCCACATATCCATATTTTCCTCTGACAACGCAATCAGTACCTCTGGTTTCCTCTTTGAAACTACCATCGGCAGCTTCATATCCGAATGTGAAGGAACCGTCGTCATTAACTTTGTTATAATTTCTGATTGTTTGGACTGGAGGAGCTTTAGCTGATTCCTTAGTGCGTGGCCTTGGGGGTGCAGGGGTAGCAGCTGGGCGGATATAACTGTCCACTCTGGCAGCTGGTCTGGTGTAGATGAATTGTTGTTCATCTTGGGGAACAATTACTACATCTTCGTCTTCTGCTCTCTCATCTGCCTCATAGTACTGCAACTGATCTTCGGATGCGACAGGTCGTGGTCGTAGTCTTACTCTTCGTGCTTGTGCATCAGCGTCTGTCACCAAACATGTCACCAACAAAGAGAGGCACTGTAATAAAAAGAAATAGGCAAATTAATCATTTGTTTTATTTTAGTGATTTGCTCTTTACTTCAAAACATATTCATAATCAAAAGACATTATTGATATCTCTCGATTTTCTATAATATTATTAACTACCTACTACTAAAAATCATTGTCGATTATAATATCATATTAAACAGTTTCACTTTCATCTGGTTAATATTGAATTTGTTATTTGCAAAGTGCGATTATTAGAAATCGTTAAACTGTCGAGTACACTCTATTTTATTTATGTTTTCATTTGTAGTTAGCCGTTTCATTTAAAACCAACAATACAAGGAAAAACATAAAATACTGCGATATATAGGTATACAAAGGATCACATACTAAACAACGAAAATTTCAACGTTTCAGAAATCAAGCACTCGAAGCCTCTAAAAATGCTTTTAAATCATGACTATATGTATTGTAATTAGACTTAAAATATTTCAATAACTTAATGATATATTGCTATGACCATCTTATGTATTCCGATATCCTAACTAAAATTTATATTAATAGGTATCATTCATGTTCTCTTAATAAAAATGAAGTTTTTATTAATTTAAACTCGTTGTGCTCTTGGACATATTACAATCAAATAATTAAAAAGCAATCAATCCATATTCCACATCAAAAACAAATAACAACAATAGCCATCAACAATTAACCGCAAATTATTATCCGCGTCTCGATCTATACGAATATCGAAAGTATTTTTAATTATAGAGAATGATTACTACGAATATTATTATTCAATGATAGCTTTTCTCACATATTATTTGTGAAATTTCACATAACCAATTTCTACATTGTGAAAATTGAAAGTGGTCCCCGTTGCGGTTATTAACATGTTATGAGTATTTTAATTACCACATCTTCAGAGTATGAAAAAAACATTTAATAAAAAAAAATGTGTGATTCTAATGAACAGTATAACAGTGTAAAAAAAACAATAGATTTGTTATATTACGTATTTTATCATTTGAAACATATAATAATATCTATAAATAAACATTTTGTATGAATAAAATAATAAGTACGTTTACAAGTTTGTCTTAATGTTAATGAAAACTTTATTTTCCCATCATTATTCAATGAACTATTTATTCAACAAATATAAATATGCATAAAACAACAATATAAAATTGTAATATATCTTTATTATTATAATAAATTGATTTAACCTCATGGTGTTTTCAAACCAAATAAATCGCAAGGTTAAGTTTATCAAAATTGCATGGAATAAAAATGTTTTATTGTTTATAAATAGATTCTCATAGGATGTTGTTCGAAATAATTAAAAAATTACGCGTTTTGCTTTTTGACAAATAAATTGTAGTTTTTTTTCATTTACCAAATTTAACTATAATTAGAGCTCGATGATTCATAGTATTAAAGAAAATCACCTAGAAATAAGCCAATACACGTTATTTGCATAAAATTTATTTGTTTTCAATCTCTATTGGTTGGTTAATTATATTTTTAGATAAAGTAATCTATGAAAATTACGAGAATTGCAATTTTAATAAAATAATTGTGAAACACGAAAAAATCTTCCATCAAAAATTTCAATTTTGTAATAAAAAATCATTTAATTTTATCTACAAATAATTAAGAAATATTTATTTAATACAGATTGTAATATCTTGTCACTTTGAAACATTGATCTTCAAATTAATGAAGATCTTTTAGTTTTAACCATGACTATAATAGTTGCAAATCATAACAATTATATAAACAATAATTACTTTTAAAAGCACAAGTTCACGGTGATGAATCCATCACTTTTGTTAATTATTTAACGTTACTTAACTAATTTGTGTAATATCAATCTTCATTACAAATCTCACATAACAATATTACAGATAGTGAACATAATGGGATATAAAACTTCCGAGAGAAAGTGGCAGTGCTGGAAAATCATTAACAACACGTTATCATCAAGCAAGTCATTAACATGATTAATAATTTATGAATGACTTATGCTAAATGAATATAAGTACAATCATCATCTCGTAGTTTCAATTGGAAAGATTATTAGCATCTGTGAAAAATTTATTATTTTGCAATATGCCATAACAATGCAAGAAAAAATCTCTATGACCACTCATTAACCTTGATATTGCATTAATTTTTATCCATGAAAAACAGGCTTTCACACCCAATTGAGTTGACGGAGTTTTAACAAATTTAATACTTTCAAGTTCAAGTTTAGAAGATTTCTAAATAAACGAGAGATTTAAATGTGCAAAGAAATTAATTTTGAAAAATATTCAGCATAATACAACGAAATTAGTAATTTAACATTTTGGCAAAAGTATATTATTCAAATAAAAGTAGGAACAACCTCATTCATGAATACGTGGATTTTACCTACTCGGAGGATATAAATAAAATTATTGATGTGAAAAACCTCTTTCTTTGTAAGTGAACAACGAGATTATCAGGTTTTGATTTGTAATAAAACATCGAATGTTAACATAAGTAAAGTTTTTGACGTAAATACTGATTATTAACTAACCATGGGTTATATATCGCATATGTAATATATCGCTTCATTAGCGATGAAATAGACATTTCAAAATAATAACACGATATTTTCAATACTATCTGTTTTGATTGAAAATAAAAATACACGTTATTTCAGTTTAAATACAGACATGCAGAACATAGAGTTTTACAATATGGATAAAATATGTATAACATCGGGGGGGGGGTCTGATTTTATTATTTACTTAAGTATGTAAAAAATGACGTAGCTTTCAGTTCCTTTAGAAATTTGTTTTTCTCAACTACCAGTAAACGGGCTCAATCTCTAACAATTTTATATAAACCGTTATACGAAACACTTTTTCCGTACAATATGAGACATTTCGTGATAAAAAATCATCGATAAAATAATGTACAAAACTTCGATCAAAATGACAGTATATTTTTTTACAAAGCTACAGAAAAATATTATGCAAAAATACTTGTTAATAATTTATAAATTACTCGACCTCCGACATAAAAATCATTCACATTGTATAAAATCAAATTATAAACATACATTTATCTTTCTGAGTGCACAGTATAGTACAATATAATGTACAACGTAGCAATTATTACATACTCGAACAGTAATTAGCAACTATTGAATACGTCAATACTACAAAAATATACAGTACTTATATATTATTTTAATTGAAGACACATCAGGTATCTAATAAACAACTACAACTACATGACATGTTCATCGCCTACCTGTCGCTTAATATAAGTACCTCACAACGATCAGCGGTTATTTATTGATATGATGAACCGTTAATACCAGACTAAACAGACCAAACCAGACATTGAGGTGATTCACTCGTTGATGATATACCAACACAGCTTAGTACTACTTATAAATAGGTACATAGCGTTGAATGTACATACACCTATGTTTGTGTTATTATTTTAAAGGTGTTGTTGATTGTACTTAACATGTACTTGTCGGATGAAAGTGAAGACCGACGATAAATATAAACATATTGAGCAAGGTTTATTAATAAAATACGTTTGTGTACTGTTTGTGTCTAGTAGATATACACATGAACTGTGGCTCATACGTAGAGCTGAAAAGTATTGAATCTCTATGCAACTTTATGTTACACTTTAAAATATTCACGTATTTAGTAAATATCACTTGAAATGAATATTGTAGGTAAGTTTTGATTTAGATAAGTGTTTCTTTTGCATCGTGGATTTTATCCTATTTGCTGCACTTTTCCGTTTTCATTTGAGCATCATTTCTGATTTCATAGCAAATTTTCTGTTAGTCAAATATTTAATATCGTTTTAATACATTTCATGATAGTCCACTGGATCAAATTGGTCTCCCACTCATCCTGTCCTGTAAAAGATAGGTTTTACATCTTAAATTTAACGATGAGATCAATCCGATGCTCATGGAGATGAGGTCAAAATGTCAAAATGATTAACCCATCCTGAATATTTTAATTTTGTGATGACAAGGAGAGAACAACTTGCATGTTTATTAAATGCTGGTGGTCTACTGGCTGCTCCACTTGTGGGATACATCATGATGGTATAATAAGACATACATTCTGTATATAACTATCTTCAATGTGTTATTGTTTATATAAATTTATTTTATAATTACAAAGCTTATCCTCCGATCCATACACAACTGACATATTTCACTGTAATCACAAATTTAATTAGATACTACTTTCAATTTTGTCATCAGGTTTTCTACGTTTTATTGTAAAAAAACAAATGATTGTAATGCAGAACGCATTTAAATACAAATTTACAATTATTATTACGTAGTAACTTACTATAGTATATAATTCATTGAATATCTCAGTAGCAAATATTAACATCTCTCTTGGTAATGAACTTGAAACACTTCAGAATACTCTCACTACCTCTCGGCCCATTGAATACATACAACAGTTATGATGATAATGTCATACTAAAACAACTGAACGATACGATAAAACAACTGTCGATTTGACGACCGGTGTGGCGCGGAGGCTAACGCACTTGCCTTTGAGTCATGAGGTCCCGGGTTCGATTCCCGACCAGGGCAAAATGAAGAATGACCTTTTTCAAATTGTCCTGGGTCTGGGTGTTACATGTATATGTGTTCAGTGCATTGTATATACATATGTGTATCGTCGTGTTAGTACCCATAATACAAGATTCATATCTTAATTTGGGACTAGCTCGGTCTGTGTGAATTGTCTATACATGTTATGTTATGTTATATATTATATTTAATGAAGAACCAATTCCAGACTATGCTCGAGTAATTATAAAATTACCTGCAGAAATAGAAAATCCATAAGAAATTTTATACAGAATAGTCCCCGACCATTTTGAGTCTCCTCTTATTTGATAGAGTGTCCTGTAAAAAGCGGATATTTGTAGAAAATTCTATTTAAGACCTTTAACATCTTCAATTCAGCGATGAGGCATGCCACCCATTCTGAACATCTGAACTATTATTGGCACGGAGAAAACGATTTGAATATTTATTACAAATCGTTCTCTCCGTGCATACTTATGAAAAATGGCGTAATGGTATCAATAAATAGAAAATCTATGAGGCAATACCTACCGAACAGAATACCTATTTAATTATTTTGTAAGAAATACCGATAAAATACCAAAATTTTTCATGAAGTATTTTTCATTAATTAATAAATTGGCCTTGAGTTTATTAACTACTTTATGATTTTATTAGACTAATTGGGGTTAAAACAACATTTTATTTTAATTTATAATATTTGTATCATTGCAATAGGAATCCATTCTTTATAACTTTCAAGTAAATAACATTATTACTAAATTTGTAATACTAGTTTTGATGTGTGTAATAATTTTAATGAATTTAGATCATTAATCCAGTATTTTATTATGAAAAGTAAACAAGAAAAATGGTCCTTTTAATTTTTTTATACAAATTTCTCATTCATATAAATTACTGAAGCAAGCCATTTGTTACTGATAATGCTAATTTTTAATATTATTGGTGTAAAAATCAATTTAAAACAAATATTAACATGGCATAATATTATCATCTTTTAATTATGATTGAATTATTAATTGGAGAAAATGTTTATGAGATCTTTATTCAAATATTTAAATCACGTTATTTTCATATGTAGTTGGTGTTATTAGATGCAACTCAAACATATGATGAATGGTGTATCATTTTAATTATTTGCTAAATAACACTCTCTCACAAATATGCTAAAAAGATATAAGTAAAAAAATAATTATTCAAATGCAATCAGATTAGCAATATCTTGATACCAATGAATCTCGTAACAACAAAAACTACTTAGAATAATGTTTTAGATTATGTAGATAATCTCATTCTATGACTTATTAATTTTCAATACGTTGTGCTTTGAGTGACAGCAAAGTATAACTAATAATACATTTCTATATTATATCTGCTTTAATAAACGTTGCATATTCAGTAAGTTTATAGACGTACTTATAATTAAGTAATAAATTATATACCTAATTTTATTCTTTTTGCAAATATTGTTTTGTTACAGTCCCCGCTTAAGAGTAGATTAATAAACTACGTGATATATATTAAATATGAATACTTGGTTCATACCTACATATCATATAATAGTTTATCATGTAAACTAATTCTATAGTCATATCGCGCTATGATTATCAAATAAACTATTTATACTAGCGCCTACTTTGCGCCAATCAAAATTTCAATTTGCTCAACATGAATTAGACAGTAAATGCTTGCGAGCTTTGAGTACATAGTAAAATTAAAATCGTAAAATAAAACAAGGGTATGTCAGACTTATTTCATAACTTTTCCTTGTTGTCTAGCAAAATGATAACGTAACGTAAAGAAGACTTTTACTTTCAATGAACATAATTTTATAGATAATTTGTTATGTATACAAAAACTATGAGGCAACAAATTTTAAGGATCTGTGTAGGATAACGAATATTAATAACATGTAGGTGTGTAATATTAAACTATAAAATAAAACTAATTTATTAGGTACAAGTTTAAAATTTCTGCTATAAAAAATGAACAGCGTACTGGTTCACCTTGTTATAATATGTAATTTAGATATTCTTTTCCCTGGTAGGTACATGCAAAATAAGATCAAAACCCAAGCATATTAAATGAATTTATTGGCAATAATAAATGTGGAGAAAAAATAAATTGATAATATTATGTTGATTATTTGATAACACATTGGTTGTAATTTTCTCACGATTGATTGGATAGTGATTTATTTTTACTACAACATGTTACCAAATTGGTAGGCGTAAGTATTTCATTAAAGTAAGATAAAAGTGTAAAAGTATACACCCATGCCCATAAACATTCAAGTAAAATTTATCTTCTGTCTATAGAAGAAACAAATTCGAAACAATTTATTTTTTTACAACACTAGGACTAAATAGATAAATCTCGTTAATATTAGTGGTCTAAATCAGTTTTATATAAATCAGAATTCAATAAAAAGCAACGTATGCGACTAAAACCCACTTGAGAGATTTATGGTAAGGTTTTTGTTTAAAATGACTAAATGTTTGCTTTTTCGTACCATATAAGATAATCAATTATTTTTAGAGTAAATCAATAGGTTTGTATTTAAGATTTTCTTTTGGATTTCAAAATAAATATATTCTACGCGGTTGTTAGCAGATTGACAACGAATAATTAATTAGGTTCATAAGTATTTAATACAATGAAATTCTTAAAAAGTAAATTGAATTTCGTAATAGAATCGAGTACGACGTGTCTAATCGAAATGAAATCAATAACAAACAAGTCCATTAATTATTATTCACAAAGAATTTTAATTACTTGTACATTAAAACATTAGACTACATACTGGATTAAATATCTACTTTTCAATTTGATCAGGGTACCACATTGAGCAAGGAGGTATGTTGTATCATTCAAGATAAAAGGTAAAATTAACACAAGCTTTATGTCTACCGTAAGTACGACTTTGTCCATTTCTTTCGTCATCTAATTAAAATGCATTTCATTTTTACTAAACGACCAGTTTCACTCGAATAATCTATCAGTAAGTACATAGTTAAATCCAACGAAAAGATATGGTAATTATAGGATACATTTCCTATCTTGAAATTATTATTAGCTTAATACATTTACTTAGTATCATTAAAATATACTTTTGCTAAATCAAAAATCTCCTCCATATCTAATCGACGTAATGTAATATCGGCGCAATCAATAGTATGTAGATAAACGTACTTACATTAGCGATCTCCAGTAACTAGTCAAGTAATTTTAACGATCTATTGAAAAAGATTTTATGTTCAACAAAACAAACATTATATTATATTTTATAAAACTTATGTACCTATATACAGTTTTCTGAATTATTTCAACAGTTTTAAATAATTACCGTGTGATCTTCTTTAAATAGTTACGATTAATGCTTAAATACGTGAAAATGTTGAATTCTTCATTTCAATGCGTAATAACTTAATAGATTTTATTAGGTATGAAACAATAATTTTACAATAAAATCGAATCTTTATGTGTGTGAACGTTTCAGAATAATTAATCTACGATTTTGTGAGAAATGATATAATTACTTTGAAACATAATATGTTTAAATGGTTATAGACTATCCGACTTAAAAACATATTACCTAAGTAGGCATTGCTTAAAATATAAAGTCTGTATGGCATTTAATGCATACAGAGAATTAAGACATAGCAATAAGGTCAAGACTCTGTAATAACAATGAAAATATTGCTAGAAAAAATAGTTATTTCTCACGATATATTTATAAATTCTTCGTATAAGAAAATCTGTTTGTATTTTTTATTTCAAATATTATTATTCCGTCTTCTTTTTCACCATTATTTTCAAGTTAATTCAGACATTTGAATGTGTCTATTAGTATAATTATATTAATCCAATTTTCGTAATACATGACCATGAGGATTTGATTTCAATATCGAAAATTCTCGTGTTTGTTGAGAATACAATTTCTATCTACGTATGAGTATTTTTACATTATTCGAGTGGCATTATTCAAAACCATTTGAAAGTAATATGTAAATACAAATCATATTCTACGTACATACTGCCTAATATTTTCCCAGAATACTAATTAAATTTCATATCCTTGACATACGATCAAATATTTTGGTCTCTTTCATAAAAAATATTGATTCTATTTTTTACTTACATTATAATGATTATTTAATTTTACACTGTAACTTTCACAATATAAATTATATATTTGATAAATAATACTTAGATCTCATTTTCAAATTCAAGTAAATATTTTTTTACATTCATTTCTGTTAATAAATGTTTCGCTTAATTTTGGCCAACAAGCAATTTGTGTAATAGCTAGCTCAGAGTATGAGTACCCTCTTTGTAATTTAAAAAAATCTTCGAATGCGTAGCAATCTATTCTTTACTTAATTTCTACGACTAAAATATTTCATTTAATGTCAACATTGTAAAAACAATTCACATAAAGTTATGCATTACAACTTATTTAGAAAAGACATTCCTATCACACGTAAAGTTCAATTATTTCATTGTTGCCTCTTTTTACTAAACTATTGTTCATTTTTTCCAAATACGAAATCGCTCGAGATAAAATCAGACAACAAAATGGATACTGAGTGCTGTTCTGTTTTTTTTTTTGCGATTATTGTTTGACAAAAAGCTCTTATCAACAAACGAGATTATTATCTAATGGACAGCCTCAAAAAACAGATTCTATGAAGAAATTCCACGATAGAATATATGTATATGGACTTATTGTTCGCAACATTGCGCGATTTAACTATGGAAAATGATAATATGTATTATGTTGGCTAAAGATTTACGTATTTGAAATCCAGTGTCAACTTAAACAAACACTTAAGTATTTGATGATCTGAGAATTGCGATTGCTAAATTTCAATTGATAAATATTTTTAAAAGCGTGACAATGCAACACACATAAACTATTTTTTCTATGCAACGGCTCCATACATTTGCTTTTCAACGCTTCTATCGGGAACATAATATGTAAAAAAATCTTATGCAGTAATTTGGTCACCTCTTCCTATGAAACTTCTAAAGCTGCAATGATAATTGATTCGAAGAGGTTCAACTCACAAGGTTCGCCAATAGTTCGTTCTACTCGTTTTCCGTTCCTACCTTAAAATGATACGAAATCAAAATGAAATATTTATATTTTGAGGAATCTTTACTATCTATGATCTATACCGTGATTTAGCCAGTATGTAATGAACAAATTTGATTATATTTACAATTTACTATATCCATATTTTTTGCCTTGCAGAAAAAAAAAACAATTCTATTCTGCTTATGTATTAATGTTTAAACAGTATTATGCATTCCAATTTTATAAAATAGCGCATGTTGTAAATAAAACACAATATTAAATTGCTTACACGACTTTCTTCATAAATAAATATGTGCATTTTAAAACAAATTTTCCAAAGTGTGATTATAGTATTCTCAATTATGTTAATAACAAATTATCATCTGCAAGAAAGAGAATCTTCAGTAAACTAATTTATTTAAATACCATAAAACTACAAGTTAAATTTTTAAAAATTGTTATTAACATACAATTTCAACTTAAATAGATCATGAATCGCCTTATTTTCAAACTACTCACAGTTCCCATTTATTACGCAAAATAGTAATTTGCTTTAGAATCATAATACCAGTACTAGAATTACCATCGAGTATTTAAAAATTGGCTAAGTTTTGAACGTTTGCCAATATTAGGAAACAATAAACGATAAGGAGGTTACACTGCTCAATATTTAATACATGGTTTGGTAGATAATTAAGTATTCTATAGAATAAATATATGTATGTTTTGTCTCTACCTAATACCTACGTGAGTTAACAATAATTTATGTAGGTAGATTCTAGGTATCTGTGCGATAGTGAAATTTTAGCATATTATATTCTGTTCGTAAAATGTGATATGAATACTTTCGTTATGGTCAAAATGTGAGCCTTGAATCATTTTTAAGAATATAACAAGTAGGCAAAATAATTGTGAAACATTAACTTCAATAAACAGCTATTTACTGAAACCATTTGGTCGACATACTTTACTGTTACATATCTCTAAATATTAGAGGAAGTGCAGCATATTTGGAATACTGCAGGTAATTTGGAATACCGGGGTTTCTCAAAAATGGTTCGGTGTATCTGTGTTTTGTTCTAACAAGCTATAAGAACATACAGCATCCACACCATTTACATGCAAAAATAAGTTTTTAGTTGATATCTTGTGTCGTACGGGTCGGACATATATCGAAGCTTTTTTAAAAACTTTTTTTCTGGGAATTCAATTCTCTCTAAAATCGATCTTAACGTATCTAAATATTGCTTTATTTGTTAAAATTATTAAATGACATAATAAGTTAATGATCTTATGTTTATTTTTAAATTATTATAAATTTATATACAATTTATGGCAAATTGAATAAAATGATGGCTTGTTGCTAATTTGGAATACCAACAGTGAATATAATTTGGAATACCTATTCCATATTGAAAAGGAACATAAAAAAATCAGAATCTGAATCTCCTGATTTTTCTTTGGTTGCTGATTCTAAAAATGATGTTGATTCAGATATGTCTGAGATTTCTTTTGAAAAGGAGTGCCTGAAACCATCCGAAGAAGACGCAATGTGCTTTTTCTGTAACGGAAAATTTTGTGACAACTGGTGTGAAAAAAATTGTGTGCAATGCCTAATGTGTGTAATGTGGGTGCACTGTGCATGTGTAGGAAATGATTTCAGGTCCTATATTTGTGATTATTGTAAATATTATTTTAATAGTTTTACATTATTTTATACTTTCCAATAGGTGCAGGTAATTAGGAATACCCTATTCCAAATTACCTGCACCTTATGTCAAAACACAATTTTTGCCATTTTTCAATTATTTGACGTTTTCACTTGTTTCGTATAAAAATAACTTATTTTTTCAAATTTTATATTAACAAGTATAAAATGTATGATAAATAAATGCTATTTCTATCAATAAAATGGATTTTGTTTTAAAGTTATTCCTTAAAATGTAAATGGTATTCCAAATATGCTGCACTTCCTCTAAATATAAAAACTTTTCCTCGTAGGGTATTATTTACATTGGATATTCAATAATATGGTGGCACTAGTTGAGATGAACTACAACCATATAAAGAACTACAAACATCTATCTAAAAAATATAGTTTATTAAAAGCAACTTCTTCATTTCACTGTAGAAAGATAGCTTGAATACTCGATGCATCTATCAAACATACATAATATATGTAGATATTTATACTGAAAAGGCAACTCCTTAGAAGAATCAGCCAACAACAAACTAACTGGATTGGCCACAACATCAGGAATCCAGGACTGCTTATCACCATCGCGGAGGCAGAAATGGTAGAGGCCGACAAAGAGACGCTTATATGGACCAACTGAAGAAGGACATAAACTATGGCACATACGTAGAACTAAAGATACTAGCTGAAAATAGCGAGGAATGGAGAAGAAAATCTAAACTCATTGCAAATCAATCCAATGGATTGTAACTCACTATATATACTGAGAATGTGACAGTAAAAACAAAAAATCTTTGAATGTATACATCACAAACATTTACAACATCTTTATCTCTGCAGAGAGGCAGCACAGATTATAAATAGTAAGTATATTAATATACGTGTATACCTAATAATAATTGCAACTATGTTAACATTTCTCATTTAAACATAGTTACGTTCTGCTGCTGTGGCAAGTGTCAATACTTTCGTAAGACATCCATTGGCTTGTGTGAAAAACACTCTGTGAATACGGAATACAATCAGCGTCATACCAGAGTATGTACATTCTCGTATTATTGCATCAAAGCCACCAACAAACCTGCAGGTATGTATAATAATATCTGTATACCTACTACATTCATACATCGGGTTCAGCGTTACATACAAATTTGTAGGTGAACACACATTCATGTTACACGTTGTGAGTGTTGCGTACCTACGACTTTGTTTTATTATACACATTCATAATAATAATATTTATTTTTTGTACATATTATTACATCCTCTTCAAGGTACAATTTCTACACAAATGCACATCATTAATGCACTTGCATGCACCTTATAATGATTTAAGAAATACGTTGCACGTAATTAAGTAACCTTGAGATTATTTTACATAGATAGGTCAGTAATGACATGATAAGAAATATTGTCGCGCAGTTTATATTTAGGTAGGTAGGTACATATTATTGGTAAAGTGTCTTGTATGAATTTAACATTAAAACGTGAATATACAAAATATTAAGTAATTTATTGCAATTGAAATTTGATAGATTAACTACATGTAATGAACACACAGGTCTTCCACTCCATTCTATGTGAATAGACTTTCTGAGCCCAATATAGCAGGTAAGTCTAACTTCTATGAGAGGGCTTTTGGTGTTGTTGGACCGGTTACGTGGAATCGCCTACCGGTGCCATTGAGAGATAATCAGACTGTCACCAGCTTCAGAAGCAAATTGAAAACTGATCTCTTCACCGGCGCCCTCGAGACGGTCTAGGGACTGTTAAAAGGCGTCAAAATAAAATCATCCAGAATCATCATCATCATCATTAATACGAGAATGTACCAAATATTAAGTAATTAATTTCAATTGAAATTCGATAGACTAACTACATGTAATGAATACACAAGTCTTCCACTCCATTCTAATATAAAAGATATTCAAGATATGCACATAACTATGACCTATTTTATGCATCTAAGATATATTTTGTTAACGCTGATTGCGATTGTTAATAAACATGTATTTGTAACAATAAATATCAGCTGATATTATTGGCATACTTTCACATGTAACTCAGTATCGGAACATACGATTAATTGGTATATAAGTGAATATAAGGAAAATAACATTCCAACTAACTTTAATCTTATTCAACAAACTAAGTATAAACATAAAAGTACCTATTTTGTTATTATGTCAGAAACTTAGATGTATATATCTGTTGTAAGTTGTTTTAATGTAACACATATAATTATAAATGTTAATGAACTGTAAACTTATAATCCAGTTACTTCAAAAAATGTACTATATTAAATCATAATTTCATAATAATTTCATTTACATAGAAAGCTGATTAGAAAACTATTTTCTAATTCATGTTAGCGTCTAAGCATTTACCTAAGTCCACCTACTTAACTATGCAATATATTGACATTGTTGATATCTACATAATATGTACCTACTTACTTGTAATTCTGTTATAATTATAGCTTGATCAGTAACCACACAATATATTAAAAAAGTAAGATACAGAAACTCGTATAATACAAATATACCTATAATACAAATTGTATACAACAAACATCATGAGTTTTTTTTAAATAATATATTAAAGTTTACCAGCATGATTATTAATGACAATGATACTTTACTTAGTAAAAATATTATTAATTTATTATTAGTTTCACGTGTTGCTTGTTGTAATGTATGGAAAAAAATAAAGGTTTATTTATTGATATCATTGATGATGTTTTACTTCCTTGTACTTGAAGAAGTTTACCTTAAAATAAGTTCATCTCATTACTTTTTATGATTGAGATTAATGTGTACTATAAATAATTACAATTATTCATACGAAATGTAGGTACTTACGCTATAATCGAATACGTCTGTTATTTTATGAACTCTGCAGCACAATTTTTTTTTAGGGAACTTTTGAAAATCTTAGTTCATTTAGTTTATCGATCAACATTGAAATCAAAAAGTGGAAATCCTTTTTCGGATCCTTCGTCAGAACAATGGTAATGAATGTTTAAATAGTGTCATTTTAGTAGTCATTTACATATTTTATCTTTCTAGGGTTTAAATTTAAGATGCATGTCAACTCTCAAGTTCCATGGCTCGACAAGTTGAAAACTTCGATAAATTTTGTTCAGTTGATAATATACGTAAACAACGCCACTCTTTCGATTCCTCAAATAAAAAACTATAAAAAAACATGGTTTCCTTTATATGTTAAATATTTAGTAATGGATAAACAAATAATGTAGCTATTTCCAATTCTACAAATAAATATCTTGAATAAAACAACTATGTATTTCATAATACAATTATAACATAGTTTATTTCACGTTATGTTATGTTTTTAAAGCATAATATTAATACACCAAAATAACAAAAACGGCAACTTCTGGTAGGTAAATAAGTTTTTTTACTTTGTGAATTATGGAGGTGGACAGTCGATATATCCAACCGCGTACGAATTCACCGATGAAAAGTATATAGTAATCATCGCGAAAATCTAAACACCTATTTAGATCCACAACCATTTTTTATACCTTTATATTTTTTATTACCTAATTAAGCAATTGATTTTTATAACTACAATAATCTGTAAAAATATATTGCTTTTTTACTAAATCAGCAATAAAATATCAGCATGAAATTATGTCTCTATAACTATGATTTGCGAGTGTGACATAGACACATATATTATTTCTCGTTATTCAACATATACATATATTATATAATAAATGATTAATTTAAAAAATCGATGATGTATGATGACATTCAGATTGATGGGCGTATGCCGCATGCTCTAGATATAAATGTACTTACGTTAAAATATACAAGATTTGTCCATAAACTAGTAATACTTATGAATAGTATATAATATTATGTAGGTACATCTGGAGGCTAAACACGTCAACCTACTTTTTATTACATAACGAATCTGACCACGCCTGTGAACTACTTTTCCGATCAAAATATAAAGAAATACCAAACAGTTAATTTATTATTAGGTACGTTAGTTTTTAATCGATAATTTAATAATTTTACATTATTAAATAAAAAAAAATAAACTATAGTGTTACGAAGATATTACACTTTTTAAATTAGACAGTAAAAACTTTAACTATGTTTTCACATCGTATTATTTAAAGAAGGAAAAATTAATTAATAAAAGTTATTTTCTCTTCATAAAATAAAACTGAAAGCGTGTATAGTAAAATATTTAAATAAAAATCATTATCTGTTCAAAGGAAGTTAATGAAGAAACGACATAGATACTTGTAAAACTTTAAAAAATAATCTTTGTTTTTGTATCAATTTTATCCAAATAATTTCTTTTACTTGTTTCCTTATATAATTGCTTATTTTTAACTATTGTCATGGGACCCTTATAATTTAATATCCAAAAAAATGGTACTTGTGTTGCCATCTATCGAAATCCTGTGAAAGCCCTGGCCCCTATCTAGAGTAATCGTAAATACCTTTTGCTATTATCATAAAAACAGATTCCTTCTTCTTGATCCTTTTCCGGGAGTCAGCCATTTTAGCCAGTCTCCTGCTATTCGTCTTACAATAGACATAGCAGGGGCTCGCTCCAAAAAAAAAATGTCTCTTCTCTTCTAAAAAATACTGTGAGTGTCGCTATAATAATGTAATTCAGTATTAAAAACTGTGAATTGTTTTGTTTGGTGTAATAATAATCTGTGTAACCATATTCTTCGTCAATAAACCGATCATACAACATCATGCTAGTGTTTCCTTAGCACAACCACCACAATAAATTTACCCAACGATAAACCCTGAGAGAGTCACTGAAATCTGCCGACTATGGGAGAAATGTTACAGTTTGAATGTTACAGTTTGGCGCTCCAACGTGATGCCTAATTATTGTGGTTTTTGTTGTGTTTGAAGTGAATTTAACAATGCATAAATGATAACATTAAATAGTGCGTAGATAAGTTCGTTACGTATCACGTGACCCACCCATGTTTCCATGCATCACCAACACACACACACTTCTCTAGAATGTTCGATCAAAAAACGGTTGAAATTCCATTATCATCACAACAAGACTGTACAACTTTGCTCTTCAAGAAATTTCACCGCGTGACCAATTAGGACTATGATGGTGCTTCAGTGAATAATTGAATTAAATAAACAGTGCTATAAATAATAAAGAAAAAACATTTTAATAATTAAATAAGTGAGTTTTGAATTTTCGCCTCACTACAACAAGTGTACTTCGTGAATTTCACCACATAACCAATAAAGTTATGTTAGTGCTGCAATGAACATTTGAATTGATAAATAGTGTAATAATAACCACATTTTAATTAATAAATAATCAAGTACGATCAGATATTGTTAATGAATGGAGAATTTAAGAAATATATACAACAAGAAATTGACAAGATTGTGAACAGATACTCCAAACTTTCCTAAGACGTCCAGATAATTTCCTTCTGACGAGATGAAGATCTCCAACATTGCAATCTCTTAAGAAGCCTGCTACCACCACTACGAAGGATGTCCATGGCGGAATTTTCTTCCTTGACGGTTCCTGACCTCCAATAGAAGGATGTCCCATGCTTTGTCATCTAGATCTCACGTTTCTTCGAGGCCTTCTTTATCTACACGGAGAGCCCTTGATGCTTGATGGTTTTGAGGAAGATGAAATGAATACTTCCTCCAATTCGTAATAGACAACCTTATTCATCTGACTACTATACAGGTTTTTATGGAAGAGTGTGGTGTTGTTTTGTTCATTTTGTACTGAAATATTTTATATACCTACTATAGATACAGTTTTTTTTTTTTTTTTACATGTTGTTCCATGCTTTGCCTTTTGTGCCAAAGAGATTGTAAAAATTCCAGTTTCAATTTTGCATAAATTCAAGTCATACTGGCTAGGATCACTTTGCAATTATTTACGGAATTATTTGTTTGTTAATGTAAGATTCTACACTGAGGGATCTACAAAATAAGAATTGTAAATTTATAAATGTCTAGTTTGTGAAATATTCCAAGTAAAGTTTTTCTATATCTGGCTAATTACACTCAAAAGTAAAGAAATTAAATTTAAATTCATTATACTTGTACCTACCTAGCGTGCGTGTCACGCGGGCTGTGGATGTATTTATGTATGGTTTGAAGTGAAATGATCATAGACCTCAATATTGCTGGAGGAGGCTTAACAGGACAGATTTGAATAATTACCAATAATTCTTTACTCATATGCTGGAATTGTTAATTTTATGATATGTAATGTATGTAATGTTATGTCTACGATATTTCCAGGGAATGTCAAACTTTCCAGCGGTTTCCAAACTTTAACAATTTAAAGAAATAATTGTTATTGATTTTTTTTTTTTTTCGAGTCTTATCTAAGGACAAGACTTCCAAACATTTTTTTAATATCCAATGGTTTCATCAAGTCTCAGGTTCACCGAATCATATCCCCTAACGTATACGAGCTATGCGATGTAGATACTGGAGCAATGGGAAACTATCATGCTAAGGATATCATTAAGTTCTGAGTCCTAGGTATGTGTTTCTCAAAAATTTTGTTGTTATATTTCATTCTGAATGTAATCCATCAAAATAAACTTGTAATTTTGATAATGTAAAGAATTTATGTAAAAGTGTAATGTTTTCTTGGGCTGCAATTTTAATGAATAAAAAGAACTATGTCTATACATCACAGGTCAATGTTAATAGTGAATTTTGTATGTAATAAAAATGTTAGACTCTCAAAAGAAATTATATTTACAGTCATAGTGATGTCAAAGGAATTATCTTTCTTTCTTCTTTAAAGCAAAATAAATTATAATACTGTTAATAGTCAAAAATTTGGTATTTCTACTCTTCAAGTACTTGTAACTTTTGCAGCCCATGTTATTGTAAACTTTTAGTTAAGAAAACTCATAGAGGCTCTTCAAGGTTCCGCTTCTGTGAGAATTTTGAATTGTTCGAACCTTGTGGCGCCCTTAAATAATTTTTTTTGTATGTTTTGATCATCTTTTTTGTTTGCGCCCGTGGATGCATGAAGTTGCCTTTATCATCTCATATGCTAGCCGTTTTCATTAGCAACGTGTTCACAATAATCTGAACCCATCCACTGTCGCAGACAGAAGTCATACAACATGTTAGTCTTAAAGAATTTTGTACTGTATAACTGATGTAATTTTGACCCTCCAGTATACGAAAGTATACGAATTCTTTCGTTGTTTTCCTTGAATTTTTGCGTGAACTCCTGATTCACTGAGTTAAGTGGTAACTGATTTATTTATTTGTTTATTTATATATCTATATATTTCAAGGTGTAAAAGTAGAAAGTATGTCAGATTGCGCAATAAAAGATGAAGTATGAAAGTGTGTGAAAGGTTACCACTAATTCTCTTAGTATATCAAATCATTAATGCTAAATCTTAAATTGAGGATCAAGGTCGCATCAGTCAAATTAAAAAATAAGTTTATTGTTTTTAATCTTTAGTGTGCATGGTTTTGTAATTAAATTATATGGCAAGGTTTCTCACATGGTGTGAACCTGCTGGCCATTTTGCGGCAATTTTACTGTATGGAATGCGTACCCTTGCAGTAATTTCTATTTGCCTAGTATGAATGTTAAGGAGTCATTGGATGATTCGCCATCTTCCATGTACATCTCCTGGGTTAGACTGATATAGAGGAATGACTAATCGTCCTACCCTAATACAATCAGTTCTAACTCAAATTTATTTTAGTAAATTTTCAATTTTTAATGCCCGACAAGCTTATTGTCCAAGTGAGGTTTGAGGACGCTCAAACAAAGAGAATTCATACAGGTCGCTTAGAGAAGCTCTGCGCGATAGGTTTGGTACCTGATATTAACCATTTGCCTGTATGAAATTGGTGGGAAGTTTCCACAAAAGAAAAATGCTATAGGGTAAAGGATTACCGCCCTTATAATAGAGGTAGATCAGATATAATTGTAATGGATACCTCCTCTTGGAGTAAGGAAAAGTGTTTGGGAAATTGTTGAAGGTTTTGTTATATTATGTAAAAAGAATTTTTTTTGTTTTGTCTTAAGCATGTAAAGGTTTACCTAGAAGTATGGCGAGAACATTGTCTACGATTCCGTATCCGCGACCTGTTCTGTCGGCGCATCTTCCTGGTCCCTTGCTTGCTTGAGACATGTCTATTTGTAAGGAATAATTAAGAATTTGTTACTAATGTCTGTTATGATAATTTGTATCCTTGTTTTGACACTCACAGTGTTGTAAAATCTTTCTTATCTCTGACACTCGCAGTATTGTAAAATCTTTCTTATCTTTGACACTCTTAGTTCTGTAGAATCCTTCTTATTACTGACTTTGAAACTTTTCTTTTTTTTATTCAATTTTTTTTCTTTAAAAGACAACTTGAGATGGTGTCATGGGACCCTTATAATTTAATATCCAAAAAAATGGTACTTGTGTTGCCATCTATCGAAATCCTGTGAAAGCCCTGGCCCCTATCTAGAGTAATCGTAAATACCTTTTGCTATTATCATAAAAACAGATTCCTTCTTCTTGATCCTTTTCCGGGAGTCAGCCATTTTAGCCAGTCTCCTGCTATTCGTCTTACAATAGACATAGCAGGGGCTCGCTCCAAAAAAAAAATGTCTCTTCTCTTCTAAAAAATACTGTGAGTGTCGCTATAATAATGTAATTCAGTATTAAAAACTGTGAATTGTTTTGTTTGGTGTAATAATAATCTGTGTAACCATATTCTTCGTCAATAAACCGATCATACAACATCATGCTAGTGTTTCCTTAGCACAACCACCACAATAAATTTACCCAACGATAAACCCTGAGAGAGTCACTGAAATCTGCCGACTATGGGAGAAATGTTACAGTTTGAATGTTACACTATACATAGATTACAAACAATTTCGAAAAGAAAAACATTCAAATTAAATACAATCCAAAGGCATAATTTTTACCATCTAACCTAAGCTTTCAAGTTAACGGTAAAATATAGATCTAGTATTTTTTTAATATGAAAGACATTAAAATTATAGTTGGTTGTCATTGCTTAATGGGCAGGTAAATTGACAATTTTTTTTATACAATGCATAGATAAAAAAATAAAAAGGCAATTTATAATGCGCCGTTTTATGGAATAAATCCACTTGAAGGGTGTATGTATGTTGAGTAAGTCCCAAAGTTACCTAATTATTTTAAATATTAACACGACGTTACACAAATATACACTACACACATGATACGTGTAACGCACAAGCAACATTTTTTTTTATTTTGCGACTCGCTGTCGACCAATACCTTGACACTTCTATGATTTGTTACACACTATTTTAAGTGAATTAGTAAAGATAATAATTGAACGATTATTTAAGATATGTAATGTTTGATATGATATTGCTTAAAATGTAATTATATATCATTATCGGCAGGTGTAAATCACCTCATTCTTACGATATATTCCATTATTATGCTTAATAATATAGCAGAAATCAATGATGAAAGTGTGTATGTAATAGAGAATCAATATGTATAACAAATCAAAATAACATTGACACAAAAAGTGTGGCCGCTAATGACCACGCCCTAATTAACGAAATTACAATTCTATCGTTCAATGAATAACATAATACATCATTTGGACATCTGGTAGAATGTAATTGAACAAATGTATAATATGTATTTGGTTTTAAGCGTGTACTTAATTTTGACAAGTTACATATTGATTTTTACGGTGTATTGGTTTAATCAACCTTAATAAATGTTAAACTCAACGAACAATGAACGCCTCATCATTCATTTGTAATTGTTTGAATAATTGTATAGTATTATATACACAAAAAACAAACACTAACAATTCATAATATATAAATACTTAATTATAAATGAATAATCGAATAAATAATTTAAGCACATTTACTTTTCATTGCATGTCCAAATGAGTAGAGTTGACAGTGGAGTAACAATACAATGTAATCAGAGTAATATATCATTTTATGCAAGTAAACTGGTAAACCTATATTTATTTTCCTTACATAAAATAAGAAATTCCTTAATTTAGTGAAAAGTTACTTTAAATAGTCAATATAAAATACAGGTGCTAATGACATAAACGATCAAATAAATACACCCACAGTTAAACAGCTTATATAATAAATAAAAATATTATAAATCATTGTTTTATTACCTTCCATTGGCTTGAACTATAATATACACCTACGAGATAACCAATTAAAACTTCCGACTACATATAGGTTTGTTATAAACCATAGATAAGAGGTACCATGATAATATCACTTTACATAAATATCACTATCAGATGTCCAATTACCACGTTTTACTAATCGCCTGATGATGGAGTCGAGAGTCTCCGAATACTAGTACGTGAAGTTAATAAAAGTCATTTGGAAGTTAACTACATACTGTGTTTTATTCAATTTATCTTGATAATATCATTTCATATTATAAAGATAAAGCAAATGAAATATTTCAGCTTAGCTTTAATATCAGGAGAATGAGCTAACGTGAGAGGAATGTTGTGGACAGAATGCGTGTAAACAAGTTAAGATGTTTTGGACATGTTGAGTGAATGCACGATGACGAAGAGGATGTATTTATCTGAAAGAGGGGGTGTGTGGAAGCGTGGGTGTCCAAAAACTACGTGGCTTGACCACGTGGATCAAATTTTAAAGGACGGTCGCGTACTGAGTAAGAGGAATTTGCGTGCGTGTATGAGAAACTGGATAAATGTAGAGGAAGTGAAAGAAGGATGTAAGGACAGATCAACATGGCATTCCGTTCTCTCTGCCTATCCCACACTGAGAAAAATACTAACGAAATTTCACAACGAATCATTGGTACGTACTATCACATTAGGACCAGAGATTCGTTAGTATAAATCTACATATATAATATTAACTTTTCGCAAACAAATCGTTGGTAAATTTACCAATGATTCGTTGTGAAATTTCGTTAGTATTTTTCTCAGTGCACCTGGGACATGGCGTGAGGGTATAGTATAGAATCTTAATTTTATCCGCTAGATAAGGAAAATTTCTTGTAAAATGATTAAATGATTTATGTTATTGTGCAGTTTATCACGTATTTAATTCATTCTTACAGTCTCTTTATTTACGTAATTAAGTACTCGTAGTATATCCAACTATATCAGCAATGCAGTAACTTTCAATGTTAATATTCTTCCACGGCTCATTATAGTAAAATAGATGAACCACAACATAATATTTTTATTACATTTATTATAAATAATAATAAATAATAGTAATATTATTATTTGATATTATCATCCTTGAACAAATAATTGATTGTTGGTGGGTTCATGGTCCCAATGATAGTCCGAAACGGCATTCAGTCAAAGTACCTACAAATAGTACATTCTACAATAATACAATATTTAATATTTGTTATACTCCTCCTCTAGTCATACTTATAGTAATGTTTAATAATATATCTTCTGCAATCTATTGTAATACTAATGAAATAAAGGATGAACAAATATTATTTTTTCCACTCTCTTTGAATCGTACACGTATAGCCATAATTTATTTATCGAGGCTTGGATTTAGTCTTCTATTACTCGCATATCATACCTTAAACGTATTGCTTCTACTTATCTCAGAAAATTGTACCCAAAAAATATTTCTTTAACTCTGAAGGTGTCAAATTAATTTAACTTTAATCACCCTTAAATTTATTACTAAGCATATTCGTAAGCTTAGATTTTCCTTAATATTTTGCCTTGATGTGTATTGCTTACAATATAATTCAATGCATGCAGTTCTTGAGGTTTAAAACTCAGTGAAAATAAAATATTTTGATGAGTATAAGTGAGACTAATTCATCTTACAATCTGACATATAGAAATGTTTACAAATATCTTTAGGCTACAGTATTCGTGCAATAAACCTAAATACTTAAAAATAAGTTCTTGGTCGATCGTAAAAACAAATACATGAATAGAAACATTTCCCAAATTGTACCTATAGTCACTGTTTACCGGCTATCAAAGTGTACAGTATGCTGTATATATGTAGGATATATGCTACTATTAGCATGAGATATCTTCGACTAAAGTAAATATGTAGTAAATACCATAGAATATCTTGATAAAATAGTTAGATCTTTCACAGTAGGTTATTGTCGGTTTATATAAGGTATTACTTGTATCATGGTTGCGTCACAAAACATTGAATCGTGACGTAGTATACCTGTATATTATTATCTACTGGGAAAATACTTAAGCATTGTATAATATGGTAGTCTCGGAGGCTCCAACATAACATCCATTATACAGATGGTAAAACACATGGATGGCGGCGGTATTAAATATCAAAGCATCGAAGCGTATTTTGTATTACTTATTTGATTGGCAGAAACAATGTAGAAATCAACGCAGTAATCATGTATGTATGGAATACAAGATGTTCTCTGTGTTTACATACATTGTTCGAAAGCACTCGTGTCATTGACTACTAAGTAGTACTTTTCTACATTGAAAAAATGAATCAATATTTATTTAAAATTCTTTTGCTAACATATTATAACAATATTCTCCTTTTTTTCTTTATATACCTACTTAAAATTGTTCTCCTTTGTGATGCTGAAGACCAGCAGGGTTACTCTTGACAAAACTAAACACGATCTTAATCTAGTCTTGATCTTGATCATACGACGCACGAAGGGACTATAGTCAAAAACATCGCGCTACCGCTAACGCGCGATCGGTTTGCGTGTATTTTTGGCCAATAGTCATTTCGTGCGTCGTATGATCAAGATCAAGACTAGATTAAGATCGTGTTTAGTTTTGTCGAGAGTAGCCCTGCAGGTTTACTTTTAAATTTTGTGGTCTTTCTCGTGAATGTGAAGCAACATAATACTAATTCGATATTATTTTGAAAGTAAGAATAAAAATAAAAATGTTTAAATGATATTCAACTACTATAAACAAACAGATGTTTAAAACTTTTAAGTAATGAATACAATAGGTTGTCACATGTTTGTAGCATAACACACTTTCAATGTAATTCAGAACAAAGGATAACAGAAACATACATATCAACCTAATATGTAAATGTGAACAATGGTATTAAATACATTTGAGATCATTAACCTATCGCCTTGCTAGAGCAAGTTACAAGTAAGTACTAATTATTATAACATATAAAATTACTTACTATTACCTACATTGCTCGCCTTGTTTAATCAAATATCTGTAATTTTATAAGATAATAATGTAGTTGTATTCACACGCGAAGCCACAGAAATGATACATGAAACGGTAATATATAAGACACAATATGAATATAACAACATTTATCAAGGCTCATTAGATACCGTTACTACCTTTCTATCATATTTTATTATAAGGAAACTCTGTTTCGAAGACTCACAAAAAGAAAATAGAAGACTTACAAAACAAGGCTAAAATAAAAGATTGGATATTTTATACATACCTACACTGAGAAAAATACTAACGAAATTTCACAACGAATCATTGGTACGTAGTATCAGATTAGGACCAGAGATCGTACAAACGATTCATTAGTACGAATCTATAATATTAACTCTTCGCAAACAAGTTGTTGGTAAATTTACCAATGATATGTTTGCGAAGAGTTAATATTATAGATTTATACCAATGAATCGTTTGTACGATCTCTGGTCCTAATCTGATAGTACTGTACCAATGATTCGTTTTGAGTATTTTTCTCAGTGTATCATTTTTATTGCACTGCCATCGACTTTGAAATTTTTCTGATAAAATAAATCAATTGCAGAGTAAATAAATTGAATCTGAAAAGGTTTATTATGATTTAAAATAAAAACTCCCCATAAATTTAATTCCGATAACAAATGTTATTAACTTAAATTTAATAATGAATTAAAAACATAACAAATAAATATAGCACTACACACTCTGCAAATATTGCAAATAATATTATAAGACGATTTTGTATCAAGTATATTGTTTAATACTGTTAGAGCTATCTCCATATTCATAGTACAAAATGAAATAAATACAATTACATGTAGGTATGTATTGTTTGGCTACAGACAAAGTATATTATTATTGCGAAATATTTGTACAGAAGATACTGTTTCATTTTGTTATCGATCAAACTAGACATAATGTATTTTGATATTTATGTCAATGAGGAAAATGTTATACCTACATGTTTTGTTTTCGCGGTCTGAATTTGGTTAAGTTAACTTATACTTTATATAAGTAATTGAAAGATTTTTTAAAGATTGAATGCATTATTGACTATCATAACAATTTGTGTACAATATCATCAATATCCCGTACCGGTAGCTGCATGCCAGAAATATCTCGCAGAATACAAATGGCCAAGCAAGGCATGAACCGTTTGGACAGAATTTGGCGTGAACTAGGTATATCGAGAGCCACCAAGAAAATGTTGGAGGAAACTCTCCCAATTTCCTTTACGGAGCAGAAACATGGAAATTAAGTGTTAATGAAAGAAACAAAATAAACGCTTTCGAGATATTATGGTGTTGGAGAAGGTTGCTACGCATACCGTGTACGGCCCGCAGAACGAATGTTTCAATCTTGACTCAGCTCCAGATAAAGATTCGACTGTCTGTAATATGTCAGAGACGTATATTAAGCTTTTTCGGACATATTATAAGACGTGCGACAGATAATCTGGAAAAAAATATTTTGTCAGGTGGAATCGAAGGAATTAGAAGCAGGGGCTGAATACTAACAATATGGTCGGATCATGTGAGAGATGCTGCAGGGGGTACAGTGTGCGAGCTGTTTAAGCAAGCGGAGGACAGGATGCGTCTGAGGAGCTTGTCGCTTGGTTGGGATCATGGTGATCACGATCCTCAGCATTGAGGGACCGCCTTGAAAGAAGAACCTAACGTGTATTTTATCAACTTTTATCCTGAAACTTCAACGATCGAAGGTATTAACACTTTCCATGAATCATTCACTCCCAACTGCGCTTTAGAAACAATTATATTTTCAATTATGAGTCACCATAGTGTGAAGTATAAAATAATCGATTATTGTTTTACTCGGAGCATAATATTAATAAGTGTTTCAAAGTCATGCTGACTTTGAATCCGGGTTTGCTAATTTAAACCAACACTCAAAACATATGCAGACATTGTAAGTTGCTTTGTGTTTGTATATTATTATAATAGCTTACTGAGTAAAATTATTATTATGGTTGGTAATAAATTATAGTCAAAGGTAATTATTTGCCTACTAATTCCATTCGTTCAGTTCTGTGGGTTGGGAAAATTTGATAGACACATTAAGAAACTTGTGAGTACTGATTATATTACTAATTACGTAACGTATCTGTATTTCCTTCCTGAAGCAATTTCAATAAATAACTGCAGATGAAATTAATCATTTCATAAAGTTCTAGCAGGTACTTACCTATTTTTGAAATTTTAATAATTGTATTTTTCGATTAATTACAAAAACGTGTTCATTGTTTTAAATTGCATCAATCGATTTTATTGAATGTATATTTGTGAAATTAATATAAGTATAATTGTGAAATTAATGCTAATGTGATAAAGTAATATCTATCCGTAATAAAAAAAAACCTTAGCAATTCCTTCAAATGATCTTTGAATAACTACTCAATGGGAGGAGAAATTCAGTTGGGAATAGGATGTCATATAACACACGGTAAGAAAATCAGAATAATTTATAGGATTGAAGAAATAATAGTAAAATTATTTTTGTAATGTCCTGTAGAAGGCAGGTGTTTAAAGAAATAAAGACATTTTACATCTTAAAATCAGCGATGAGGTTTACCACCTAAACGTCTTATATTTTTATTGACATGGAGAGGACTGCTTGAATGTTAATAACATGCAGGTGGTATTCCCTACTTGTGGGATATGCCTTGATGGTAAAGCGGTCGTAGTAGTAAATAAATTTAAAAAAAGTCATATATTTCAATAATTGAACGTGTGACAAATTACCATTTATATTACTAGACTACACCTTGATGCAATGAAGGTGATTCCGTTTATTATAAAAGCTTATTTGTTTTACAAAATTGCATTTTTTCACTAGATTCGTCAAAAGGTAAAGAAAAAAAAGACTATTCTATTTTGTCATTTTAGAAACACGTGTATCAAAAGGAAGAAAAATGTCATGGAAGTGAATGCAACAAATGATAACGGATGTGTCTACATATAATTAATATTCAAGACGAAGTCACATCATAAAATTTAAGTTTATAATGACATGTGTAAATATTAGTATTAAATTATATTTCACAGTTACAGCACTCAGAAAAAATATTATCTAAGGAACCTTTTCATCAACATACTTACACTTAAATGTAATAAATTAAATCACGTGTCAGCGTTGGTAAAAAAACCTCAGATTTAAAATTAAGTGTATAATAATACATAATAAACTTAGTGCACATCATCAAATAATGAATATGATCTATGTCTGGTCGTTCATCATCAAAAGGTTATCATCTCATGGGAAAATTTACACCAAACAGTTCCATATTCTGATGCATACTATTATTACCAAACAGCAGTCGTCAGTTGGAATTAAACAGGTCAAGTATTAAAGTTTCTTAATAATAATAATACTTCGATCGATACAATAATAATATAGAATTGTTGTTCTTGTATCAATAATGTACGTACGTATTTCGTAACAATCTATATTACATTATACTGATTGACAGCAATAGCAACAAATATTTTTTCTCTATCTATCATTAACAATAACAAAAAAGCTCCGATACAACCTTGAACTTTTTATGTTTCCCCGTTAATCACACACCTGAACATTGTGGTCTGGCGAATCATTACTATCAATTAATTATGTATTGCCATCTATTACCATTTTTATATTCTTTTCAATAATTTCATATAAAGACTTAATGAGTAACGATATTTATATTAGGAAGCATAGAAGATAATAATTATTTATTTAGTGTTGTGCAAAAAGATAAATAATTTACAGAAAATAACAGAATTATAATACTACCAGTATTCAAACGTGTAGGAGTTTTACACTGATTTTTTACTTTGGCTTTAAAAAGACAAGTGCCATCAGACATTTTATTCTGTGTAATGTCGACTCATGAGACTAGTTTTTCCCAAAAACAAAAAACGTAAAGAATGTCAAATAAATATTAATTTGTTCATAATTACAATATTTTTAACTCGTATATCATGATAAAAAACAGGTAGATATCCATTGGACACCCATACAAATGAGACTAACGCCTACAGTAACAAATCATTTTAACATATATATAATATAAAAATATTCACACACGTATCGTAAGCTAAACTTAAACAGACATATTAAATGTGAGACAGTAAATTCATCACATCTCAAGGAAATATGATAATACATACATGAAGATTATTGTTTTATTTTAATTTTCACACAGTCTTTAAATATATAATAGTTTTTACGTACTTCACATTGTACAAAAGCTAATCAGATTAAATTTACGCCTCAATTTAAAAGCAGTAAAAATATAATTTACAATATTGGTTATACCAGACATTTTTATAGTGATTCCCATGTTTGCAGTAAATTAATCTTTAATATATGCTCAAACCAAAACAAACCATTTTGAATGTTTTTTTAAGTATTCTACAATGCACATCCGTTACATGATTATTTAAATCGCGATCGATTTCGGTAAACCTTAACCATTGACGAGCGATATAATACTGACTAATATTTTTGTTAAAACATCTACAAAAAACAAACCAAATTGGAATTCATGAGAAATAAAAACTTTGTTTATGAAAAATATATTTCATTTCAATCAGTCATAGTTTTGTTGACAAGTGAAAAAACTGGGGATAAGGTTTGTCCTCTGTTTTATTTATCACATTTTTCAGGCATAAAAAGGATATTATATTTATTTCATGCAATGGGTCGCCAAACTATCCTACATACTCGTTGGAAATGTTGAGATGATAGACACCATTGCATTATTAAAGAAATATCATTGGAAAAAAGTACGAAAAATTTACAGAAACGTTATGCATCTTAAATTGTCAGTTTTCAATTAACATTTTCTTACTACTAAAATAATAATATAAATAGCCTGGGGGTAGAGTCTCGGCCTCCGGAACAAGGGGTCCGTGGTTCAATCCCAGGTGCCGGCAAACTCCCCTTTCACGGCACAAGCTTTTAGCTTAGTGTGAAAGGTGTATAAGGTTGTATTTGGGTTTATAACAAAACCCAGATACATCTTTTTAAAAAAAAAAAAAAATAATGAGAATAACATAGAAAATAATAAACAATAAATATACGTGAATTCTTCTCTGTATACATACGCAATGCGCTATGCTACATATTCACCTGCTTTTAGAAGTATGTCGCATATATTTTCATTCGAATACACACATCAGGTTTCGTGTTTGACAATCACTCGCACAATTTCCACGGAAACACGCGATTGCAGATTAATGAATGAACGGACATGGTGAACAGAATACAATGATAATAATACAGTAATTTTACCGGAAACTAAGTTATTTATATTGCAATTCTTTTAAGATTAATTTCCTCTTTTTTATACATATGTTTGGATATACTAATTATTATTAAGAACATTAAGTAGGTATCAGTTGAAAATGTATTTTTAACATGAGAGAAACTGTATACTTGCCCATTACATATCTTATTTCAAATAATATTTAGGTAATTGCACCTTCAAAAATATGCAACATAGGGTATTTAAAATAATAACGGAGCCCAAAGGCTTACTTATTAGACATAGCCAAGCTTCTTCTAGCCAATCTTAAATATAACATTACAAATGATTTATCCATTTATTTCTACCTTATTAACTTAATAGAGGTAGTCGATAGCCTAATGACAGAATTTCGGACATTCAGTCGAAAGACCGTGGGATCGATTCTTCCCACAGCCGATCTAGTTCACTTTCACGACATAAGCAAACTGTTTACTGTCAGGGTGTTTAAGGTTTATTTGAAGTTATTGTAAACTCAGATTCATATTAAAAAAACTTGCTTATTTCTCGTTTTATGTATGTACACAACAATTTTAATTAGTGCCTACTATGTGTGCTCACTTTTATGAAACAAATGGTATCGACTTTTCTTCTTCTTCTTCTTCTCGTGCCGTATCAGGTCCCCCTGACGTTGGCATCACTCTGGCGAAGGCCTCCCTATCCTGCGCGACCCGGAACAGCTCTCCTACATGTCTTATCCCGGTCCAGTCTCTTATGTTGCGCAGCCAAGACGTTTGCCTTCTACCAGGACCACGCTGCCCCTCAATCTTCCCTATCAGTATCAGCTGGAGCAAACTATACTTATCGCCCCGCAGAACGTGACCCAGATATGAAATCGTACTGACCTTAACGTCCTTCAGCAGCTGTCTACTGCAATTGGCTCTTCTGAAAACCTCCGAGTTGCTGACCAAATCTGTCCATGGTATGCGAAGCATTCTCCTGATTTTTAACATTCTTTAAATAACACAACTTCGATCAAAAGATAACGCAGATAGTTCTAACAAAATGATCGCATTTATATCAAAAAGATTACATAACACAATTCGTGTGAATAAATAATTATGTAACAACAATATATAATTTAAATGTCATTATTAAGACGTGTTTATTATAATAATAATATGAAAACTTTATCAGTATCGATATAATACAGGAGAACTTTAATATGTCTGATCTAATATGTAGTGTGTAATTTATTATCAGAAAACGAGTAATTTGAAGTCGATATCTTGTACTAACGTAATTTCTCACATCTTATATTATAAATCAGTGCTTCTTAACCGAATGTGCGGAAAAGCATTTTCACGAATGCCAGAAAAGGATTTTCATCACTTACAAGTATATCTTTGCTTAAAAAATATATTTGGCGATGAACAGATATAAATATATAAAAAAACAACATCGCATTCAAATAAAAACTATTTTAGTTATTTTCTATGTAGGTATTGCGTTACTTTTTGTTTAATCTCCATATTGGATGAATATAACTCTTCAACTTAGTGTTATATTCATCAACTAGCTGACCCGGCAAACGTTGTTTTGCCATATACTAATATCGCTATTAAAATAATAGAGGTTGATGATAGAAGGGTGAAAATTTAGGGCTGTATGTATTTTTAAAGCCTCACCATAAAAAAATAAAAATTAAAAAAAAATTTACCAAAAAATAAATTAAAAATTCGGGGTGGACCACCCTTAACTTTTAGGGGTACCATGAAAAATAAATGTTGGCCGATTCTCAGACCTACCCGATAAGCACATAAAATTTTATCAAAATCAGTCCAGTCGTTTCGGAGGAGTGTGATAACAAACACCGTGACACGAGAATTTTATATATTAGATATTATTTGTCTCTTAATTAGACATTATTAATAGAATTTTTTATATAATGTATTTTGATTGAATTTTTTTCTTATATACAAAAACATAACCTGTTTTTCATAAGGGTGTTAGAAAATATTTTCATATTGAAGAGTTTTAATGCGAGAACAAATTTATGAATTGAAGGAGGTTCAAATCGGCAAAAAGTTTGAGAAGCATTTTCTTAAACATGTAAAATAATATAAGTATAAGTAATGAAACTTGTAACCATCGGGCGCTTGCGATTGACCGTCGAAGCCTTGAAAAAGAAACTCTCAAGAATATGTACATATTATTTAAACTCTCACGATATGGTTACTTTATTATTGCTATGATATAGTGTGTTAGGCTTGAGATACTGTGTACAATACAAACATTATATTATTATCATTATTGCAACATATTGTAGCTAAAGTTAATAAAAATAGCTTCGTTATTTGTTAATCAGTTAACGAAAAAAAATCATGAGTAGAAATAAATAATTATACCTTTCTATCCTGTACAAGTTTGAAATGTTAAATTCAGCGTTAGGGGCATCTATCCAAATTAATTAAATTATTGTAGGTATAAGACTAATAATTTATGTAAAAAACTTAAAAAATGAGTTAATTATATTGTTCAGATGATAGAAAAACAATATATTTGTGTTGTCGTGTCAGGTGACAGGAAAGCAATGGGTTTGTGTTTATCGAAAAGCTTGTAAATGTTTATAAAGTTCTATCTAGCAATAAAAAGATAAGGACTGCAATAGTAAGAAACTTAATTTAACGGACACTTTTTGTAGTAAAAGTTAATAAGTACGTTAACGATTTATGAGGCTTAGGTATATAAAATACTTAAAACAAATCCACCTTTATAATTGTCTTAATTTACTGTTAACAGAATAACAAGTTAATGTTTAACTTCTATAGTACGTACTGTGAACAAGTGTTTAGTCTAGCTAACCAAAAATAATTCGTAAATACTTACAAACTTTAGTAATACTTAATGATTAATTACAAACAATAGCAGAGAACATCCCGTGTATATCTTCAATTATTTATTGGATATATATCTATTATTTTATTTCTTTGTAATATTGTTAAAGGTGAAGGCAAATAATTTTAAGTAGATATTTAGTGTCGGTTCTATGTAGGTATATTATAAAAGTGAAATATTTTATATAGAAGAATTATAAGTATAAACATAGAAATTTCCCATCAGATATACATGTATCTGAAAATATACTTGTATATCTAATAGGGAAGTAAAATTACGGTAAAAAAACCATGCTGACCATAAAAATACAGTATAATTTTGTAATCGTTTTAAAAAGAAACGTCATACTTTATAAGATCTTCAAATAAATTGTGAAGGTTATTCAAAAGTTGAAATTTTTAATCTAGGAATACAGTTGAAGTTTATAGATGGTAATCTGACAAAATATACTACCAATCTAAAGATTCCCAATTACTACCAATTAAAGTTTAAATCTCATTCTTTCATTCTACTTATGGTCGCTCACAACTTGACCTCCAAATTCCGCAGCCACCGGATCGCGTCATCCGTAAGTGCGTGTAAGCCCTGAAGTTCTCCTTGGAATGCATATGTGGGACACTCGTTGATCAGATGGTCGATAGTTTGTGTCATTCCACATGTGCACGCTGGTGAATCAATACATCCCCATCGATATAATTTGGAAGCTGTACAGCCTACATCACATCATATACGATTTATTATACACCATAAATATGGGAAGTATGAATCCAGGCAGTTCTTCTGTTGGATCCGGTACTACATAGGGTTTGGTTTCTTACTGACGATAATGTCCAAAGTTCTCTCCACCTATCTTCAGTACTGCAGTCCGAGCTTTGTGCAGCGGCTTTCCAGTAAGGACTTCGAGATATTAGGCGATTTGGTGGAGGATTATCTACGTCTAGATGAATAGGTAGATTTTGGTTGGACTGAACTTTCCGGACTTCGTTATGGAAAGCTTTTTCTCGTCTTAGATATGGGGGTGCAATATTAGATAGTACACATAACCAGGGCACTGGAGTTGGTTTTAATGCGCCACTAATAACTCCCATTGTTTCGTTTAGTTGAGTGCCTATAAGGCTGGTATGTGAGCTTTGAAACCAAACCGGGGCGCAGTAATCTGCAACCGAGTAAACCAAACCGTAAATCTCACTGTTAACCTAATACTGCATCTTTACGAAATCATAAAACTATTTACGTAGGTACTCTAATAACATGTTTATTAAGTTTCTTTCCCATATATCAATTCTGTACCTAAGAGCCATTAGGATTCAAGTGCATTTTTGACAAAAATGACAAATTTACTAAAAAAGCGGAAGTATCACAACAATCGTGAGACTTAAGTACAAAAATGCTTAGGGTCATAAGAATTGAAGTACGCATCACTATGGTATACGCTATATACAGTATATTACTAGTAAAATGTTGAGATTTTTTCGATTAAAAGCTTTAATTAAAAAATGGTATTTTAGTACTTAAGACTAAATGGCTCTCATAAGGCGGAGACCACCGGAACACACTGTTAACAAAGCTACGTCAATAAATCTCCCTCCACATCCATCAATAAGAGACCAAAGAATACCTGGATGACACAATGTAATAGAATCCTGCGGAGAAATGGCCTGGATGAAGATGATATAAGAAACAGGAGAATGTATAGCCTCAAAACGAGAAGAGCCGATCCCAACAGCCTTCAGCGGCAATAAGTTGGGACAGTGCCAGGAAGAAGAAGACTAGATGGTTCTCAGGTACAGAATTTATTTTAAGATTACATTCCCTTTTACCAGAATAATACTTGAACATGAAGCTTTTCTTGCTATAATTTTTCTCAGCTCGCGCTATCCATCCTTGAACAAAAACCTCCAAATCTAATACCAATATACATGTCTTGTAATGTCCCTCCACTGCAATAGTTATTTTCCCATGCTCTTGGTTGTATTTTATCAATTAGTTTTTCGTAAATTTTGCTCTTATTTTTAAATTGCCGTCTTACTACATAGCTGTAAAACAGTTTAAATTAATAAATCAAATGTTTTTGTGTTAACACTTTGTTTAAATTATTACCTGCGTGCGATTTTAAGTGTTGCAATAAACCGATTTCATGTGGAGCATAATATTGTTGGTATTATGTTGTATAATTGTTTTTAAATAAATAATAATCATGCCATCTAGGTAAGTCTAGACAAGGAAATGATTTTGCATAATTTTATATATTTTCGGTAACGTTTATAAGAAAAATACCCATCGCTTAACAAATCTTAAGTTAGTCACGACGCTATAGTAACACGAAAGGGTAAAAACGTCGATGACTTGTAATATATACACATCTGCGTCAAATATCTATATATATATTTAAAAATAATAATTTGTTATATATTTTTTTTAACGATAAAGTAATCATATAAACATTTAAATAATTAATTTAACGCATAGACAAATACTTAATTAATCGTATATTTTTCTATTCAAAAATCAATAAATTGAATTATATTGAATTAAATAGTATTTTTATTGATTGATTTTATATTGGCACGGAGAAGACAGCTTGCATGTTTTATATGCAGTTGGTCTGCTGGCTACCCCACTTGTGGGATATGCCGTGATGGTATAGTAGTAGTAGTAGTAAATAGTATTTTTCGTTAAGTAGGTACTGTTGTGTATTTACATATTTTATTGTATTTATGTGTGTTTATAAGCATTAATATATTTTATGTTTTTATTATTATATATAGACACTGCTTGCGCTTCCTACACAAGTGTTGGCACACTTTCTGAAGGGGTAAAAAACGTATTTTGTTTTCCAGAAAATTTTCTTGATTTTATATTGGCACGGAGAAGACAGCTTGCATGTTTTATATGCAGTTGGTCTGCTGGCTACCCCACTTGTGGGATATGCCGTGATGGTTTAGTAGTAGTAAATAGTATTTTTCGTTAAGTAGGTACTGTTGTGTATTTACATATTTTATTGTATTTATGTGTGTTTATAAGTATTAATATATTTTATGTTTTTATTATTATATATAGACACTGCTTGCACTTCCTACACAAGTGTTGGCACACTTTCTGAAGGGGTAAAAAACGTATTTTGTTTTCCAGAAAATGTAAAAAATATGTATGGTAAGTATGAAATAAACAGTGTGAATGTATTATGTTCAATAAAAAAAAAGAAAAATAAATAAGGTATGTCGTCAGATTCAATCAATCAATTTTTTTAAATATATATCTGGGTTTTGTTATAAACCCAAATATAACTTAACTCACCTTTCACAGTAAGCTAAAAGCTTTTGTCGTTAAAAAAGAATTTGCCGGCACCTGGGATCGAACCACGGACCCCTTGTTCATGAGGCCGAGGCTCTACCTCCAGGCTTCCGACGAAACTTGATTTAAATATTTTCTATTCATGACTTTTCACTAGTAAATATTGTTGTAGTTATTTTATTTTTCTTAACATATTTTACAACTTATCTTACGTACATTAACGTATATCAATTTTCTTGTACAAATTTTCGCAATTTAAGCAGATATAAAGTAACACAGTAACCATATAAAACTGTATACAGTTGTAGAGTCGGTTTCGTTTACCATTTTTGTTTTACAGATATTGTAAAATTCCGTAACGAACATGGAAATAATCTTATGTATAACATCTCAACTCTCATTGAACGACGCGACGGTAAGTGCATGTATTCATAGCATATTTCCAATTATTATATCACAACTTTCAAGAAATTCCAACAACAGCGAGTAAGACAAATCATAATAATGATAACTACATGAACCTGTTCCAAAAATCTCCTTTTACGCGTTGCTTCCAATTTGTAATACATAAATACAATATAATATACAAAATAAGAACGAATAATTACAGCAAGTAATAATATTAATGATATACCAAGTGACAACAAGATCAATTAATATATTCGTCCTACTAAATAAATATTATGGTGTGTACATACATTTATTTTCATACATAATAATGTGAGCTTGTTTGTAAGTTGACATAATATATCTTGCAATCTGCTGTGTGACTATTACAGTGTGTAGTGTAATATTATAATATGTATGTATATAGAGGCAGTACTAGTGAAAGTGGTTATATAATAGTCTTAAGTATGTGGATCAGAAAACCAATGCAAGTTTCACTGCTCTATTCGGGAGTGTATGTATAACCGTAATTGGTACGGAAAGTACATGGGTAACGTTGTTACCTACTTGATACACATATTTTAATCCAAATATGCCGTTATAGAGAAACTGTTACCATAATATCATAACAATCTGTTACTTAACGTTGAACAAGTACAGCGTTACATATTATTATATCATATTGTTGGTCTTATTTTGTCTCGTGTATTACATTTTTATGCAAATGATTTTCTGTTTAAAGTCGCACTATGTTAATGTCCAAGTTGCATGTATGTTATATATGTAGAGTGGTCGCAATATGTGACCTACAATTGCGTACCTGCTACTACTTTTGCATCAATCAATGTGTGATTTTAATCACCTGATGCAATGCTCAGTGATCAATTTAATTACGTTGATCTGTAAATCTTTTTCAAAGCACAGATAAGTTTAGTTTTAAAATGTAAAGATTTATTACAGCAACTCAAGAATATTATAATATTATTTAGTCTATGATTGATTCTTCTTTAAGTTTAGAACGATATAGATTTTTGATTGAAACAGTTGAATCTCTTTAATAATTCAATTGCCAAATATTTTTTTTTACAAATTACTCTATATAAAGGAGTAGGTATATAAAATAACTTATAGAACGGAATTTACTCTACATTTTAATCATCTATTCAACAAAATCCAACATCCTCAATACAAGCAAGTTATTCGACCTTGTACAATTATAGTAAAAAAATCGAGTAAAAAATGTTGTGTTTTGGCATAGTTAAAATATTCTTTTTATTTTAATTATACATAATAATAAGACAAAAACAAACAGCACTATGTAAATATACATAACTACATTTTTATCAGCTGATGCAAGTTTGCGAGCAGACTATAATAATGCCTGTGAATTAGCAATATCATAATACGTTCGTATCATAGAACTCTAATATGATTATTATTATGAGTAAACAAAATTAAGTATTAATTATTTCATAAAGATTGATTACTATACACATGCAATAAAGAATGTTATTCACATTTGGTTAAGTAGGTATCCACAAATGATTGCCTCTTGTTGGAATGAGGAAATAATGATCTTGAAATGTAATAAATATTTTAAATTTTTAGTACCTGATATAAGATTCTTAATAATTTTTGAAAGTTTATTTTAAATTCTAAGAATAAAGTGAATTCCACGCTTTTCTTTCAAAGTATACAGATGAAAATATGGTTATTGAGGTTAATTTCCGTATGGATTTCGTTTATTTTGGGACATAGGGAGAACGTTCTCTATGTTCAATTTAATTTAAGAGGTGGGGCTTTTGGATGAGGAAGACACTAGCTGTGACTGCGGGGAGGTGCAGAGTAATTCTCATTTATTGCAATGCCCGCTGATGTTGAATGCATGTAATAAGAGTGACCTATAGATGGCGAATGACAAGGCGATATACGTCGCTGGATATAACACTGGAGTAGCAAAATCTAAAGTCCGGACCCGAAAAGTAAGTAAGTAATTTAATTTCACGACTCAATTATCTACTCCCATTCATTTCAATGGAAAACACTTACACGAGGTAAGTTTGACTAGTCTACCCTTCAGGCCACCTACAGCAGCCCAACCGTGAAGATAATAAATTGACTACAAATGCGGAAAAACGTCTTCAACTCTTAAGCTATCTAGTTGCGCAGAAAGTTCTTTAAATGGTTATAATTTTTTAATAGACGCCATTTCAAATTGTCTTACTTGTATGGATTTTTAAATTTTATCAAGCAAACTACGGATTATACATTGAAATTAATAATATTTACGTATGGTCAAAAAATATGAATAGTTGAAACTGTACTTCGTAATGGTGTTTTAAATTTCTGAGAATCGAGCACGATTTTTCTGTGTCTCATTACTCTACCAGTATGTGTTTATATCTACATCTATTTTCTGTGTACCAGACTATAATATGTTCATTATGTGACTATATAATAATATTATAGACATACCTCTGTTGTTTACAATAGTAGTAAACATGCAACTGATTCTGTAAGGAAATGCACAACTGAAGTTTTTACATAAAATTCAATTATAAATATCACCTCGAATTTATATCTGTGTTGTAAGGAAATGTATGTGAGCAATTGAAAAAATATTAAAATAATCCCAAGACTTAATCTAATTCTGTTTTACCGCTTTATATAAGTATCGTATCTCAATAAAATACAACGAATTATTCAGCGATTATGCTCATAAATAATTTGATATTTTTATTGTGTCAAGTCAATCGGTTTATTATAATGATATTCAAAAGCGACTGTCATTTTTTTTTGTTTAAAAATGCGCTTCATAACCTTTGAGTTTTATTTATGGAAAAAAGCATAACTCATAATCTCCTTTCATTTCGTAACATAGCATGAACATTTTTTTCCAGGACATTAATATTCAAACAATCGACGTAACAATATTGTTACCTTATAAATATAACAATACGATATCTATGAATGAATTATTAGTATTAATAATTATTATAATATAATATTTAACTTATTATTTGGAATGAAAAAGTGGGTTAGATCTTTTGTATTGCGAGTATACAATGCTTTTTAAAGAGTCGCAAGGTCGCATAGAGTCTATGCCTAATGGAGACAATAACGGATACATTTGGATCATTATAATAACAATAATAATAAGATGTGATTAAGAAAACGGTTATAATAATATTCGAGATAATGTTATGACTAATTATAACGGGTAATATCACAAAGAAAAAGTATTATTATTTAGATACTTGACACTTTTATTGGAAATATTTAAAATAATCGGGTCTGTCATTCCATTCAAATAAGTGTAATTTTTAGATTATAGTATTTTGTATTGTAAAGTGTTAATACTCAATTGGATACCCCTCTTTGAAGATTATCATGAATAGACGGGTTTATTATTATTTTAGTGATTTTTTCACCTCGAAGTTTTAGATATTAATGAATACCTACTTATAGTATTTCTCAGAACTACTGACTTGATTTTTGTTTTTTTTAAAGGCTATAATGATATTTGTGTAATCAAAGAGTTTGTCCTGACAATATATAATATAGTTTTCCTTACGGAACGGACTGTAATAAAATACTAAATATTTGATGACAACTCCCAGCTGTGACTACTAGAGGTGAATTATTATTTATTACTTGTTACATTATGCAGTATAGGAGGCTATTATCAAATATTGCAGCAATGCCGGTGAAACAATGCCTTTGTATTTATATGCAATTCGTTACTCGTTTACATGTACACCTCTAAATCAATGATCAGCAATTGTTGTTACTATTATCATCATTATAATAATAATAATATACTATTACAAATGTAACTAAAGTGTAGGTCGTTAATTATGCCACACACTCATAGCACATGGAGTAGGTGTTAACTACTTCATAACTTCCAATAAATTATAATTTGAATGCGACAATGACAGTACATGAAATCGCTTCATGGGATTGGTTTATGTGCTGAATAATATTATGAAGAAATCATTTCACGTATTTTAAATAATAGATTCACAACACATTGAACAAACGCAATACATTCTATTAATTTAAAATGCATATCTCTTAAGTAATTGTCACTGAAAAAACTAATCGATTTATTAAACTGACATACTAGATCAAAAAACTTTATGACTCTTTGTAATACTAGTCGCAATTTTTGACAAAAATAATTATAATACTGGCCACCCTTGGAACTTTGCAATGTGACACATATTATAAAATTCATTTACAACTACTGTATTATGTTGTGAAACGTTATTTAATTGAACGTTAGTACGTGAAATAGTGTCTATCTATTTATCTATACACAATTAAATGTGCATTTTATTTTGCACAATTCATACGTGACCATTGTTTGGATGTGAATTCGCACAAGAAATTGAGGTTTTAATTTTCTTAATGGCCGATACCAACAATCAACCAAGCAAATTGTTATCAAATGAGTGTACTTGTGGATTAATATGCATGCGGTTAAAAAATACTATATTGGTTTTTCAACAATGCAGTAAAAAAAACTATGATAGATACTTAATAACAATAGACTTTGCTATCATTCATATTTGAGAGAAAGCTTCTATTGTTTAATCACATTCACGAAATTCGTGTCTTTTTTGTTGTTGAATTATTAATTGCACCAGAGGACATATTTGTACCAATAGCTTATGCGATTCTTTGTGCGTGATAGTCAATAGCGAAAGAAAGATTAGAAACAATTAATGATAAAATCGAAATTTTATTACACTTTCTGATGTCGAATCTTGATCTCAAAAAGATCGAAGAAATCTCATTAATTATTAACGCTATGCTTAATGGCTTAATTGGATGTTTTGACAATTGCTTTTTATGAAATATTACTACCTCGATACTATGATATAATTCATATCATACATTATTAAAACGAATAGATCGGACTTATTAATGATCTATAATGCACATCTTTAATGATGTTTGCATGATCTAACTAATTTAATACCGAGTTTCCTAAAGAAAGTGATTGATGCAATCGACATCGTTGTTGAAAGTAAAATTTATTGATAAACTATGAACAAAACTATATTCTTAGTATATACATGCTATAATACATATTACGATAAATGTATACTATTCCATGTAATCGCACAGTGACAATAGCACACTGTTGTAGTTCATATGTATATAATTAACTCTCAGCTTGTGCAATTTATTTTACAATGGTGGATTTACAAGAGCTAATAAACACTAATAAACACTTTCAATTTGATTAAACGGATGCGTGCGATTTCTTAATCTAACTCTCTGATAAACAGTAATGAAACATATCTTATTGCTGAATGTAATATAATCTATAATTTTCTATGCGAAATTCTTCCAAATACGCAGGTAATAATGTTGATATTATTTTTGTCTATAGGATTTTTAACTACCTAAACAATAATGTTTCATAATTCACCGTTCATAAATCAACTACACAGATTGAGTAGAATAAAGGTAACCTCACAATATTGTTTAAAATGAGGGAGGCTCATTTATACCCTGCACTTTTGAGAGAAGCGTTGAAGAAAAATAAGTGCTCAATAAACATAATCAATTTGTATTAAAATAATCAATTGTAGGAAGATATTACGAGTTTTTTGGTGATGAAAAAAGTTCGAATTATTAGTGATCATACTACAATGCCTTGTGTAAACCTTTTTTATTATTTTAACTAGCATGCAATCTATGACCAAGGCTTTACTTTTAGCGTTGTGATTTTCCTATTGAATGTCTTTTCTGAGTATTATTTTCAAACAAGCAATGAAGATTTTGTCGAAGATTGTACAACACGTACAATGCCTTCCAGACATTTAATCATTGATAAATATGTATACATATAATTATGTGTAAAGATGTTTTCCTGGTAATTGGCATTAAAGTTGATATTTTCAATAGTGAGAATGTGAATTTTGACACACAAATTTTGCAGACTAATAAAGCTTGGATAACATATTTTATATATGTGTTTAGGTGTCAAGACGCTCAATTATAGTGGGTATATCATGAAAAAGGTAATAATGACTGGGGTTGTAGAAGGGAGGAGGGGAAGGGGCAGAGTTCCATAAGATGGAGCGACCAAATTAAGGAGGCCACACAGAACTCACTTCACGGGGCCTTACACATGGCGGAGGATCGCTCAACATGGAGACAGATGGTTTACAGGACGAGGCATGATGGTCACGATCCTCAGGATTGAGGGACCGACAGAGATGATGATGATGATGATCATCTCTGTCGGTCCCTCAATCCTGAGGATCGTGACCATCATGCCTCGTTCTGTAGACCATCTGTCTCCATGTTGAGCGATCCTCTGCCATGTGTAAGGCCCCGTGAAGTGAGCTCTGTGTGGCCTCCTTAATTTGGTAGCTCCATCTTATTGGCACTCTGCCCCTTCCTCTCCTCCCTTCTACAACCCCAGTCATAATCACTTTTTCTAGGTTGTCATGCTCTCTTCTTGCAATGTGCCCGAAATATCGCAAAGCGCGCTGACTGCAAATCGATGAGAGTCGCGCCGAAATGTTTAACTCCCTGAGGATGGACTCATTGGTCCTGTGTTCCGTCCAATGCACTCGGAGCAATTTTCTCATGATGATGATATCATGAAATATATTAAAGTCAAATATTGACAAAAATAAGTGAAGTAGCCAGCGAATACACATAATTATAAGAACATAAAAAGCCCTTTTCAAGACCTACTCTCTTCTTATAATAATACCTACATAATTTTGACAATTTCTATTGAAACGTATTGCGATACTATTATGTACTTCAAGGGTGCTTCACAACATGTACGATCAATAAGAATATTGTTATGATACATTTGAAATATTTATGCCCTTGACAAATACAAACAAAAATATTTTAATGAAAGGATAAACCCAGGTGAAAAAAATTCATCCTATTTAATTGACAATTAATAAATCCCACCTGTAGTATCATCTTAAACTTTTCTATGCAAATGTGAAAGTAAGTATTTCAATTAAAAATATAATAATCCGTGTACTTACAATTAATTTCACCAATGTCATCATCTTGTTTGGCACACAATGTTTATTACTGAACAATTATATATGTTGAATGATCACCACAATTAATTATTTATTTAGTAAAGTTTCCAACACTCCACAAGTTATTTATGTGAATGATACTAATTGAATGGCGACTACAATAACAAGAACAGATCGTTGATACTTGACGCGGATTAGATTGTCTATAAAATAAAATAAATGTTGTTTGGTTATTTGTATAGCAATAATAATATTTATTTTATTGTTTAATTCGTTTTATTGTCGGGTTGTTGTTTGTCGGCCGCGCGCACGATTTGAAAGTAAAATATCGAATGAACGCGCGCACCTCATACAACCTTCTCTTATACGGAGCCCTCACGCACCACCTTTTCGTGATTTTTCGTAGTGTTATTCATAGCCGTAATCAGAAAAGGATTGACAACCAATAAATTTTATTGATTGTAGTATAATAAAAAAACATTTTCTTTATAAAAGCTGCATTACTGTGATGGAAAAAGTCTTTACATAAAAGTTCTAAAGTTTATTTTTCACACCTCTTCATTTCTGCGAAAACAATTTCAGGAAATAGATGTGTTACGGGAAATCTTCAGAAGAAATGTTTATACTATTCCATCACAATATTTACCAAAAGTGGAGTAGCCAGTAGACCAACCGCATAAATAAAGATGCAAGCTATCCTCTTCGTGCCAACAAAAAGTTAAGACATTCAGGATAGGGTAGCCAACTTCATCGCTGAATTTTAGATTTAAAATGTCTTTCTTCTCAAATTTTTATTTTCTAATACTCATACCATAACGGCATTATCCACGCGTGGGGTAATCAGCAGACCAACTGCACTTAACAAACATGTAAATTGTCCTCTTCGTAGCAATAAAAGTTTAGACATTCACGATGGGTGGCATACCTCATCGCTGAACTGAAGATGTTTAATGTCTTAAAAGTGATGTTTTACGAATACGTACTTTTTACAGAACACATTTTTACTTTCTAACTAAATTTTAATTATTATAGATTCGACTAAAAGAAAAAGGTGAATTCCATAATTTATCTGCGGTATTCATAAGCATAACCAAACATAGTCCTTACATAATAATTATGTACAATCTTCATAATAAAAAAGGTACTATTATGTAATAATAAGAACTTACTTAAATAATAAATTTCTGGTTATATCATCTTATTTTAATTTCATATTATGTTGTATTTTAAACCTTAATTTACGTGGTAATAATTTGCGGGTATTTTTATTAGATTTTCTATAAATTTAATATATTTTTTATTTAATAGTTAATCATAAATAACTAGAACACATATTTAATGTTTAAATACTTATACGTTCATCATTCTGAACTTTCAAATGAAAGTTAAGTTCTTAAAATCAAATTTTATACTTCCTATATGACACAAGATATACGTAGATATTTTGGGTTATGTTTGTTACAAAACACAAATTCTTCTTTTCATCAATAAAAATACATGATATTACAATAATATTGATTGAAGAAAACAACCTCAAATATCTGTGAGTGTACAAGTTGATGCTGTGTACACCGACTTCTCTAAAGCTTTCGATAAAATTAACCATGAAATATTAATTCATAAGCTGGGTAAGTACGGTGTGCATGGCAATCTTTTACGTTGGATGACCTCTTACATCAGGGAACGGCATCAGGCTGTTGCTATTAACAATGAAAAATCCCAATTTAAATATTGTGTATCCGGTGTTCCCCAGGGATCCCACCTGGGTCCAATTCTCTTCATCTTATATATCAATGATGTTCAACAATGTTTTAAGTCGTCAAATTTTCTAATATATGCAGATGACATAAAGGTATACCAAAAAATATGTCATTTGGAGGATGCTAAATCTCTACAGGCGGACTTACATAATCTCTATAATTATTGCACTAAAAACCAACTGTTTCTCAATGTTTCTAAATGTAATGCCATATCCTTTACAAGACGTAAGGAACCTCTTCACTACGATTACAAGATGAATGAAACGTCTTTAAAGAGATGTCAGAATGTTAGGGATCTTGGTGTATTACTGGATAGCAAAATGACATTTAGAGCACATATTGATATGATTATAGATAAGGCTTTTAAACAATTTGGATTTATAATGAGGGTCTCCAAGCCATTCAAGTCAATAGATACTCTGAAATTGCTTTACTACACGTATGTACGTAGTTGCCTCGAGTTTGCGTCTGTGGTTTGGAGTCCCCAATATATAACTTATATCGACAGGTTGGAAAAGATACAAAATAAATTTTTAAAACATTTGGACTTTAGATGCTTTTTGTCTTTTGAAAACTCGCGCCTGTCTGCACGTCATCATCGAATGATTAGTTTGGAGAATAGACGTACCTTAAGCGATATGACTTTTTTATACAAAATACTTCACAACGTTGTTGATAATAATTATTTACTAAGTAAAATTTTTATCAATTGCCCAACTAGATTCACCAGGACTACGCTTACTTTCAAACAGCCTAGGTGCAGCACTAATTATCTTCAAAGTTCATTCGTTCACCGGTCATGTGACAATTACAATGCTTTTTTTGTAGACATGGATATTTTTCATGAGTCCATTTCTAGTTTTAAAAGGATGATTGCTAGATCTTTGACAGATTCTGGGTCTCGGCGGGCATAGGCAGGGGTCCTCCGCTCTATTGATATCTTCCTTTCTCCTAACCGTTTCTGTCCCTAATCCTTCCCTTACTGTAAGTTTTCTTTATAATGTATGCGCATGATTGGCGGGTTTTCGGACTCGGCAGTGATTCTTTAAAATTATCATGTTCTTTTTTTCTTTCATTGTAGTATGTTTGGTAAGATTTATTTTGTAATGTGTTAGCAAACTTTGCTGGTTTATGTGCCGATTTTTTTTTATCTATTTGTATTACCTATGTATTGTAATAAATGTATGTTTGCGTAAACTATAAAATAAAAATAAAAATCTACAATTTTAGAACATTTGAATAAAAAAATCCATGCTTTTAATTCGTCCCCAAGACGTTTTAAAGTTTCCTATAACAGAAAGTGCAATAACATCGGAATTCAAATAAAGTGTTTCAGAGCCGCTATTCTCGTTGGTTTACTGTCTCTAGATAAGGATCCTTAATTAAAGATAGCTGTCCCTTGCGAAAGATAAATTGGTATTCTCGATGTATCGAAGTTAAGGACAATGCACTTTATGGATAGGTGTCTCTAATTAAGGATTTTGACATAGGCAACATCGCATTCACCATAGTAACATTGAGTTACTATGGTGAATAAATTAGTAATAATTAGGTTATTTCCCACTGACAGATGGTATCCTTACGAGATAGCGCGGGGTTAAATGCCGGCGCTAACTTAAGGATAATTTTAAAGACAATGTTCTCAATTATCTCTATGATAAGGATTCCTTATGTCAAAAATTTTAAACGAGAATAGCAATTATCCCTAACTAGAGATAGCTGTCCTTACTACTGTCCTTATCTTTTAAAAATGGATCGAGAGTGCTTAATTTTTATGTTTCATGTACATTAATCAAGTACGGTGAGTATACGATTTATAATATCAATACTGAAGTTGCTTGACAACGTCGCAACTATTCTTATTTAATAAGTAAAAATATGATATTGGAGTCTACAGTTACCAGGAACCTGAGGGAGGCAGAGCTGAGTTCGAAGGATGCGAGTGTCGGAGAACTTGGAAGATGAGAACTAGGAGAACCGACCCCAAATAAATGTGATAAAGGCGAGGGCGAAGAAGAAGATGATATTAGAGTTTTACCATGGATTTTATATGTAACTTCCAAGATTTAGACATGCAATATCCAGGGCCCCTAGTCAAAACACATTAAAGCGTTACGTTTTCGTTTCGTTTTCGTTCAAACAAGACGAGGCTGCAAGTACGCATCAATTTTCGTAGCTAAAATACACAAGTAGCTACGAAAATTGACACGTTCTCTCAACGTCGTCAACGTTTGAACGAAAGCGAAAAGAAAACGTAACGCTTAAATGTGTTTTGACTAGGCCTACTGATCATTTACATTCATAACAATTAATAAAAATAAATAAATAAAAGTTAAGTTTTTGTGTGACCATGACTGATTATATAGAGACTTATCTGGTTGTATAATGCTAAGAAGTGTGGATGGCAATTCTGCCGCCGCGTTAAAAAAAATATGCACCCTTGCTGTGATTTGTATCACAAAACGGCGCTGAATAAATTGTCTAGTTTATTATTATTATACTATACTATACCCTGACGCCGTGTCCTAAGTGGGGTAGGCAGAGAGTTATTATTCATCGTGCAAAAAAATTGTTCATTTTATTACTAGTCGCCAGTCCGCACCAATATTTCAGCGCTGGGCTTCCGATGATGAATATTAAGTATGACAGGTTTTGCAAAAAATTGAACTCCCGCATATTAAACGCAGTAATCACAACAATGAAAACATTTCAGTAGGTGGCATGTGTTAGTACAGACTACTTAATTTGTTTCTATGTTAATCACATAGTCTTACTGCACAATCCAGTTACAGGAATCACTTCAGTATTATATCACCACCTCTAACTTGTTAACAATCATTTCTAAACTAACTAAATTTATGCATCGTAGAATCACGTAGAAGATATGCTATTCATCGCGTAGCAATTCAATAATATATTTTTTATATAAAAAAATTGGTTTGATCCCCAGAATAGTACAGTAAACATTAATCTCATGGAGAATTATAGAACATTTGTCATCCATTTTTAAGCTGAAGTAACTTAAACATTTGGAATACAGCTAACTAAATATTAGAATATTCACATAATCGTATCCTCCAAATGTAACCAAATTTTTATTGTTACCGCATATTCAAAACATCAAAGAAGAATAATAATTTAATCCATTCTTGTATTAATAACCTTGAAGGACACGTTTCTTCATAATATTCATAAATAATTGAAATTCATGAACATGTGAAGAGAATTCAAAGAATTGCAGCTATTACTTTTATTTCCTACAAACAATATTTATTCAATAAAAACATCGTTTTATAAAGTGTCTTTGATTGTATCTTTTATTTTCACTATTATTACATAGTTTTACTACCATTTACGTGTTTATTTGACGACTTAAAAGATACTTGACGCACATTTTATTTCACAAAATTAATCACCGCATATATAATGTATTGTTATATTTGCACTATAATATTACAATAAAATTTATAAAATAACAGTTACTTTCTTAATTATTAAATAACATTTGAAGTAACAAATTACAGTCAGTAATTATAAAATATGAGTGTATAAAACATAATGAATTTTCCATAAAAATATTAAAACATATCGTCACAAATCGACATTGATTTTAATGAAAATTAAAAAAAAAATCATGCACCATGTTCCACTACGATTTATTGTTTTATTATACCTAATTATTATATAACATAATGTACCTTTAATGTGTAATTAATTTAATAATTTCTATGACAGTGTCAGTATATACATAAAGTATAATATGTATGGGCATATGAACATACATCATTTAGAAATTGTTCTGATTAACATTATTGCTACAGAGTGTTATTACGAGTTTATATCACCATACGATTTACTTATGATTGCTTTGCGTGTCCAGTATTTTGTAATACTTAATATTTTCATATCTAATTTGTAGACATTTTGACCACTCCTTTATAAAGAAAATATGAAAATCAATTAAAAATATTTCTGCTAAAACAGTAGATAAAATATTTTTCATCCATATTACATTCTAGTTGTTCAAAGGGCTCTTGATGCTACAGGAATCGTCATCTGAAATCGACTCCTCGACAAATTTCGTAAAATCATCATCATCATCTCGCCCTCAACGCTCCTCTCGGGAGCACAGGGCAGAAACCAGCCTCCTCCATTCAGAGCGTCTCTGCGCCAATTGCGTCACCTCTTTCCACGACATTCCCTGCGCTCTGATATAATTGTCATAGGAACGGTGTATTGTGAAAGAGGGACGCCTGGGCCGACGGAACCCTTGCAGACGGAAGAACAGTGCTCTTTTTGGCCAACTATCATTGGGCATTCTCAAAAAATGTCCCAGCCAGGACCATCGTCACTCTTGTATTACGGAGATAACAGGTCTCTGCTGGGTGCGCCGGCGCACAGCATAATTTGTAACATGTTCATACCATTTGATTTTCGTAAAAACCAATCAAAAATGTCACAAAATTAAGTACCTACGTTTTCGCCGGGTTACGTGTCTGTCATAAAATACGTCATCGTAAAATAAAATTGCCCAATACAAGAAAAAACAACATAAGACTCGCATGGTTTCAATAGCAGGTGTGTTTGAAGTCAACTTTAAAATCGAAGCAATAAAAAACAAAATTAGATCAGTAGGTGTAGATATGTAGCAGTCCACGCAGTACAAAGCAATCCCACTAGGTATTATTAACCCACCATACATTATCACATACTGTAATAATAAAGCGCTTATCAGTGATATAAACTATTTACTCTGCATGGCGTCGCGTCCGGTTCTAGATCCTAGGCGATAATATTGATGCAATAGCCTTCGATAGTATGTCAGAGTATACTAACACTGATTGCGGTGGAGTACTTGAAAATATTTAGAGATACAACAAAATATTCGGAAGTGACTTTAACATAATTTCTGTATTATTAATAAATGTGAATAAATCAACAAGAAATCAACTACACCGATTAGAATAAAAAAATATTGGTTGAGTTGACGTTTATTTTGTAAGACTCTATATTGATAAGTGTAAAAGCCAGTTTTGACAATGGCTTTGTAAGTCGAAATCAGGTCACTCAATTATCAAAAAATTCAACAAACACTCAACTAAATTATTAAATTGTTTTTTATCTCTTGGCTGGTCAATACTTGATTCTTTAATGCTTATCAATATGGCGTTTTTCTTATTTCCATAATATGTTAGGTAGTCAATAGGCTTCTTGTATCGAAGTCATTCTCTCCATATTGAATATTTTTTATAATATATGTTATGATATGAGATATAAGATATGTCATGTTTTGTATAGCTTGAATACTTCATATATTTTTGTGTCATCATTTTTACTTACATTTGTCTCTGGACAGTCTATATTTAAAAAAAAATGAATTTGTAATAAAAACGTTAATAATTTTGATTCCAACAATAAAATGTACGTAATTTTAATTCCAGTGGATGGATAAACTAATGTTTAAAAGAAAAACGAGAAGTTGAATCTTTTTATAAACCGAATTTAAAATCAGACTCATTTCATATTTCCAATTATGATATTTCAAAAATATTAGATTAGTATAAAAAAGATCAGAGAAACAGAATTACAAATAAATGAAATAGATACGTCATAATCCAATTAAATGTGAACAAAAACTTTAATTTATAATGGCTAAAATCAATTTTGTTAAAAAAGAGCCAAGTAATTATTTCCGTAACCAATTTATAACCATATTAATTTAAACAATTAATAATAATACTTATCAAGCGAACTTTTAAAATTACTGATATTTTTACATCAATAGGTGTATTACATCACTCTATAATTATTTTCATGTGGATACATATAAGCAATATATTCTATAACAAATTTGAATCATTATTATTATAAATTTCAACAATATGTAGGTATATATTTCATACATCGTGTAATTCCCGGGATAGAATAGATCTCCTACTTTTATCTCATATGTCTACGATGTATCCTGTAAAAGAGAGGTATTCGTAAAACTTAACCTATTTATGTGCATACCTATGTTGATTATTATTAATTGAAATTTGTGTATGTATGTTACATTGATTTGTGAATTGCTATATATAGTGAGTTACAATCCATTGGATCGGCCTGCAACGAGTTTGGATTTTCTTCTCCATTCCTCCTTATTTTCAGCTAGTCTCTTTAGTTCTACGTATGTGCCACAGTTCATGTCCTTCTTCAGTTGGTCCATATAGGTGTCTCTTGGTCGGCCTCTACCATTTCTGCCTTCGGTCTTGCCCTCCGCGATGTTGGTGAACAGGCTTAGGTGTCTTATGTTGTGGCTAGTAAGTTAGTTGTTGACTGATCCTTTTAAGGAGTTGTATATTATGCGAAAGGCTCATGCCATTTATTTCTTTAATAGATAAATAAAAACATAACATTACTTAAAGGATATTTAACATTTTCAATTAAGCTACGAAATATGCTTCCCATCTTGAGTTTTTCATCACTAAACAGACAATTCTATTTCGTTTCATACTGTCAATCCACTGGAAACCACACTTCTAAAAGATGCCGTAATGGTAGACATATTTCTATAATTTTTCTTTTAAAACATTTAGTCACATCATATTTTCTGGCACCATTTTCCACTTCCTGTGAAAATTAATTTCAATCTCATAAAAAGTGAATTCACCCAACGTGTCACGTACCAACTGATTTGAATTCGCGTGGGAAATTTCCAATATTTTTCATACCTTCTCAGAAAATACGTTTTCTCTACTTCCTACAAGCATTATAATACAAGAACCAAATACATTCTTTGTAATTGATATATATTATTAATAGGTGTAAGTATTAGGTATACTTGCTTCACAATGTTATTATTTCCTTAGTATAAAAACTCTATTGTATTCATACTATCTAATCTGTTGACAATGTATGTAAGCATTGATTGTTTTGATACAAAGCTGGGATCTTTCGTGTTTAGGTATAATATATGGTATTGTGATTTAATCGATAAAGTCGCACGCATATATTACACACTTTTACATAATCTTCAGGTGCGTAGGTATAGTACTTACTACGTGGGTCTACTACATCTACCTTCATAGTAATAATAAGATCTATAGTCTAACAGCATAGGGTGATATAATCACCTGCCGATGATCATAAAACAGAGTAAAACATAAAATAGAAAATAAATACAATATTCTATAACTAATCAATACAATTTAATGTATGCACTTTAATATCGAGCAAAATTACTTTATAAAAAACGCTTCGATAAATTATGGTAATAAAATATTTTATTCCAATTAATTGCACTGAACTAGTTTTAAAGAACATTTTTAAGTCCAATTCGTAAAATTTTACTAATGAAGAAAAATACCTTTCACTTTTATTATTCCGTGGAGCACCCGACAAAAATTGATCTCCCACTCTCTTTGGTAAGTTTTCAAGTGTCCTGTAAAAGGCGGGTGGGTATTGGGACAAAGACATTTTTCATTTTAAATTCAGCGATGATGTTTGCCAATCATTCTGAATGTCTTAATTTTATGTTGGCACGGAGAGGACAACTTATATGGTTATTACATATGGCTGGTCTGCTGGCTATCCCACTTGTGGGATATGCCGTGATGGAATAGTAGAAGAAGTTTAATTTTTTTATAATTATTGTTGAAAAAATCTTTTAACTTAGCATTATTACAGAAATAGAATTAATTCATATCCTAAGTTTATAATTTTAATAAAATATAGTATTATTAATCCATTTCTTTTATTTTATAAACATTTTAAAGGTTAAAAACCTAAGTGCAATAAAGTGTCCAAAACTGGTACAACGCATGTCCAAAACCGGGGGTAAAGTGTCCAAAACCGGTGTTTTTCGACCTTGTCGGAGTTTTTATTTTTTTTATTTTTATGTGGTAATTGTCATATACTGTGTTTGTTTTTTTCTAAGAGAATAATGATTGGACTATAAGAAGAAAAAATAAAAATGTGTCCAACTCTTTCTACAACTTCGCAGTGCTCAGTGTTCGGACGAAAATTTCTTAAAGTGTCCAAAACCGGGTCATCTACCTTCATTTAGATAATTATGAACACAATATATTTTTTATCATTAACATGTAGTGTATATTAAATGTACCTATATTGAAATTTCACAGCAAACAGAAAGTTCAGAATTATTTGCATGGAAAGATTGATATATTTGTTCTGTTGAATTTATTCTTATACTCTGAGAACTCTCAACTCGCCCTTCTACGGTCCTCTCGGGATCACAATGCAAAAATCAGCCTCCTCCGTTAAAAGCGCCTCTGCGTCAATTGAGTCATCTCTTCCCACAATATTCCAAGCATTTTGATTTCATTGTCATAGGAAAACAATGTATTGTGAAAGAGGGACATCGCATACACTTGTGGAAGTAAGAACAGTACTCTTTTTGACCAACTATCATGAACATTCTCAGAACTCTGAGACCTTTATGCATACAAAAAAGTAGATCTGCTTAAACCACAAGAATCTAAATAGCAGGAAAAGATTTATCACAAATTTCCAGCAGTGTGATTATTTTAATCATATGGTAAAAAAAAACAATAAATATCAACGAGATTAATCAGCAAAAATGATTGACGCTCTACCGATAATTATCGACCACACCTAAATTGTACGATTACGATGTCATATGATAAAGAATAAAAAGCTATCAAATAATATAAATTATGATATGTTTATTAAGTATTTGTAGTATTTCACCTTGGCAGCAACATACGTTACATAATAATATGAGTAACAATTATACCAACCCTCATTTCCATAGCTACATAATACAAATAATAACAATATTATGTAGATAATATATCTGACCCATGAAATGCTCGTAACTATTCAATACTGGACTTTAATTCACGATTAGTCATAGTAATCACCACGATCTTAAGACTAATGGTTACTATTTACATACAAGAGTACCTACCCGTACCGTGAAAATACATATTTAACGCTGGCTTATTATTATTAGGTATGGCTAGTCTGAGAATAGTTATCCCTGGCTAAACAAAAACCTTATAAACTCACAAAATAATTTATTGCATGGGGTAGCTACTTAATATTATACGGAGAATTTAAAATTTTCAATAGAATATTTTTTGTTAAATATTATTTTTTATTTTTTTATTCAAATGGCAGTTGTTTTTCCATAGCAAAAAACGCCAAAAATCTATTGAGACCCAGGAATAATTACAACCAGACGTGAAGACGGATAATGATAAATAACTGTGAGTAACATGTCACTTAACCAGACTTAATAAATGGGATAGCAGGTATTCCGTGATCGTAAGAACGGATAGTATCTCTACACTTAAGTTATTAGACTATTTTGCTAGTACGTGAATTTCAATAAACAAACAGTTGATACAATTATTATAGTATAATATACCAACAGATCTAATATTTTATATTATATTGTTTATACCTACACAATTAACTGCTGTCGGCTCGACATATTGTGAAAGACATTACATGGAAGTACAATAATCAACATATTTTATATGTCAATGAAATAGGTACACCTATAGTTTTTAACGTAGGTGTAGAATCTTTGTTACAGAATTTGACTTAACATTGCAATAATGTCCTGTAGTGGTTTTGAAAATTATATTGGTTAGTAGGTAAATATTCGACTGGTCTAAAATAATATCCACAATGCAATCTTTTGTTTTATTATGCACTGTTAACGGTAGTGAAGAAGTTCAAAACAATAGTGAATAGTTATAATTTATTTACTTATAATGTACAATTGTACTACATATCTAATTTGTAAATCATGGTTTGATAATATATATAAGTAAGAATAAATTAAAGATCATGCCTTATCGAAAAAATTATTAATATACTCTTAAGATGCAAGTAGATTTTCTAAAAACAATATCAACATTGGTCTATTATCTAACACAGAATGGAAAATTAATATTGCAGTAAAAAAAGTTCGTCGGTAGCCTGGAGGTAGAGTCTCGGCTTCGTGAACAATGGGTCGGTGGTTCGATACCAGGTGCCGGCAAACTCCCCTTTCACGACACAAGCTTTTAGTAGCTTACTGTGAAAGGTGTATAAGGTTGTATTTGGGTTTATAACAAAAACCCAGATATATCTTTTTAAAAAAAAAAAAAAGTTTTTTTTTCAAAATTACGCTTTTGACTCTTATTTAAATACAGTTTGTTGTTCTGTTGTTCTGCTACAAATGAGTAAAAAAAGTTCTTTAGGTATATAAATACAAAGCTTGTTGAAAGACTTCGATGGTCTGGTGAGAGTAGGAAAACTTTTAGAGGAAATGGATAGAATGTGCCAAAAAGAGTAATAAAAGAAAGGGAAGTTTGTGTTCAGAAAACAATGATTCAGAATAATAAAAAAATATTTCTCCTAAATCTAGTTTTCATTCAGGGTAAATATGTAATTATGATACAATCACTTATAATTAGCAAGTAATCGCATCATTAAGTACTTAAATAGTGCAAAACGTGTAACATCACGATATGATTATGGTCAAGCCATAATAATGTACCCATGTTCGTGTGATATGATCGATTACATAACCTGTAAAACCAGAAAATAATAAAATCTTTTTGATTATTGAACTATGTTTTTATAGAATATTTCCTTTATACCTATCTCTTTACATAAACCATAACGGTATCGTATATCTCACAAGTTGTTTTAAAAATGTAAGATTATCATAATGGGTTACAAACGTCATCGCCGAACTTGAACTAAAAGTTATAAAATATCTAAAAATTTTCACGAATAACTGCGTTTTACAGCACACTCGAAAATTTACAGAAAATCCAGGAAAATCTACTCTATTCTCAAGACTGTCGTAGAATAACAGCCTAGAAAATGTATACATAGCATTTTGAGTTTACTTTAGTTTTAAGAATCTACGAGTATTCGTACTGTGTATAAGACTGTTCTGTGCGTTTTTATGGTAGGGCGTAGTAGCAGTACAATGTGATAAGAATTAATAATGATGAATAAGAAAACAATAATGTGGCCTTGATGGGAGCTATAAAGAAAGGCTTTAGAGCACTCGTCTGATCCGTGACCCAGTTGACCTGAAGTTTAATCTACAATATTAAATAAAAACGGACCACTTCATACAATTATGAATACAGTAACCATTTATAATATTAAATTTATAGTATTACTACTCTAATTAGTAGCCATTTAATATTATAAACTTAGTAGTAATAATTGTTGATCAAATAAAGTATGAATTTTATCGAAATTAATTAATATTTATATTATTAGGTACGTTAAAAACGTTTTATTTGATATAAGTTTTAATATTAGTTACTCACTTTGCATTAAAAATTTAATAATTAACAATGCACTTAAGAGCTACAATGGTAAATAAAAAAATTATAACAACAGGTGTACTGTTTTTTAGCACTAAAATAGTCATGGTTTGCGTGCAGAGGTGATTGTTTATATCAATCATATTTGATAGAGTTTAGTTTATCGACCGACGGCTCGTGGTAGAAGTTCATATTAATAATTTTTAAAATGAAACACGATATATAGTTATTCCACTACTGACTTTATTTATTCTTGCGAGCCGGCTTTCAAGAGCTTCCGCTCTTATTGTCAGGGAAAAGTAAAAAAAAACCTTTACTTATGCCTGACGATAAGAGCGGAAGCTCTTGAAAGCCAATAGTGATAAATAATAAATAAAGTCAATAGTGGAATAAATATATATCGTGTTTCATTTAAAAAATTAATTATACTTGAGTTATTAGTCATTCAAAGATTATTTCTAAAAAAATCATATTGATTGATATTACTCCTATGCAAATATCTTCTCAGAATCTCATTTATCTTTGAACTTTAGGTAAGTTTCCTTATCAAGAGGGAAACTGAAAAAAGCTTTGAGATACATTATGAGATAATTTTATACACTCCATCATCTTTTACTTCTCGATAGCGCAATTTGATTAGGAACCACTTTCATTCAGAGTGATTCTTTTAAATCACATGTTTCTAGGACATTAGTAATGGTCTGATATCGTTACTTAAAACTCTGATATTTAATGTTTAGAATATTTACTAATTTTTTTATTGTTTAACCGGATTTGGGTGCAGATGACAAAACCAATCAGAAACCTCGATTGGAGAACCATGTCTACACAATGCAACATTGTGTAGAATCTAATCGGAAGAAGTGAGAAAGGTGTCCCAACGCTTACGAATTGGCTCAAGGCTGGCTTAAGTGATCACTCTCGGTGTCTATGGACAACGTTCACCAATTCCACCATTCTCACTGTCACATTGAACTTAATTGTTCCGGCGCCATTTAGACGGGAGATCGCGATCTATTTTTGAGATCTGAAAAATGAGATCCCAAAAAGATGGTTGCTTCTAAGGTTTGCATAAAGCGTCTCTCGATTGGTGGACCTTACATCGTGACAATGAGAATAGCGGAATTGGTGAACGTTGTCCATGGACACCGAAAGTGATCACTTAAGCCAGCCTTGAGCCAATTCGTAAGCGTTGGGACACCTTTCTCACTTCTTCCGATCAGATTCTACACAATGTTGCATTGTGTAGACATGGTTCTCCAATCGAGGTTTCTGATTGGTTCTGATATTTAAGTTTACTCCGATATTTACTACGATATTTCTACTAAAACATTCAATGAGTTGACATAATCAAACAAATAGTGGTCTTCATTTAAGCGTGAAAAAATGAACCGTGAAGGTTGTAATTCAATACAAGTTAGGTATTGTCGTTTTCGTTATCAATGATGCATTGGTTTCTGCAATCTGGTCATTGAAGATTCGAAAGGAAGAGTACATCAATCTTAATATTATCACGATTCATTAATTTCTACGACGCAGCTGAACCATTCATTAAGTGTTGTTTGTTCACTCGTTTCAATAAACACATAGAGAAAAAAAATCTTCCTCATTGAGTCATTCTGTGTCAGCTGCTGAGTCTTTTATAGAGTTCATCATTATTATATTGTGGAAAACTCTTGAAATGAAATCAGGATGTCGTGGGACTCAATAAGCGCAGAATTGTTTTAAGTGGAAATTTATTTATATTTTATGGCATCGGGTGGAGAATTTAAAGGCGAAAAAAGAATACTCCTATTTTTATGCCTACGACTGAATGATTAGCTATGAAGATTTTTTTTACTAAATAAACTCTAATATAAATGTATGTATAACAAATTCGTAATAACATAGGACAATAATAATATGTAACCTATTTTTAATGATACCTTTGTTTTACTCAAACAAAATACGACTAAAAATTATAATAAGTTGTTTCTAAAGGTTAAGATGACTAAATCCTTAGTTGAGTAAACACAAAATCATTTTAAAAATATCAAATCATTTAATATGCCTACTAAACGCTTTTAAAGGAAGTAGTTTAAATAATGATTATTAATGCATATTATCTTATTTTGGCCAATCATTATTCTAATTAAGTCTTAAAAAAGTGAACTTTATTGTTTGATAAAACATTTTTCTAGGATCTAAAATTGGTATCCTTTAATTTTTTCTAGAACAAATTATATAGTAATTAATTTTGTGTTTTCATAATTTTATCGTCATTTTATATATTTTAATGAACGTGCAATACATCTAGTTCAGGACATCATAATGCACAAGTGGTGAACTTGGTTGTCATGCTCTTGTATACCTACTTCAGTGTCTCCAATACTCTTCACGAAAGATGGTAGATCCACTCTTTCAGTTTTCTTCTCATTTAAATTATATTTATTAAATTTTAATTATTGATCTATTTATATTATGTATATATTAATTTATTTATATTGTTTTCGATTATGCATTAATATTTTATGTCTTTCTGTCTTGTTTGAATTTACTTTTATGTGCTTTTTGTGTCTGTCATATATTATATTTTATACATGTAAAAGGCTAACGCCGTATGTTGGAATAAATAAATAAATAAATAAATAAAATGAAACATAATTTATAAAAAAGGACAGAAAAACATCAATGAAACACTTTTAGCATAAAATAAATATTTATTGGTATTTAAATTTTGAAGACGATTTCCAGTTTAGTAGTCAGAATAAATTCTGCTTCTTCAATCTTAGCAATACATTTCATCACTTCTGCATCTTTATTATGGCTTGCTTTCCCAGCATGCGTCACCTCCTTCATTAATGTGCTATTTGTCAGATTCTGTCACAGGTTAATCATTTAAGGACCAATTTATTTCTGCACGTCCTGAAAATTTGGAATTAAAAATTGTAAACTAGACAATATGGTGTATTATTTTATTAGACAATATGGCTTTTATTTTGCTTATTTATCTGAAAAAATAAAACTTTTTTGTTTATGTACTTATTATTTACTAACATTGATGAGAAACAATATTATACATAGAAATAGATTAATTTAAAGTACAATCAATATAAAGAGGCGGAGTTTACCGACTGGCTTGATTTTTTCCGATTTAGAATAACAATTTAGATTAAAAATAATTAAACAATCCTTCGTTCCAACTATACATACAACTGTTATGTTTATTTATTTTATATACTGTATTAATAAACAAGCTTTTAACAAGACAAAGTTTGAACTAAGCAAGGTGCGCTTATGAAAAATAAAATATTAAAAAAAGAAACATATTAAGTAGGCACCTCCAAATTTACTGAATGCAGTACTCATCCAAATCTTATTACTAAATATAAATAAGCACAAACAAAAACCTTCATTAAGAGACATTAAAATCTACATATCAATTGACTAGAAATTTACGTCAATGCAAGCCGTCACATGAATGCCTACAAGGATTAAAAATATCTTATTTAATAATAACTTTTATGGAGAGAAATATTTATCACCAACTTTCAATTACATATTGTAAGCTGACTGAATAAATTAGATCAGAATTTCGTAACATTTGACCTTCTGAGAATACAACAGTCCATTACCCACGTTGTTAATACATAATATCTACGTATGTATAATATTATAATAGACCACATCATTATCTCGCAGTCTGTCATGGAAAAGTTCAAGGCCTGACACTAATATGTGTTTCACCTTTCATGCTTCCGACTACTCAACATTACCAAAAGTGTGCGAGATTTTTAATAACAGTAACAATTATAGCACATCAGCAAAATCACAGATGTAAGTGAAGTTTTGTAGACGAAGAAAGTCACTCAGCCCAATTTTAATTTACACAGTCCAACGTGTCTCTACTAACTTTTTTCAAATACTGAACGCGCCATGACTAAGGTGCATTTAAAACAACCTCAGCTGGATCGTTAAGTTTCCTGTTTTTGCCTAAATAAGTTCGTACCATTTATTTCAATTTCAAATTCGTCTGTTACTTTCGTCATGTGGAATTAAAGCAAAAAAAAATCTCCAGCGTATAACAGTGGAGCTAACATCCAAACAATTCCCAACAACACCGTCCTGGTAAATGAATATTCGGTGGGGATATTTCTGGATCACTGAATAAATAAGCATAGAGTGACACCAGAGATGAAAATTTAGAATAAAATAAAAACAGACTTTAAATGTGAACTGAAAAGACAGGCATCCAGGAGCATAGAAAAGCATAATCAATAGCATTTAAAAATAATTTTAGTATTACTTACTTACTTACTTTCCGTGTCCGGAACACCATCAAATTTTGTATCTCCAATGTTCGGCCACCCGGACACCCCCGGCATTCGCCAGTAGTGCGTCCTCGGGCGTGCATGTCACTCCTGTTTGGGGACATGAAAACAGGTGACTGTGATCCTGTACAGCACCACACTCACAGGTGTCTTCCTCTTTGTAACCCCATTTTTTGAGGTTACTGTAACAACGGGAGACACCTGTTCTCAGTCTATTAAGTGACCTCCAGGTTGGGTACGGCAGACTGTGACCAGCCGCCATACCCTCCACTGTAGGCAACTGTGTGGGCCCAGCGCATTCACGCCAGAGGTGCACCCGTCGGGTCTCCGGTGGACCTTCCATCGGGGAGGTGGACTCCAGGAAGCTCTTCCTTGACTTAAGTCTGCAGGTGCGTGTCTGAGAGCCATGCATCGGATGTCTTGTATCAGTGATCTGCTTTCCTCGCTCCACTTCTGCTGCAACACGTCTTCTGATCGTAGGAGGGGCAATACCAACAATAGGGTAGATTTCCTTGGTAGGGGTTGGTTTCAGACAGCCAGAAATTATTCTGACTGTCTCGTTTACCGCCACATCCACTTTCTTTGCGTGTGCTGAGTTATACCACACTGGTGCAGCGTATTCAGCGGCCGAGAAGCACAATGCTAGGGCCGAGGTTCGAAGTACATGGGGTTGTGCTCCCCATTTGGTGTTTGTTAGTTTTCTTATAATATTGTTCCTCGAACACACCTTTCCCTCGACCTCTTCACAGTGCCCTCGGAAGGTTAAAGCGCGATCCAGTCGAACACCCAAATATTTGGGTGTTTCGCTGTGCTCCAGTTCTTGTCCCTGCCAACATACCTTGAGTTTTCTGTTGGCTTCTCTGTTACGTAGATGGAAAGCGCAGACCTGAGTTTTAGATGGATTAGGTTTTAGATGATTGTTTTTATAGTATAGAGCCAAATCCTGGAGAGAGACTGATAGTTTTCCTTCCACTTCGTCGAAGGTTTTTCCTTGTGCCGCTACAGCAGTGTCATCCGCATAGATGAACTGTCGTGTATGGGAGTTTATAGGTTGATCGTTGGTGTATATGTTGTAAAGCATAGGCGCGAGTACGCTTCCCTGGGGCAGGCCATTATTTTGATTTCTCCATCGGCTTTTCTTAGACTGCAAAGTAACAAAGAATCGTCTGTTTTGCAGTAGGCATTCTATGAGTTTAGTCAGTTGGAAGTCTTGAGTTATGTTATACAACTTCCACAGGAGCCTTCGGTGGTTTACAGTGTCGTATGCCGCTGATAGATCAATGAAAGCGACACCCGTGACCACACCCTTGTCAAATCCATCCTCTATATGCTGGGTCAGATTTAGGACCTGGCTGCAACATGACCTGCCAGGCATGAAGCCCGCTTGTTCTCTAATTATATTTCCTTCAATCGCTCCGAATATCCGATTGTGAATCATTCTTTCAAAAATTTTAAGTAGATGACATAGCAACGATACAGGACGAAAATTTTTGGGTTCTGTTGGCTCCTTGCCTGGCTTCAGTAATGCAATGATCTTTGCCTTCCGCCATAATTTAGGAATCTGCAGTGATGTCACACATTTATTCATCATACTAGTGATCCACTCTGTGGTTTTGGATCCAAAGTGTTTAATTTGTTCGATTCGGATATCATCGAGTCCCGCCGCTTTGTTCTCCTTCATATGACCGATGGCATTATTCAGCTCATCGACGCTGAACGGAGTTCTTAGAAAGTTGTTCTCGTTACTAAGATCTCGTTTAATCTCAGTCTTTTGCCGTCTTGTTGCTGTTTTACCGTTCAGAAGTAGTTGGTGGGCGACTTGATCTGGTGTTACCTTTGTTAGACTCGGCGGCGGTGCTGATGGGTCGTTGTTAAGATTTTTAATTAGTTTCCAAGCTCGTCTACTGTTTTGTTTCATATCTAAGTCTGTTATCAATTTGCACCATTTCTGTGTTCTTGATTGAGATATAGCCTCCATTACCTTTTCCCCTGTTGTAATAGTTTCCTCTGAGAACGGATCCGCGTCATAAAGACTTTGGTAAGTTTCAAGGAGTGTTTTGGAGTCCTCGGTGAGACCCGCAATGTATTCCGTTCTGCAGCCACGGGGTATATGTTTTCTGGAAACTCTTTTAATCAATGTTACGAATTCATCATATGATTTTGGGTCTGGCTCTAGATGTACAATTTCTTGGTCCAGCTCTCTGGAGAATTCGTCCCATTTTGCTTTTTTAAAATTAAATCTTCTTTTGAATGGAACAGTTTCAGGTCGGATCGCTGCTGATATTACGCATGCTATGGGTCTATGTTGTGTTCGTGGAATTGGTGGTAATACAACTTTGGTTGTTTGGTGGCATATTTTGTCACTGACCCAGATATTATCTGGGTTGTAACCTCTTCGCCATCTTCCACTCATGAATGATGCCGGTTGTTTAGGATCATGTATCAGCTTCAAGCTTTGGCTTTCTGCCCAGTTCTCCAACTTTTCCCCATTTTCATCCGTTTCTGCGTATCCCCAGGCAGTGCTGTGACAGTTAAAATCACCCATAACGATTTTCATAGGTTGCGACTGATAAGTCTTTGGTTGTTTGAAGTCAAAGGTCTTCAGTGGTGGTTTGTAGTATGAGGTAATAGTGCATTTGTTGACTTCAATTGTAAGAATTTCAATGTCATCTTTGCATGTTAGGTCCACTGAGTTTACACTTATATTATTCCTTACAAAGATTGCACTGCCGTACTTGTTATGTGGCCGTTCCAGTATTAACGTCATTCCCTCGACGCTTGGTCTCCTATCATCAACTCCTCTATGTGTCTCCTGTAGCAGCAGCACGTCACAATCACAATCATTACAAATGTTATATAGCAGATTTTCCTTGTCAGATGATAAGCCTTCAATATTAATAGAGATTGTCATGAGTGTTGGCCTTGATAAAGGCCTTTTTGAGCTAGGATTTGTTTGGTTGGGTACGTTTACAGTTCTTGAATTTCTCGACATGTTTGTTAGTTTAGTTTAGTTTAGTGTTCCGGTGGTGGAAGGATTTGTCGGCTTTAAGTCGTTTCCAGGGGACGCCAGATTGCTATCCGTACCGTGATCTCAATCTTTCGTGGAGGCTCCTTCCTTGTCCCTCCTAAAGGATTTTTTTATAATTTTAGTATTGGAAATTCTTTTTTTTTTTGATAATTTTAGTATTGGAAATTCCTTAGTATAGCAGGTAGTGTAAACATTTATATTATTAATTAAAAAATGCTCCTGAACGAGAATAGTGACTAACGTTATGAAACACACCTAACACTATACAAATACTGCCTAGCAATAACACTCAGTGAACTCTAAATATTCGACCTAATATTGTTATAAGTTTGGTTAATTGTTATTCCAAGTTTTAAGATCATATTAAATACCAGATTACTGAATTCCACGTAGGTATGTAATAATAATAGACAAAAGTTACAAATGGCTAATAGAGGATTAACGCCATTTTCAACAACAATTCTGACTTGTCGGTTGTAATTCTTAATTATTAAGGAAGTAAATTAGGAATATAATAGTAGTAGACAGTGGGTAGGAGTATACTAGCATTGTGAAATATTAATTTCAAACAAATAAATTATTTAGACGACTGGTTTCTATGTAATGTCTTAGTCCTAATACTGAGTCAGCCTTTAGAAACTTGAAACAATATTGAACATACGGACATCCTTGTTCTTATCTTATTAATAATTATCTGGAGTGCTAACACTGTCATCAGTAAATTATTGTATGCACAATATTAATCTCATTTTCTTCTGATTTTATTGTATCTTAATTTGTAGCTCATAACAATGTTGTCCTCTTTGCCCTTCATTTCAGGTGTCGAAAACGGCCAAAGATTGATGGTAATGCCGGCTCAAAATAGCACGATAGATAACATTGAAAATGATAGATACATCATATAGTTGATTTACAGGATACTTGTTATTCTAGAATCAATCTTAAAGATACAATAAAAATTTAAACAATTTCCAAATTTAGTCTTCGACATAGTCTCCTTTTAACAGGACGCTCCTCGTTTGACGTCTGGAGTCTGGACCCAGCAATCATTTCATCATTTTGGGAATATTTCTGGAAGGCGCTGTCCATCAAATAATCCCCAAAGAGCGATATTTGAAATTCTTGCACTATTCATATTTTGCATGCGTTTATACCAGAATCTCCACCATATACTCTGCTCTATATTAGATACTGCGATTCAGTAGAGTATCAATAAGATAAAAGTAGGTACATTTACCGTCAAATATGGCTCTTTCACTCTTTTTAATAAGTTTTTGAGTGTCCTGGAAAAAGAATGTATTAATTAGATATCCTATGTAGGACACATAAAATTTTGAATTAAGTATGATGAGGTATGCCACTATCCTGAATATTTTATATTATATAGGCACGGAATGGATGATTTTGATATGGTTGACTACCCAACTTGTGGTACGAAATAATCAATGAAAAGGTATAATTTTTCAATTCGATTTTCACAGTCTTACTCATTCTTCTGAATATAATCCGATGTTATCAATATTATTATGATCGTAATCTTTATAATAGTGGGTAAGTTAGTATGCAACCGTTCTCTGTCATGCATCAATTGGTCAATAACTAGATCTCAAACACCTGCAGACATAGCTAATATATATGAAACATCAATTCACAAGTTTTAGTATCGAGATTTATTATTCGTAACAAAATAAGATTATGTCGCGTTGCACAATGCTCTAAGCTTATCATCATACCACATGTTTTCTTTTCTTGATTTCATAATATGTATTTAATTTTTAAACTATTCTTGGGTTTCTTGTCAAAACAGTGTGGTTTGGTTACGGAACTGCACATATCTTTTTGTAGTAAAATGTCAGTTGAGATCTCATAAATGTAATTTTTGGATTTTTCCACTTTCGATTTCAAACCACTCAAATATGACTTATAACGTAACATACCTAATAATAATAATAATAATAAGAACACTTTATTTATCTGAAAAAAAAATCATGAGCAATTGGCGAGCTTATTGCCTGGAGGCAATATCTTCCAGCTAACCAAAACCTACCATGTTTTATTTTTGTAGTGGGAGTTTCCAATACCATTATCAAAATCAGTTATCTGTGTAGTGACTAATTCGCCGAATCATTGTAAAATAATTAAAGCTTAAATAGCACTTCGAAATTAAAACATTTAAAGCAAAGAAATGAAAAATTCCTACTACTCAATATTCCACCATCCGTGGAGTATTTGAAAAAGCGTAAAACGCGCGTTATTTTTCAAGTGTCATGTGAAAACACTTTTTTTATTATCACAAAGTACTATGTATATATATATAAAATATTTCACTTAAAATCGGTGTGCTACTTATGCTGAATATCTTTTTTTTTATTTAACGTAAAGAATGAACTGTATTTTCATTATAATTACAATTAGTTAATAGACTATACCCCATATATGTAGAAGGTATTGTTTTAATTATGAAGAAGTGTGATGTAATTTCTTGCAAGTTTTTAGGTTCCCAAAGAGATAATTATGCCCATATCTTCCGATCATACCAATTTGTCCATATTATGTTCTGCCTCGTAAATTAGTTTAAGAATTCAGCTTAACAATGAACATAGAATCTATTTGTTAGTGTAATAAGATACATTATTTTGATAAACAATTCATATTTTAAATAATTTATTAATTATTGTTCAAAGATTAAGATAATTCAAGGACACTGTAGTTATATTGATACGTCTAATCTAACTGATGTAACAAATGAATATTACTTAAGATCGGTAGTCATCGGATAGGCACTTAGTAATAAAGTATTGAAATTAATTGAATCTGTATCCACATCCGTATCACAGAAGTATATATTTTATGTTTTAACATAATGAAATAATATTCACACCCAATCATACACCGTGTATTATGTTTTAGGTAGGTACTATGCATGACGTCTTAATACAAAATACTCTCATTAAGAATCAGCTTCTTGTATGTTATTTGTTTATATAAATGTTATTATAAATGTTATTTGTTTGTTTGTATGAAGATTTTACAGAAAAAATACTGCCTGATGGGCTTCATTGTTATCTATTAATTATTATGATGCTGTGCGCCGGCGAACCCAGCAGAGACCTGTAATCTCCGTAATACAAGAGAGACGATGGTCCTGGCTGGGACATGTTTTGAGAATGCCCAATGATAGTTGGCCTTAAAGAGCACTGTTCTTCCGTCCGCAGGGGTTCCGTAGGCCCGGGCGTCCCTCTTTCACAATACACCGTTCCTATGAAAACGATATCAGAGCGCAAGGAATGTCGTGGGAAGAGGTGACGCAATTGGCACAGAGACGCTCTGAATGGAGGAGGCTGGTTTCTGCCCTGTGCTCCCGAGAGGAGCGTTGAGGGCGATGATGATGATGATGAATTATTATTTATTTATTTATTTATTTTATTTATTTACAAATCCACGGCGTGAGCCCTTTACATGTTTAAAAATATACAAAAAAACATACATATCAAATTTCTCATCAACAAACACTGCGATGATGTATTATGAGTATGATTTTGTTTTCCCGCTTCTACACCTGTCAAATGACTAACTTGATTATGTTAAGTCGCATCCACATTGCATCACTTTGGATGATCATCCAGAGTTTCAGGGTCAAAGCTGTTCATCAAAAGTGAACACGTCTGTTCACACTTATTCATCCTATGCTTTCACTGCCATATACAATCATGTTGTATGTAGTTTGACGTATTTTCATGAAAAAATAATTAATAAAAATGAAAAATAACAGTTATATGAAATTAAAACGAACGTCTTGGACTATATGATAGTTGATTACTTTATTGGTTTCAGATTTAGAGATATCAAGATTAATTATTTAAATGAAAAGCCTCACACAAGATAATCTGAAGATGTACAGCGAGTGACCGATAGAAATACGATGCAGTCTGCTCAAGATGAAATAAAAATAAAAGGGGGAAACCTATGTTTCAAACAAAACAAAAGATCTCAAAATATCATACAACTCACTTTTCTCACATTTACTCATTTATTTTATAATAGTTGTCTATACTGTTTTCTACACATCTTTAGTTTTCAGGTGACTGATAAATTTCATTAGAAAACTTTTACAAAATAAATGTGTGTTATTATTAGAAGACAGTCTACTAGCTCTGCAAAACCAGACTGACAAGATTCATTAGTGTGTTACGTTTGAAGACAGGTTGAAATTGTTGCGGTTAAATGGTGTGGGAAATATCAAATACAAAGTAATAATATTTGGTGATTTGATCATTTAAAATATAACGAGTGATATTTAATAACATTTTATGAAGGTGTCCTCAATATGTTTAAATTAAACCAGCTAATCAAAACACGATTAAAATGTGTTATTAATGTCAGTGAAATGTCACAACAATTTGGTTTGACTCTTGTACATATTACAATGATGATTGATAATATGTTACCACTTTTAGAGGCTGTTTTATTTGACTACATGAAACTGAAAATACCCCTGTGGTGATTTTAAAGTAATCAAGATAATCAATTACGCTCGTATTATCAAAGTAAATAATATCTATGCGTGACCAAACTTCTCGTTTTCATTGATAACATTGTAATCCAATCATCGATATGTGTAGTGTATCTACCTTTTATTGTTCTCTTATAATGGGAAGTAGAAGTAATATATCAACTTCTTAAATTAAATATGACTTAACCTAACCATTATATATGTCAAGGAAAGAATATTTATCTGGTCACAATTACAGCCATGAAAAAAGTTGTAGAATGTTTAGTATGAAACAAGAAAGTTCATAAAACCATACATTCTTAATGGGGTATTCACATTTAGCGAATGTCGCCAGGCGAATGATCGTCACACCTGTTCACACAGTCCACCAATATAGAAACGATCTGTCAGATGCGCTTTGATTTTCACACTGTTTTCAAAATGGCGGACGTCGAGATGGAGATCGCGAAGTGTTTATTTTTAGTCGAAAATATTATAGTAGAGGTTATAAGGCGCCTTTTAATTGGAAACAAACGCCACAAACCAACAACAAAGATAACAGCTGTCACGAAGCGGAAAACATTATAAAATTTATAGGTTTTTACCATAGATACGAACGCCGCGCACATCTGCTCATGCGCAAATCGTTCAATCGGCCGAAAAAGTTGGAAGGTGGTCAACTCGAGACGATATCGTTTCTTTTTATCGTTGATTTTTATCGTTTCAGACTAGCTGTCATTTTGTTCACACGGTTCAAATGGCTGGCGATATTTTGGTGCCCTGGCGATATTCGCCATAGTGAGAACACCACATAATATATCTTCCTGTTTGTACGGGAAACTCGCCCAAATAAATTTTCCCTACTATTAATACGATGTCAAAAATCCTCCGAATTTGTACAATATTCACTCACCTATGATAGACAACTTTTTTGAAGACAGCTGCTGATTAGTATTTTTAAATTCCAAATGTTTAACATTCATACAACGTGTAACAATCGCTACCTCGGAAAAACAAAACAAGAAGGTACCTACCTAGTTATTAACCTTCTACCGCAGTTGTGCACGTCTGACAGACACCTCATTAAGAAATTATTAGATATCTTTCTTCCATCAATCCATCCCCATCCCTCACTCACAATACCTTTCTGTATCCTAGTGACCAATCGATCAGTCGTCAATGCCTTGTCGTTGTGTGTGTTATGTTCCTGTGCTGTGATAGTTACGTCTCACAGACGTCAGGTCAGTAATAGTGTGATTTTATGCATACGTCTAATAGTCGTCACCACGCATTTAATGTTTTTATGTCTTTGAGTCTCATAGAGGAAATATTTCGACTATTTCGAATGAAATTTATTTAAACATTTGTTTCATAATTACTTGCATAAATTTTAACGTGCTACCTCTCCAATAGAGTATTTCACTGGTCAATGAAGAGGGAGTCACTATTTATATATATATCGTCCCTGTTCTGACTAACTGTCGTATCTGCCTAAATGTAAATTGTTCAGGAGAGCGTTTTTAGTGTTTTGTCGTGCATATTTTCGTCTCTCCTAGTTATATGATACAGTGTTAATATATAACATTATTTTATTTGTACCTATTTTTATATATCTCAGAATTATTTTTCTGATGAAATTTTGAGGAATTAGTAGATACAACACATTTTATTTAGAATAATTCGTAAATACGGCAACAAATCAGAAAGCTTTTCCAGGATAACGGTCACAGTTACAGGTGTGATCTTCAGTGAGAACATGCAGGGAACATATAAGTACACATTGGTGATCATAACTCAATTTCGCCAAAAATATCAGATACGACAGTTAGTCAGAAGAGGGACGATATATGGTCACTTTACTTTACCATATATAATGTATAAATATCAATATTTATTTATTTATTTTATTTTTCACTGTACTCACATTTTCGTCCCGGTTTTAAAGAAAGTAACAAAAACAACATTAGAAAAACTTGTCCTAGCTGTCTGAAACTTACTTGTAGATTTTGTTGCAAGCCTATGTGTCTTGATGCAAGCAAATTTGTGAAGAGTGTAGTACTAAAACTCTTATGTAAAGAGTACTTGCAGAATCTTAGTGTGTTTATATTTATAATTTTTTTATGTCTTAATATTATTAACTAGTCTATTTACGATAAGGATTTTGTATTTTTTTATATATTCATATTTCATGTTTAGCTAAAAACCGAAAAACATAAGTACTTGTTTTTTTCATCGTATTTTTTGAGCTCATAATAAATATCAATTTTAAAATGTACGTGCTTTGTTTCAATTTAATAATTTCCTATTATATGCTTGCAAATAGCTTATATTTAGTAATATTAGCTAAGAAATATAATAATTTATTATTAAGTGTATTCTATATAGATTTCGAATTGTACGTCTGTCAGACGGCACGACTGTGCTAAAATTATAAAAATTCACCACTGTAGCTAAGGGTTAAAGAAGTTATCAAAATCATACTCGGATATTACTCTCATAGTCTCATATACTTAACAAGTTTAAGATCATTTCATTGGAGATTAAATTTATTTGCTAACATGACATTTCCGCGATTATATTTTAGTACGTGTACTTAAGTAGGTACTTAATGATGAAATTATTCTCGCTCACATAACATACATTAATCACTCGGTATTAGTAATTACTATGAAAATAATCCAATTCAGTGTTAGATATGACTTATTATATTATTGGTATATTATTATATTACTCATTTACGGAACCAACACGTTAGATTAATAAAATAATGAATCAAGAAATGTGTATGATGACAAGTTAAAAATTGTTATGTGAAATGTTACACCCATTCTTGTGTATATTTATTTATTTTTTTACTGTACGTACCCTGATTTTAAGGATGTTTACACAAAATACATTTTACAAAGGGTGAGTATCCCATACTTCTTAGTCTTATTTTAAAACTCCGATGTAAACATTATTCTATCTTAAGAAGTATAATTATATTCATCATTTTTTTAATAGGATCTTAGATAATACGGACGGAACATATCTACTGTACAATTTAACTAATAGTTTAGATATTTGAAACATAATATAGACAAAATTAAAACTAAAACTTGTGCATATCTAAAACTATATTTTATAAGATTCATACACTGGTAATAGAGATAAAGTAATAACGGCGGAGGTAAAGAAGAAGAAGATATACCGATAATAGAGAGAGCTAGTTAATTTTAAAAACAGTGATGTACCTATTCCAATACAAGTACCTAACCCTAATTCATCCTCATTTTTTTTAATACGGTGAAATGTGTCGAAAATAGCAAAATTGCAAGTGCACAATACCATCCTGGTACTGACACTTATGTATGCATACTTTTCTAAAAGGAGGGGTGTGAGGAAGCGCGGGCGTCCGAGAACTATATGGCTTGACAATGTAGATCAAATTCTCAAGGACGACCGTGTTTTGAGTTAGAGAAATCGACGTGCGTGCATGAAAAATTGCATGAATGTAGAAGAAGCGAAAGAAGAGTGTAAGGAAGCGTTCCGTTCTCTCTGCCTACCCCACTTGGGATATGACGTGAAGGAATAGATAGATAGATACTAATTTTCATCCAAATATTCACTGTTATTTCTTATACATAATCGACATAAAAATATGTTTTCGTATATTATAAAAACAGAGTATCCAGTTAATAACTAATGACGAGATAGTATTGTTGATTGTTATTTAACAGTTACGCTATATGAAAGAATATTTTAATTGCATTTTCTCCGCTTATTATTATTTGTAGATGTTAGTTATTTAACCTTCACCTCGTATAATTCACTTCGTTTGACGTCCAATGACAATTATCTTATCAAAATAAAAATAAAATTGCATTCACGACAGGTGAACAGCAAAGAAACAACACTCATTTATAGCTGAAAATGAACTGTCACACTTTCTCATTTACAGACGGTCTTTTAATTTCAATCGTAATATGAAATTATTAATTGTAAATGATATACATATGTAGGTACTTATATTATTCGTAATATAATTATGCAGTTTAAATCAATACTAAAAAGTTATGCCTTCTGTCACAACTCACCAGTCTGTCAAATCCAGGCCTTACTTGAGGTTTCCACGCCAAAATAAAAATGATCTTTCAGTTAATCGATGCCAATTGACGTCGCCATGGCACTTAACTACAATCGACCGTTCAGTTATAATTTTAATTTCATGTATAATATACTATATACTATACCCTCATGCCGTGTCTTAAGTGGGGTAGGCAGAGAGAACGGAACGCCAAATAGATCTATCTTTACACACTTCCTTCGCTTCCTCCACATTCATACAATTTCTCATGCACGCACGTTGGTTCCTCTTACTCAACACACGGCCGTCCTTGAGAATTTGATCCACGTCATCAAGCCACGTGGTTCTCGGATGCCGCGCTTCATCACACCCTTTCTTTCAGACAAGTATATCCCCTTTGTCATCCTTGCCTCGTTTATTCGTTCAACATATCCAAACCACTGTAGCTTTATACACGTCAACGCGAGGTCAAGGGAACTTTACTCATAGTTTTAAATGAGTGATACTTACAAAAACGACAGGAAGAAATTATGTTTCTCTTATCAAATTAACAATTCATTTGTATATACACCAAAATAAACAAGTCACATCAAATATATCTATAACACTATACCATCATGGCATATCTCATATATGTAGGGTAGCCAACAGATAAGCTGCATGTACCTAATAAACATTCAAGCTGTCCTCTCTGCGCAAACAAAAAATAAGACACTCAGGATGGGTGGCAAACCTCATCGCTGAATTTGATTAATGAAATGTCTTTATTTTTTCAAACACCCGCCTTTTCAAGTACACTCAAAAACTTGCGGAAAATAATTGGTGACTAATTCCTTGCCAGGTGCTCCACAGCTCCACTTCACATCACCCATCCTTAATGTCTTAACTTTTATTGGTACCGAGGGGTCAACTTGCATGTTTTTTTACAAACAATTGGTTCACTGGCTACCCCACTTGTGGGAGATGCCATAATGGGATGGATGATTGATTTACAGACTGTAATTGTACACATAAAGATATGTTACAGAATTATTTTGAACCACGATGAACGAAGACTTTTCATTCATATAATTCCTAGACTCGATGACAATATAAATTCCATAATATAATTTTAAAAAACTAAAAGAATCTTAAAATAACCCAGAACAGTAAATAAAAGAACCTCTAAAATAGCCCCGTTAAGATAAATAGACTTTCAAGTCAGAAGACTTGCATCCAATGACACTGATGTTTGAATCGGTCTAACTTACTGTGAAAATATTGGTTTGAGAACTTTATATGTTAATACAAACAATAAATTATTTTTAGTAATATCTCTGATTATGGGAACATTTACTGGAGAAATCAAGACGCTTTTACTCTGATAAGTTTTTTTTACTTAACAATGATAGTTTGCCGCCATATCTACCTCTATCTTGTTATTATTATTATTATTGTAGTAGTTTATTACATTAATCATTCCACATTTGCGGTTTTTAATAATTAATACCGACGAAATATCAATTCACATACGCTTTCGTTCATACATACAAACATATTTTTCAAACCTAATCTTAATTTGTTACAAAAGCACAAGGAGTTCTGAAGTATATTTTAATAAACAAAAAGTCCTTTTTTACATCATATTATAACAATCTTATTATATGTTTTTATCTAACGCAACAAATTACAAATTGGGTTAGTTGGAAGAGATCGGGCTTTTGCGATAAACTCGCCCTCTGTGTATTGATTATATGTAATTTGAATCCATTTTTCTATAAAATTTTATCTATGGTGATCAATAATGAATGAATAAATAAATAAAAATCTATTATACACCATTTTTAAACGTAAATGAGCTTAGATGAATTTGGGATTTGGTGCTCTCTGTTAAACCCACAAATAATGGACGTGAGATGATATAAAGATAGAGCTTATTGGAAAATACAAAAAAAAATATGAGTTGTAGTGCATTGAATTTCTTAATTTAAATGCGTATCTACGTAAATAATATGTAGGCACAATGATTATTGAAAATGTGCCGAACAAAAATGAATTCAGACGTAGGTATTTAAGTTTTACTATCCACGACGTTCATTTGAGGAGAAAACCCCTTGGTAATCGAAGTCAATTTAATAGTAAATAAATTCTCATACAAATAATATGTATTGTTACAATAAGCTAGTGTAAGTTGCAGTAGATAAGCAATTTCACTTTTCATTGGAAATTCACAACATTTCTTATTATACGCCGCACAGGTAATACATAGTAGGTAATATTATATATTACGTTTATAATCACAGCTATTCAATAACTGATTATTAATTATTACGCTACATACATACATAATAATACAATAAATAAGAAGATAAAGTATTATTTAATCCATCACTGATTCAAATAGTTTAGATGAGAGATAACTTTGTAATCAATGCTATAATTTGAAATTCGTTTGTATGTTTCATTAAATTATTCTCATTCATCAATTGAACTGTTGATTACAATGGATATATTAACATATTTTTATGAACGAAATTAAATTACTATAAATTCATTATTTTTATGAAAAAAGATAACTACACAGAAAGTTGCATTCATAAATCGTAGACGATTGAATGACGTATGGACGTTACGGACGTCATTTCGCCCTTTTTGTTATTAAATTCATCTGGTATCTGCTTAGGAAGATTAATGTTGAATTAAATGGCCCTGTTTGACAACACATTGTTCTTCAAGATAATCAGATTAAAATGTTAGGGATGGAGTGGAAAGAGGTGATTCGGATCGCTCGTAATGGAGACTTGTTTAGTTCTAACCTGTGCTCCCATAGGAAACGTTAGAAGATGAAATAAAAAAACTTAATGTCTCCAATATCAGCTTATAAAATGATCAAACCTTTTCATGTACCTATATATTTTCCATACTGTAGAACTGTAGATGATCTTAAGAGGTTTCCAATTTCTCATAACATATTGTTTCCAAATTTCAGATGCAATCTTGTAAGCCGTCTAATATATAAAATCTCACATTATATACAGTGTATTTTATAATTTAAATTTAATTGCATTATAATTGAGATGAACTCTGAAGATACGACGATAATAATGAAAATAATTTTATCAATCAAAAAACGAACACAAATAATTTACTAATAAGAAAAGATTAAATAATATCAGCCTTGGTACAATTTGAACAATGAGCATATTTATATTATTATTTATACAAAAAGAAATAGTTAATTGCAGACACTCATAAATCTTATTAACAGTCCAGTGATCCATAAATAACAACTTCGGGCGTATGTATTTATTTTTAAATTCCATATCAAATTCAACAAACACTGCTAGGTTCATGTTTTTCTAAGAGATCCAATAGATCCAAATGATGGATCTAATATAAATGAAATTACGGATTTTTCAAAATAGTTTCAATGTGACATTAAATAAACTTATGAAGATTGTAAGTCGGTAGCTCTATATTATTAGGATCTCGAGCTTTCGAACGAGTGTACCGTGATTCGCATGCACCTATACATTTCATATTATTCCCTTGTGTGAATAGCGTCTTACAGAGCCTACCAAAATAATCTGTAGGTATTGATAAAAGAGGTGTTACCTAAGTATTTTATTGCAAGACATAAACTGTTCTATACTTACATACTAAATACTCATAGTATTTTCTCAGTATTAGTAGGTACCTAACTAGGTACTTACATATTCTGATCTCAGGTATTACTGAAGACAACCTTGGATCTATAAAAACTATCACGTCCTGCATTTGTTCGATACTTCAATACTTGTAATATAGGTACTCATTTTATCACGCTTACCTTAGGTACGTACTCACTGTAGCAGTAACATACGGCTAAATAGATACCTACGTATTTTATTTACATTATTTTCTTAGTTTATATTGTTCACACAACAATCCAACTTCAATTAAATGAATGATTAAGTAGTACTTTTGAAAAATAAATTATTTTAATTTTTGAACACATAATAAGTATTGGACCCACTCGATCTTTCTCATATCGCTCTCTACGCTAAACCCATTGCTTAGTCTAATCGGAGACCATCTAACAGAGAAGGACAGTTGGGAATGCACGTCGCAGGAAGGCACCATTGCAATTACGTATATATAGATCTATATAACATAAAAAGGAAGATGTAAAACATATTTTGAAATATTTTTTTAAGCCTTTATCACATTTAAAATCTTTTTATTATAACGTATTTATAAAACTATCAATCGATACAATCGCAGCATATTCCACACATGGAGTATCTAGTTGTCAATTGTAAAAAAACATATTTATTATTTATAAATCATCTTTTAACTGAAAATAATTTCAGACAATATCTATTTAGAACTGGAGGAAACACAATTTTTTTTTTCTGCCCATCGATAATATTGAGTAGGTATATTTAACTCCATATAAAACGTTAATATTTTACCAGTGCATTAACATTTATTATCTAAGTCTTATTTTGAAAGTTGTAGTGTATCATGTGTCGTGTAAATACTCTGGAACACAATTCAGTGTTATGGAATTACATGCAAGTACTGTTTTATTATCAAACTGCAATGGCTGTACTTACCTTATGTACTTACAGTTAATTTTGTAATTTATGGAATCTCGTGATCACGTCTATAAAACACAATCGTGTATGCCCTGATACACCTCTGCAAAATAATGTTAAAAATGAAATTGATAATCAAAACATATTTTATTGTAATTACTTATCAGTTTTCTTATTAATCCGCTTTGATCATAAAACTAAAAGAGAGTATTACGGAAGTGAACATCTAAAATCTTGAGTGAAGACCATAATCCATGTAAAAACTAGAGAGGCGAATGAAGACTTCAAAATAGATATTCCGAGTTATTTAATTAAAAGCTGTGAACTCATTATGCTGGAGATTAAAAATAATAGATAAGTTTTGAAGGGTCGCAAACCTAGCAGTAGAGAGATGAAGGCAGACAGTAAATTTTAAGTTCTGTATTAATAATGTAAAAAAAATGTTACTTGCTGCTTGCAAATATGAATAAAGCACGTACAATTTCACCGCCTATTTCTCATCCCATGTCGTGTTTCTAGTGGGATAGGCAAAAGGACGGACCACCAGACGACTCAACTGAGTAAATAAGTGAATATTGAAAATTTGCTCACAACACTCGTTCATCCACTCATTTCTCTAATCTAAATTAATTATATCTGCGTTATCTTAATTTAACACCTCAAGATTTCATTTCCAATCAACAAAACAATTTCACTTTACTTAATAATCATTACACATAAAATATTGCATTTAAATTTAACTCTTAGAATTAATCTTAGAAAAGACAACATCAACGTATAATAGACGGGACTTGAATCCGCATCCCTTCCTTCTCGCGAAATGTGCTTATTAAGCTATGGTTCGACATAACGAAGACTCCGAAATTCTGTCTTCCAAATTACAGCTTCATATGTAGGTATTGTTCTGATTGATTGGAAAATAACTTTGATAAAATCTTTCATTTTGGATTTTATGTACGAGTATTAATATTTATACCTGCCTAGTATTGTTACTGTAAGTATATAGGAGACATGCAAATACCTACTAATGTAACTTGAGTATTTGCATACCAATGGAATTAATTCACAAATACACTGAGAAAAATACTCAAAACGAATCATTGGTACGGTACTATCAGATTGGGACCAGAGATCGTACAAACGATTCATTGGTATAAATCTATAATATTAACTCTTCGCAAACAAATCATTGGTAAATTTACCAACAACTTGTTTGCGAAGAGTTAATATTATAGATTCGTACTAATGAATCGTTTGTACGATCTCTGGTCCTAATCTGATAGTTCGTACCAATGATTCGTTGTGAAATTTCGTTAGTATTTTTCTCAGTGTAACAGGAAAACAATGTGATTTTGATTCATATGCATGTATCTGCTAACTTATTGCTACTTACCGTTCAATTAAAATAACAATATGAAATTCAATGGCCGTATCTGATGTGAGATTAATTCAATTTAAATTTTAGCAAGTCATAGGAAGAATTAGGAATTATCACTCAGGAGGCTATTTAATACTTTTGATGAAATGTTTCCTGTATACATAAAGATACTAGTTTTTAAATATTAAGTTGAAAGAAAAAGTTGAAAAAAACTGAAACGAACTTGAAAGAAATTCTGGAAAAAGATTATTATGATAAAATACCAACAAGATACTTACTTACTTACTGCTAGCCTTTTTGTCCCCACTGCTGGATATAGGCCTGTTCAAAACTTTTCCTCCCTTTTCGATCTCGAGCAACACGACACCACTGTTTTCCCATCACCTGGATAATATCGTCAACCCATCGTTTTCCAACACTTCTTTTGTTCTCTCACGGCCTCCATTCAACAATTCTGGTAGTCCTACCATCCTCTCACCTTGCCACATGACCAGCCCATTACCCTGCATGAGGCTGCATTCTCAACAAGATACACGGAGTAAAAAATACATGCGAGTAATAATAATTAGTTGCTGAATAATAGGTTTTAATTATTATCTATAGTTTCATTAGTTTATCCATACCACCATGGTATCTCCAAGATAGGAAGGTAATCACTAACCAGGGGACTGTGGGGCTCAGTATCAAACAATCCAATATCTGGTGCAAGAGTGTCCAGGGAGATAAGTAAAATGAGGGAGACTGAATGAACATCCATAGGTCGACCCCAGAGGCGAAGCAGTGGCTTTCTGGACGGGAACCAATGATTTGATTTGGAATAACTTTTGAGTATTGAACACAGTAATTTAGCTAAGAAAATGAATACAAGCTGAAACCATACAAAAAGTAAGTAAGCAAGAGGACCTAATTACATAATTAAATACGTATATATGAATTTAATTGCAATATAATTATTATTTATTATTCTAATTTCTTAATAATAAATTACGTATTATCAAACCGAGAACACATAGATATCTCTATTTTTATTGGTACTAAAATTTAGATATTATGTGTTAATACCTCATAATATTTTAACATTCAAAGCTTAATCGCAATAAACAATTAATGAACAGTGGCTGTGTTTTAAAGTATTGTATCAAAATAACTTAAAACAATATAAAGTAGCACCCAAATTATGTATTTGATAGTGTGGGAGTTAATTATAATGAATTATGGATTTACAAAATGTTATACGCATGCAAGAATTTAAATCAAAACATTGATGTTGGCAGTTGTGTCAGTAAATTTCATTTTCTACTTGTTAGTAATTCCATACTTTCGTAACAGCATAACATTGAGATATTATTATTTGACAAAATTTTCTCAATAAATTACCATTAATATATTGACACATAAAGTGTCGGTTCCTCTTTAGGAACGTTGACGAGACGCAGTTCTTTCATAATTTCAACAATTTTTTTATTTTTATTTTTTCATTCCAGTAAACAATTTTTAAAAAAAATATAGATATACAATTCTTTAAGCAGTACAGCCCGCCTTTATACGTATTCATAAATTGAGAAAGCTAATATTTTCTAAATGAATGTTTTTTTTATATATATTTTTAACCAATCCAGCTCACTAACCGCCTCTGGATACAAAATATCTTATAAGTACTCGTACCAATATTTCCAGTCAATAGGTAATTTTAGTTGTTTGCATTCCTATAGGTACAACTAATTCCTACAACTATGAATATACTTATATGCCTTTATTGTCATTTTAATGTTACTTCGATTTTTCAAATTAATATCTGACCAACTTTTTTTGTAATTTTTATACTTTAATTCATGTTACCTACACTGTTTATTCTACTCTTGTTATTTTATTATCTAATTGTTTTGTATCTTAAAAAAATGTATTTATAAATGTATTGTACTTATGTGTACAATATTTACCATGTAAAAGGCTTAAATATAATCAAATTATTGAAATAGCTCAAATCGGTCTTAGATCATGAATTTCTGAAAATAAATAAATAAAATGAATTCTAAAGTCATCGAGCAGTTTTATATATAAAACATAGGGGATATAAGGAAGAGAAGATAATAATTTGATACTAAATAAATACCTAAGCATTATTGGAATAATTACATACAATAAACATGCAAATTCATCAAGAATAACTAACAATGCGCAAACTATTGAATTATGCACACAACTCAAAATGCATCTTAATAATACCTCTATATACCCACTATGTTACTGAATTTCATTATCTGAATTGAATCTCGCATGCAATGTTTAGTTAGGTACACCTATTTACATATTATTTGAATGTGGAATGCCAAATTACGTCTGACGTTCGGAGTATGTATGTAAATTTTTATTATAAACTGAAAACTAATAAGTAGTAAGTATAAACTTCCTGTAATTATACTTTTTAAAAACTCGAGTAAGATAGTGGAGGCATTCATTCAGGAGTGGATGCAGGAGTGGCTAATAAGAAGAAACTTGTTTTATTTTAAAATTACCAATGAGTTCTACCTTCATAGATTATCTACGTCAATTTTACTGTCGTATAGTATTTTTTTACGAATTTCTTCTTCATTTCTGAATGATAGATTTTTTTAATTACTACTTATATTAGATTTTATTTAGGTATATTTTATCTAATCAATAACAGTTAACTGAAAAATGAGAAACTGTAGAAATCTATTTGATAATTAAAGTATAGATGTTTTATTTCCGTATAGGAAGCAGATTTGACAGTAGACTGGAAGTAGAGTCTCGGCCTTATGTACAAGAGGCGCACAATTCGATTCCAGGTGCCGATAAAGTCCTCTTTCACGACACAAGCTTTTAGCTTGCTGTGAAAGGTGTATGGTTTATCGAGTAGGTGTTTTACATGGATGTACTCTATCTAGGTCCATGGTGTTTTATATGATCTATGATATAATGATAGGTATACAGGCATATTGAGTCATACGGTTTCAAATTAAAGAAATGCATACATAATTGTTATATCACTCACATACCTAACCACATACTTAGAAATAAGAACCTCATTATTCATAGGTAGGTACAAACTAAGTAAGGATAGAAATACCTGTGAGTTGGTTTTATAGTCTATAGTTGGACAGTTATAGGTGTTTCTAATTCATAATATTTAGGCATTATGGTGTAACACCTACAGAAATTTCTGTGTGTAATAACTTAAAAGCTCCCACCGGAATATAGGTATACCATAGGTGCCTTCAGTTTATAATATATCTACTAACATGAACACAATACATACAAACCTATTTACCATTTTCTTTTTTCAATAAGAATAAATAAAATAGGTAACAATAAATTAATGATTCAATGTGTCGGTGTTTTGGTATAGTAGAATTCTATTGGATAAATAAAATGAAAAATAAACAATAAAAAAATTAGATATAAATATCAATGAAATGTTTTTAGTAAAAAAATATTTATAGGAAATGTTTTTGAATCAATAAAATAAAATAAAAACTTGATAATTATAAGAAATAATGTTAATGCAACATTTTAAAAATAAATAATATAAAAACTACTAGTTATGTGTGATATAAAATATTCAAATCACAAAATAAAACAGTAAATAATTGTGTATTAAATATTATTTTTAAACACATCCAAAACGGAAATTTGTTTTCTGTAATGGCACTGCCATCTATATTGTAATGGTGAAAATATAAATTAGGAAAATTAATTTGCATGCTAGTAACATTAGCATGTTGTTTGACAGCGCGATTCTCCAGGCTGGCCAACACAAAAATACATAATCCGAAATCGGCGTTGTATTTTAGATGTGTTTACGTTATGCCGTTTCTTTTTGACATATCGTTTTTTTTATAGAAAAAAATTGTTTCTCAGTAGTTTTTTTAAATTAAAATACATTCGGATTGCCTGCAGGTATTCTAAGCTTTCAAAATGGATCAGATGTTACCGAGTCCCGGGTTTTCAATTCCCAGTATAGGAACCCCACTTCATCAGCCAGAAGAAGACCAGCAGATTCTTCCAAATGCTATGCAACAGCAGATGCCTCCTCTGGCTCCAATGGGTCAGTCCCCTGGAATGGGAATGTTTGGAAATATGCCCACAATGATGTCCACGCCACAAAGATCATTCCACACATATGCTCCCTTTGCAACTCCTCAAAGTATGATGCAGCCACAAACACCTGTAAGTTGATCACTTATTATATTATATGAAAAATAATGGTACGCCCAAATCTATCTGTACCATCATGGAGGGGTCATCCTCTTCCTGTCAATAATAAGGCATTCAGGAAAAGTTCTCCATGTGTGATGCTTTATAATACTAGCTTCTTCGTTTGAAAACAGTGTGACCAGATTTTATTTTCAAAAACTACTAAATGGGGAAGTCAAAAACTACTAAATTCTTAAAATGGTATAGGAATTTGAAGTATTTCAAAAACTCCTAGGTTTTCTTAAACAATATTTTATCACAGTACCTTTTTTTACAACCTACCGGGTATTTGTACCGACGATGGTCAATATCGGATACTTTTCTTGAAAATTTCTACCCCCCCGTCGCCGAATTTTCAAAATGGTATAGGAATTTGAAGTATTTCAAAAACTCCTCGGTTTTCTTCAACAATATTTTCTCGCAGTACCTTTTTCTAAAATGTACCCGGTATTTGTACCGACAATTATTTTTGAATTAGTAAGTATCAGGTACTTTTCCCAAATACCCAATAATTTATCTACCAATTACCGACTAAATACAAAAACTACCAAAAACTACTAAAACCTACCAAAGAAATAAAAACTACTAAACATATTTGCAAATGCCTCAAAAACTACCAAAAAAGTAGGAAACTACCAAATCTGGTCACACTGTTTGAAAACTAATAAAAAGAATGGGAGACCTTTTTTATTTGGGGAATTCCACTTTTACACCTAATACTTATATTGTACAACAAAATATTTCAGCAAATGATGTCACCAATGGTAAATGCAGGCAGTAATATGGCAATGCCGAGCGGAGTGAGCCAAATCACAGGTCCTGCAACTCCAATGACGCCTATGACTCCACATTCTGCAGATCCTGGCATTCTTCCGCAATTACAGTCAGTATTATTATCAATTATAGATTCTCTTAATATTTTTTATACATACCCTCAATATAGATTATAACAATTTCTTTTACTCATCATTAAAAAAAATACAACATACACTTCAAGTCGTAGTAAACATACTAATGATCCTTATTGAATAACACTTAACAAATTTGTAGTATAATTATGCTACTGGCTAGTAACCTTTCATATATATATTGCTCGATGTCTCAAAAATGCAAGGACAGTAATTGCCGAATTTTTTTTTTTCATATAGGATACAACTTTATTAGATTTTCTTTCCGGGTTAGATGGAAGATATCACAATCTAGTGATCTGTGGATTAAATTGCATAACAGATAATTTTATTATACTTTATAATGATTGAAGTTATAACAAATATACGGTAAAGAATAAAAATAAAATAAATAAATATTATACTTGGTCTCATCTGAAAATATTTTATTACACAAACATATATCCAAATAAATCTATAATATGCTTTGTATTAATATTCAATTTAAATATTATTTATTTACCATGATCTTTAACTTTCGATATAGCTATTTTGTTTTATTTTATTTGTTCAAAATGTACTTTTTTAAATGGATGTTTCTGTTTGTAGGAATATTGTTTCCACCGTAAACTTGAACTGTAAATTGGATTTAAAAAAGATTGCCCTTCACGCTCGTAATGCAGAGTATAATCCAAAACGATTTGCTGCCGTTATCATGAGAATTCGAGAACCCAGGACGACGGCTCTTATATTCTCATCAGGGAAAATGGTTTGTACAGGGGCCAAAAGTGAAGAGGACTCGAGATTAGCTGCTAGGAAATATGCTAGGATTATACAAAAATTAGGCTTTACAGTAAGAAATTTCACCCACTTTTTTACTATTAAATAATAATAATAAACAATAAACGGAGAGTATTTAAAGCGCCATCTTTGTGCCATAGCACCTCTAGGACGCTGTACATGATAATGTTTTATCTTCAACAAAGTTGTCTGTGTCAAGATTTTAATTTTAAATACAATAACATTATAACACATAATCTCAGATACATAGTGATATGTATCCGCGTCAGGAATAAAAATAAAATAATGCAATATACACAACAGTCACAGTTCATAAAAAAGTTTGAAGAAGTAGGTCTTGAGGTCCCTCTTCGGCCGGAAGTCGGCAGCACACAATTATTAAGTTACAAAATATATTTATCACTGAAGTTTTATACATAATAAATAAATAGTAAAGTGGTTTGAGTTTTTATTAAGCTGCAATAGCAGCAACAACATTCTAGATAGGAGGCGTGCCTCATCATTGAATCAAGGATGTTAAATATCTTGTCTTTATGATTATATATTAAAATTGACTTAACTTTTTCAGGCAAAATTCTTGGATTTCAAGATACAAAATATGGTCGGCAGTTGTGATGTTAAATTCCCCATCAGATTAGAAGGTCTTGTTCTGACACACGGACAGTTTAGTTCGTACGAACCAGAATTATTCCCAGGACTTATTTATCGAATGGTGAAACCGAGAATTGTGTTACTTATATTCGTGTCTGGAAAAGTTGTGCTTACTGGTGCTAAAGTCAAAAAAGAGATTATGGAAGCATTTGATAACATTTATCCAATTTTAAAAAGTTTCAAAAAGCAGTGACTTACACTTTCAGAAAAGCATTTTATATGGTTTTTATATTATTTACTATCAAGAAAAGTGGATACAAGTTTTAGTTTATAATAAATGTTTTTGGACTTTGTATTTTCAAGTATTTCAAAGTACTTGGTGACAATACATGACTTAAAGTTTTAGTTCAAAATATTCCCTTTAATCCTTTTGTAAGTTTTTAGCTTCCTAATATTTTTATGATTCACATTTGTGCATAAATTTGTTAACTCAATAACAGAATGTAGTTAATATTGCTTCTGTTTTATAAATCATACAGGTGTTCTTTGCTGGTAATATGGGACCTAGAAATCAGTTAAATGAGAAATTTCTTCCTAACAAAAATAAACATATTTTACTTCAATAACTGATATGGAATAATAATATAGAACAATGAAACCTGTTGGAAAGCAGAATCAATTTATGCAAGTTTTTTCCGCTTTATTTATTTACATTTTGTAAGTGGTTGCATGGAATATAAAAACATTCAAAAGAATATTCAAGTATAAAGAACAAAAATTGTTATAGGTCCTTTTTTTATTTCAGCCACATACCCACTCTCTATATTCATTATTTTATTACACTACAAAAGAGGTTCCATTTTTTTTTCTCGAGGACCACTTTACATGTTTTCTGGTTTTGGGTAGACCCCTGCTACTCGCTTTGAAAGATTTAAACTTCCAACTGTAGTGAAGTATATGTAGTGACATGGACCCATTGCAGGTCCTCGTTGACCCTAGGGGGTCGATATTGACCAATTTGGGAATCACTGCACTAGAGACATGTTGGAACATACAATGGATTTTCATTTATTTTTTTCTTGCTTTACTGACATGGCAGGAACAGTTATTTCATTACATAGTTTATAATGACTCTTCAGTTCCATAAACTGACAAATCTCAATTTTAATGTTCCAAGATTTGCCATGGTCAAGGCTGTCTGTCAACCGAAAACTCAAAACAAATATGAGCTTCTAGTATAAATTATTAAAATTTAATTTTTTTTGTTCATGGAATTGAAAGAATATTACTCTTTACAAATAATAAGCCAAAAATCTAGATTTTAAAAATTCCCAATTGTTGGCGTATAGAAATCGTAAGTCATTAAATTCTAGGTTTATTTTATAAGTTTGTTATGTAAACAATAAGAGAAATTGTATAAGGAAATAAATTATATAAAACTTAAATGTTCTTTCATTTTAAATATGTAAGTTATAAATATATTTATTTTATTTTATCGTAACTCACTAAATGAGTCTACTATGTAAAATAATTTATGAACATATTTATAAGAAAGGTCCTATAACAAATCTCATGTTGTTTTTAAATCTATGGGACCTCCTAAACTTGAGAGGTCATAAAAAAATGAAGAGCTAGAAAATGTGATCATTTTCCTCATTCCCATTCAATGATACAAAATATTCATATTTCCATGGCGGACATCAATGTGCAATAATGGAAAGAAATATTTGTGGTTTAAAATAGAACCAGTCTTATTTTATTATTGTACATACAGCCAGATTATGGCGTTATTTAGATTTGTCACCGCAAAACAAGTATAGCCAAAACCAAAAATGGTTTGGGAAACCATGTGATTTCTTTCAATTAGTGTAAGTTTAGTTACAAAGAAAATTAACACTCGGTTTTCATATCCATGGGTGTCGATATTTTAAGCGTCTTGCTCAAATTTATTAAAAAAAAATTATATATACTTAATCTATTTTCTGTATAAATTTGAGCAAGATCATTTCTGTATAAATCTCAGCCGCGTACGGCGTAGTGGAAAGTACTCTTATATTTTATTGTCTATGACTCTATGGTTTTGATTTTTTATTATTGTCTATGATTATTGACGCCATCTGGCAATTTGTAACGTCACGTTGGACGTACGTTATTTGTAGATTTTATAAATTATATTATTAATATAATTACGGCATTAAAATGGTTGAGGCTATGAAACAACAAGTTTCCCTGATGCTGAAAGGCATTGACAGGTAGTTTAATTCCAAAAGCTTTCAATATCTCTGCGTATTTAACATTTTATTTCCATATGACATGTTCCGGTTTTTGCAATAATCCATGTGTTTCAGATACAATCCAGAAAATTTGCCAACTTTGGAGCGATATGTGGAGATTCAGTCAAGGGAAAATTCCTATGATTTAGAGGCTAACCTGACGGTTCTCAAATTGTACCAATTCAACCCAACATTATTTAATCTGGACACGACATGTCAGATTCTTTTAAAAGCACTGACAAACTTTCCTCACACTGATTTCATTCTATGCAAGTGTTTGCTGCTAGAATCTCAGGTATGCAAAATCATCATTACTTTTGTGACAAGTGTTTTTTCTACCAATCGTAGTATCTCCTACAAAGCAGTGTGCAGATAATTCAAGGCATGTAATGATTATACATAACCTCTATGCTGCAAACTTACACTACTGATGTTAGATGTATTGCACTCCAATGTTTGGGTTTTGAATGAATGAACAAGGTAAATCTAAATGACATGTAACCCAATTATCGATTGAACTTCAACTGAGGTCAACAAATAAATATTGGTCACATATCCTGTATAGGTAAGCATTTAAGATTAATCAGGTGATCAAAGCATTCCTCGTATTCCATTTAGCACAGAATTCTATTAAGACAAAAAAATACATCTACTCTGATATTTTAGTAAAAAGTGTGACAAATCAATTCCAAAGAACACTTTTTATTTGTAAAAGAGTTACGTTTTTATTTGTAGCTATATAAAATGAAACATATCTTTATGTCAAAATGAAAGTGCAGTAAGTCACAAGTAGGGGATTCGATCCCGACCCTTTTTTCTAATCCCGGGATTTCGGGATCATCTACAGTTGATCCCGGGATCCCGGGACTAGTCCCGGGATTGTTTTGGTAATGTAAAGTGGTAACAAAAAGTCAGTAGGCCATGTCAAATTCACTTTTTTTTATTAATCTGGCAATGAATTTAAGTTGTGAATCTGCAAAAAGTCGGTTAAACAAAATTACACTTCAAACTTCTTCTAAAATAAACAAACAAGGCACATATCATTTATAAAACTAACAATTTAACTTTTTTTATATTTTCAATTTGAACTCTTGTATTTGTATTTATTTCATAGTTTTAACCCAGAACAGTTTTAGTTTAGTGGGGCAATATATTCTATAATGTTGTTATTTATGTTTGTTTGTATGTACTAATTTGGAATATTTAAAAAAAAAAAAAATTTAGTTTAACCCATAACAAAAAAATACATACTACAGGGATCAATGTTTAAACTCGTATTTTTAAATCAAATTGACCAGAGACTTTATGAATTATTTATACTCCTACAAATTAGGTTGATGAGTGATTTTTTGATGCTATTTTTTAAAATATCAAATCGCTCAAGCATTGTTAAAAGACTATTCCAACGCGATTTGCAGTTAAACAATAAATTAAGGGCCCCGTTTAGCAAAAACGGTATAATATTCTATTTTCAACAAATTTGATATAAAAACTGCCAAAACTTGTTGACCCTTGCAAACATATTGATTTAATAAAATAAAAAATCAAATATTTATTACCAATATTAGTTTTTTACTAAAAAATAAATAAATCGCACACTGACGAGATTTATTTAGGCACTCTTTGTTATATCAAAATACAAATTATTTGTAAAATATATATATTTTTTATTCGTCCTATCAAGCATATAAATACTATAGATTTAAGCAAACTTTTTTTAGTAAACAAAAAATTGAGTTCATGTGGTGATTTTTGGTTTCAAAATATGAGAAATTTTATCCAAAAAATATTTTTTAAAGTCGGTCAATATCCATGAAAAAAACAAAATTTTTTTTTTTTTCTATAATTGTAATAACTATCTAAATATTCTCAATATTAAAATAATACATGGAAATTTGTAGGATTCTCGTGCATTTATGTACCAAACACACCCCCGAATTCGATTTCTAGAAATATGCTTTTTTATAAATGAATACTATGAAGCTAAAATCGAGTTTTTTTTTTAAAGTTTAAGTTTGATATTGGTAATGAATGTTTGTTTTCATATTTTATCAAATCAATATGTTCGTAGGGTCAACAAGTTTTGAGAGTTTGTGTACCAAACTTGTTTAAAATTGAATCTTTTATCGTTTTTGCTAAAGGGGGCTCTTAAGCTCTCTTCCATGTTCCTTTTCAATATAGTTTTGAATCATAGAATCATTCTTCAAAGATGCTCTTTTGAAAATAAGAACCACTAGGTACCAGCTTTCTTTACGACTTCATTGATATTCCGGTCATTGGTCAAACTCACCATTACCGATTTTAATGACTAATCCTGAGTCCAGTTCTTCATTATCACCATCCGAATCATCAATAAAAGGCGATAGCCGTTTATGTATTAAATAAATAAAATATCATCACTGGTTCATTTGCAGGTATTTTTCTATACAATAAATCACAAACGGCGTGAATACTATACTACTATACTATACCATCACGGCATATCCCACAAGTGGGGTAGCCAGCAGAATAAGTGAATACCGTGTGTAAAACAAACTAGGTGCTTTGCATTAACAAGTTTTCCAACTGTAATTTGGACCATCAGTAACTATTGCCACAATATCGTATCTAGTGAGATATAGAACTCAGAATAGCGCTCTTTTAAGATACTTACACAAGCTTCGGCTGTCAGTGATTCATTGATGCGAATGAGTCCCAAATTCTTTACTTATTGTATAATTGTATTAATCCCGAAAATCCCGGGATTTCTTAAATTAAATCCCGAAAATTTCGGGACTAAAATACGATCGGGATCCCGGGATTCGGGATCCCGGGATCGAATCCCCTAGTCACAAGTCGCTTTATATTAAGTATATAGACTAATATTCTATTTATTTTGATTAGACGGCGTTGTTAAACTAAATTTTAACATTGTTTATTAAATCTATGGATATCACTAATTATAATTTGTTTTCGAACACAGATAAATATTTTATCGGAAAGAGCATAATCCAAACTACAACCCTATATGCACATGTCATTTTGGGCAAAATTCCAAATCACTCCATAATGAGTGGATGGCCTTTAAAAATTGAATAAAATTTGGGCAAAATTTGTTATATTGAAACACAGATATGCCCACAATTATTTCACAATTTGGTAAAATACTAAATTGACTACAGAAAAATGGATTTTTAGACTTCAATCTACAATTTTTTTTATTGCAGTCTGAGGAAGAAACAATCAGTCAAATAAAATATCTCGCTGATATACTTGAGCAGTGTGACTTTGCTCAGTTCTGGAACAGAGTTCATCAGATGCCAGAGCTATGCGGCAGGATCACTGGATTCCATGACTCCATTAGGAAATTTGTCTGCCATGTTGTGGGCATCACATACCAAACCATTGATAAAGCTAATCTCGCCAACTTATTAGGAGGAGTTGATGGTAAGGCTATAAAATAAGCCTTTATAATAATGTTATGAATTTTTGACACAATTGGATGTCGGGGACTGGATTTTACTTACTAGAAGTGCAGACGTCAATTATATTTTGAACCACTCTAGATTAATCATTCCAGTTGATTACACTCACCGATAGTCAACCTAATTAAATAGGTATTGACTAGCTTTCTGTGAGTGTAATCCACTGGAATGATTAATCTAGAGTGGTTCAAAATATAATTAACCTTTATAATCCTTTTTGAGTACTATAAGTTGCTCTTAAATTCAAGGATACATCGGAGGTACCAATATAAATAGCTTAATAACTCCTATATTTACTTAGGTATTTTATTCTTCACTGTACACAGGTTACAAATTGATTATGACATGGTGTCAAAAGTCAACATCCGAAAGAATGTACAGAGAGCAAGTTTATTACTATAAAATGATGTCTTTCAACTAACCATTGATAGGGCATCATACCTCAGAGGTGGGGCGCTGCCCTTCCACATAAATATTCAAATTCAAATGTTTTTTTTATTTAAATAAAATTTACAATTGAACAATATTACATACACACCTTAATACTAAAAATATTATTGAAAATTTACCAACTCTTTAATTAAAAAAGAGACCGGTGGGGCACATGACTTTTGAAAAGACTACGCTGGGGCATGGCATAAAGAAGGTTGGGAAATACTGGTTTAAAAGTAGAAGTTATCAATTTTTAACACAAATATCAAATGTTCTCTGTATCATTTAAAATAAAAACATTTGAATAATTTATTGTATTGAACTTGTTACAAAAAGAATTAAAGTTTTTAAAGTAAAATTGCTGGCTACTCTGCTAGTGAAGGTGCCAAAGTGGTAAAGATAGATTAATAAACTTCCTGTATCTATCTCTGAAATTAAAGGGTGCTGATCCTTTTTCTCACACAAAAGAAAAATTAAGTCCACTTAATCAAGATGCATATGATTATCAATAAACATTTATTGATCCTTGATTACATTATTACAAAGTCATGGCTCTACCACTCAACTGGGTAATGCCCGTACCAGAATATTGAAGTTTCACATAATTTTTTATAATAGAAATGTGTATTTTAAATAAAATATAATTTCTCTTTTCAGATGGTGCTTTGAAACACTGGGTGAAGAAATATGGTTGGAGGGAAGAAGGCAATCTGATATTTATTGCCTCACAAGACGAGAATATCAAAACAAAGAACATCACAGAGAAGATTGAGTTTGATAACTTGGCTCCTCTGATGGCGTCATGTCTATGAGCAATTTATTAATTCAAGTATTTATAAGTATTTTTTTATACAGTAAAACATAGCCTCACCACAACCAATCTCTTTTATTACTTTTTCTATACCTGCCTCAATGGTACTTTGCAATACTCGAGTTATAAATATGAAAGAATATGCATCCACTGCTATTGTGCCTTGCAATATGAGTTATAATGTAGACTTTAAAATGATGGACAAATATACTACTTTTTTTAATTCCTTTTGAAAACTGGAACTAAGTAAATTAGCTAGCACCATTGAGTTTATTGTCCAAGATCAAAATTACTTACCAAAGCTTAACATTACATAAATAGACAATTTACACAGTTAGTCCCAATCTAAGATATGGATACTAACATGACGATACACATACACCCAATGCACTAAACACCTATATAAATGTAACACCCAGACTACTTTGAAAAGGTCATCCTTCATTTTGCATAGGCCGGGAATCGAACCCGGGACCTCCTGACTCAAGGCAAGAATGTTACCTCCGCACTACACCGACAGTCAGTTAAATGGTTGCTAAATGGAAAATTTTGATAATTAGTGGATCCCACCACATTCCTGGATTTATTCATTCCTTGCTGAGTATTGATAATTTATAGAAAAATAGATTCAAATGGAATACAATCAATATAAAGAGAACAAGTTTATTGGAATGGTGCGATCTCTTCCAAGTTACCCGATATTTTTGGAGTAAGGAAATTTCCGTTAGAAGAGATATCAAATTGAGTGTGAAAATTCAAGTAAATCACAGTTAAGCCCCAAATCAAACTTGATGTGAACATGTTCTACATCCTATATATTATTTACAATCAATTGAAATAAGATTGATGAAAAGTTTGATTGAAAAAAATATGATTGATAAAACAGCTTGCATATTTTATATGCAGCTGGTCTGCTGGCTACCCCACTTGTGGGATATGCCGTGATGGTATAGTAGTAGTAGTTGATGAAAAGTAGCATTCAATGAGTGTGTTCCAGAATTTTAAAATTATAGGTTAGCTAGCACCTATATAATGTAATAGTGCATGCACGAGTACTCACACCCCACTAATGGTTGGTAATTCCCAAATATCTCAGGTTAGCAAATTCAGGTACCTGGGAGCCACCATAACGCCAGAGGGTGATCTCCGGTCGGAATTACCAATCCGCATAGGAGCAGCTAGCGGGGCTTTCAATAACATGATCAAAGTTTGGAAGGCGTCTGGACTCAGCATCAGGACAAAATGCCGCTTGTTCAGTGCGTGCATCATCCCAATCCTTCTATATGGCTGTGAGTCTTGGCACTTAACCAAGACTCAAGAGCGGAAGATACTAAGCTTTGAAAACAAGTGTCTTAGAAGGATTTTGGATGTCAAATGGTATGAACATGTTACAAATGATGCTGTGCGCCGGCGCACCCAGTAGAGACCTGTAATCTCCGTAGTACAGGAGAGACGATGGTCCTGGCTGGGACATGTTTTGAGAATGCCTAATGATAGTTGGCCAAAAAGAACACTGTTCTTCCATCCGCAGGGGTTCCGTCGGCCCGGGCGTCCCTCTTTCACAATACACCGTTCCTATGACAACGATATCAGAGCGCAAGGAATGTCGTGGAAAGAGGTGACGCAATTGGCACAGAGATGCTCTGAATGGAGGAGGCTGGTTTCAGCCCTGTGCTCCCGAGAGGAGCGTTGAGGGCGTTGATGATGATGATGATATAATATTATGTAAAACTTTATTTGTGTATGAATGATGAAATACTTTTTGGAGTTTTTTGAAAATTATTTGATAAGTATTTTTTCTTGTTTAAATTCATGGCAATGGACCCCCAATTAAGTGAATTATCAAAGAGAAGTATTTTTAATTGGTATATTATGTTTTTTATTAACAAATATGTTACATATAATGTGAAAGCAATCCTTAAAAAAATATGTTTTTGTTTCTAAAATTCTATGCTATACTCTCGCGCCGTTTTCTCTTTTGGGATGGACAAAGAAATGGATATCCCATATTAATCTATCCTTACATGTTCCTTTCGCTTCACCCGTATTTATGCAATTTATTTTAGTCACTAGGTGACCTTTTTTGAAAATTTATTTATACACCTATGCATTCAAATTTGATTATAAAAAGGAAAATTTTACTTAGTGTTTTCGTTATATGAAAGCAAAATTGGAATTGTCGAAAATTGTTTGAATTTCTAAATCCTGAACGCATGCTAGTTACCACGCTGTTTACTTTCCCAAGACACTCGTATCAAGTGACGTAGTTCTTAGACGTCTGGGCTTTCATACACACCTTCTTTCAAATAAATTTACTTTCTGCATCATTCGTTCGCTCCTCACATCCAAAAATCTTTTTATTGTATCAAAAATAATGTTTGAATTAATATAGTTTTTATCCATAGACCTAGTTGACTCCTCTACTTTTTAGGCTAGTAATAATAATATTTTAAATCATCGGGGTACCTAATAGCAACACTGATATCCATCTGTCATCTCTCACAAACACTCAGACATCTCCCCCTTCATAAATCATACCAATAATGCTTTCCTTTTGTTATGATAGAGTGAATAATAATATTATTATGCATATGTACTTATATATTATTGACCTTTTTATCCTCCATAAGTGTTATTACACTAATTTATAATTAACATCTTTATTGCATTATTCCCTTTTACTTGACTCCCCCTAATCAAACAAAAATTATTTATTTTATTTTACTAGCTTTAAAACCCATTTCGTTCAGAGATTAGAAGTTGTTACCATCTTTCCAATAATTTTTTACAGAAATATAATTTTTTTTGTAAAAAATTATTTCAGAAAATATTTAGCTCCCAAAATTATTTTCAAACCTTGTAACTGTTAACCTATTGATATAAAAAAGAGCTCTTTTTGACTTATTTGAATTTGATAACTCCAGAACTAAAATATAGGTGTTGTAAACAGCTGTTAAGCTTTTTAAATTGATAATGAAAAATAAAAATGCAGATCCAGGAAACACCCAGAATAAAAATAGGTTTTCTTATTTGTTACTTGTTTTCTAGCTTCCTGAAAAATGTAATTTATATAACATCTATATCTACTATACCATCACTGCACATCCACAGGTGGGGTAGCCAGCAAACCAGCTGCATGTAATAAACATGCAACCTGTCCTCCCCGTAGCTTACAACAAAAATTTAAGACAGTAAGGATGGGTGGCAAACCTCATCGTTGAATCGAAGATGTAAAATGTCTTAATTTTTCGAACACCTGCCTTTTACATGACACTCAAAACTAATATAAAACATCACATAAGATATTTGGCATCTTTAATTCATGGAAACATGCCTTCTTATCATGAATATAAATTATATTTTGTTCATGGTATGGAGAAGAAATCTTTTTGTTTATAACTATAGTTAGTCACGGAATATTTCACTTGTTAGAGATACTGTAACTGTTTGCTTAGGTATATCTGTAAAATATTACGTTACAAATATGGGATAGACTGTACCAGAATTACTATTCTTTCTACATTTTCATATTACTCTATTTAGGATATTTCATTGTCTTCATTGAAATTTAAATCGTGCTACATTTTTTACGAGAGATGCCGTTAGGCAATCTGTCTGTCTATGATTCGACTATGTACTATTCCTAGCCCCACCCCCCTGAACCACGCTACCCCTATTATTATAACTTCTCATGGTTCTGACAACAATCGCTTCAAGTGGGCAAGCTTTCGCGCTTTCTTTAAAAATGCAATAAATCAAATAATACCTACGTATCACTACAGGACCGAACTCTAATATTTCGTAAATTTTATAATATTTATTAATGTCATTATAATAAACCTGTCTACCTATCAATCTCCATCATTCGTATTCTGCAGGGCTACTAAGTATGTATTTTATACCGATTATCACTAAAAAGTGATTTCTTCATCTAACCACGTCATGATGTTATTTTTATTATTATTATTATTACTGACAACAAGACGATTCTTACAAGGATCATTACAGCTGAAGGCCAATGCGATCCCAGAAGAAAACATTTAACAATATCCAAACGACAACACAACTACAATATATCCTCGATTTTCCTTATAAATTCTGCATACGTCACGTTGAAGATATCAACCTCTCCAGCCAGACCATTAAACATTTGAATAGCTTTTCCCACTGGGGAGTTTGCCAATATGTTTGTTCGGCTTTGAGGCTGATAAAAAAAATCGTGATGCCGAGAACGTCCATATGCATCGGGAACATATATATTGAATTTTTCAAGTATTATTGGATTAAATATGATACCGTTGAGTAGCTTAAAAAAGTGACGAGCACAGAATACATCTCGGCGATGTTCTAAAGTATTATAGCCAAGGCAACCCATTACGAATGAAGATGGAAACAGGTAGGGATAATATCCATATATTTTCCAATATAGCGACCTTAAAAATCTTCTTTGTACCTTTTCTACCATTAAAACATACGTGTCTTCCGATGGACACCAAATAATCGAACCTGACTCCAGAACACTCCGAACTAATGACTCATATAAAAGCTTTAACGTGTTTGGATTTTGAAAGTTGTTGGAGTGTCTCAGCAAAAAACCCAGCGATTTGTAAGCCTTTTGAGTTATATCCGTAATATGCTCCCTGAAATGAAAATTCTGAGTGAAAAGAACACCAAGGTCCTTAGACTTCTCAACTCTGATGAGCAATGTATTATCCATGGTGTAGTCATAAATCATCGGTTGCCTAGATCTAGAATATGTCATAATGTTACATTTTTTTACACTAAAAGGAAGCCTATTTCTATGTGACCATTCGACGATAGAATCAATATCTGACTGCAACTCCTTGGCATCCTCGGCAATCCTGTGTTATACCTGGTCACTAATTTTATAAATAAATTATAGTAAAACTTAAAACAATTTTGTTTTTGTTACATGAAATAAAATGGAGTTTTACAAAAAAATTACAACCCAATAAATGTACCATGCCTACATAGAAACGGAACTACGCTAATCTTGCTCTGTAAATAATATGTTACTTAGCCAGACATAACATTTAGAATAGAAGTTATTCCGTATTTGTGAATCACTGTCTTGGTTAACTAGCCAAGAATTTCTTCTCCGGCCTGGTCCTCTTTCCTGGTATTTTTTATTAGTTAGTAGCTTACTATTATAGATAGATAATTTATTGGTAAACTTTTGTACTTATATATTTTCCTGGCAATTGAGATCAATAAGAATATATCAAGATATATCTTTTAAAAAAAAAAAAAAAAAAAAAAAAAAAAAAAAAAAAAAAAAAAAAAAAAAAAAAAAAAAAAAAAAAAGATATAATTTACAATTATGCTGGTGTTGATATCAAACACAATAATTCACCCCTGATTTCTTTTCGAATCAGATACTGAGATTTGATATCAATTCAGCGATGTTAAGTGGCCGCTATCCCCCCTCACTCATAGCCGCGTCTTTTCTCCGCCACTCGGCGTTAATTGAGTCGATCCGGAATGAGGGACCAAATAATAATTATATTGTTTGTTGACTTATATGCTTCCATTGTCTGCCTCCGCCTCAATCTAAACTAACCCTCCTATAACACGACAACACCCCGGTACCACTGGCACACCCTTCACAATCATTCAGTGAGAACATATTTCATTTCTATAACCGAGTAGGGTATCCGTATTTAGAAGGTTTCTGTTATTTTAGCAGGATTGAGCATTTAAATAAAGATTTAGCAGATTTTATCGTACTTACTTAGCCCTATTCTTTCCACTGCACTGAATATAGACCTCGTAGAAACATTTCCACGCTTTCCTATCTCGAGCAACACAAAGCCACTGCTTTCCATAACCGAAAAAGTGGGGAATATTATCTAAAATTTAGAAAAAATGCATTTTGAAGCAAGATTAGATCTTTTTGATTTAAGAGAAGTTATATTTTTATCAATTTATACATTTATTATGAACTAATTCAATAAATTCGAATAAAATAGGTCACATCTGTACCTACCTACTGTAAACTTCTTTTTTTTTACTTTTTGACTTGTACTACGCAATTATTTTTATTCGTCGACTTAATTTTGTCTACGTAACAAAATAAAATATATATATGTTCTGCACATAATATAGTTGTTTAGCTGACTATCTCACTTTTGGGAGATGCTTTAATAGGATAGATTTGTGAGATCTTTTTTAATGTGATGAGTTTTTGTATTTTTTGCTTACTACGGCAAAAATCACTATTTTGTAGATATCTTTTTCAAATGTGCTTAGCAGGTTTCAGCAGCTAGCAGGATCACCCATCTAGCAGGATCTTCAATTTTCACATGGTCACCCTGCCCGACTACAACTAAGTACCAACCTATAATAACTGCGACACTCGTTTAGATTTCATCAGAGATAAAGCGTTTCCAGCAGTAGTGCTTCAGAATTAATGGAAAATCTTCGATGTTTAAATTGCTGAATAAATTTTATTGCATTTATTTATTATTTATTATAAATCGAGATCTGCCAAGGGAATATTATTTACTTAGATGAAGCTTTCGAGCCGAACGCCGTTTATAAACTTGACTAGTAAAATTGACTCGTTATAATTTATTTCAATTGTTTGGCAGGTATGTCAAAATACATCTTGAAATAATGCGCATGCTAATCATGGCAGCAAGGATGAACTTTGATATTTGAAATGGAATCACGCATTATATCTATGCTGTCAGGGTATCCTGTGATGTCTCCTAAAGCTTGTAAATCATCATCGCCCTCAACGCTCCTCTTGGGAGCACAGGGCAGAAACCAGCCTCCTCCATTCAGAGCGTCTCTGTGCCAATTGCGTCACCTCTTTCCACGACATTCTTTGCGCTCTGATATCGTTGTCATAGGAACGGTGTATTGTGAAAGCGGGACGCCCGGGCCGATGGAACCCCTGCGGACGGAAGAACAGTGTTCTTTTTGGCCAACTATCATTAGGCATTCTCAAAACATGTCCCAGCCAGGACCATCGGGATTGGGATGATGCACGCATTGAACAAGCGGCATTTTGTCCTGATGCTGAGTCCAGACGCCTTCCAAACTTTGTTCATGTTATTGAAAGCCCCGCTAGCTGCTCCTATGCGGATTGGTAATTCCGACCGGAGATCACCCTCTGGCGTTATGGTTGCTCCCAGGTACCTGAATTTGCTAACCTGAGATATTTGGGAATTACCAACCATTAGTGGGGTGTGAGTACTCGTGCATGCACTATTACATATGTACCTACTCTGTTTTACCAGCGTTGATACGAAGGCCAAGGCGCAAGGAATTTTCATAAAGAGCATTAGCGTTGCACTGTAATCACATTAAAAATATATTAAATTAATCAATGTATTGAGGCTACCGGCAAGAGGCCAAGAGGAAGACCAAAGCACAGATGGCGTGAAGTAGTGTGACAATACATGTGAAACTGCGATGTTTCCCACTAGTATGCACTCGACAGAACCAAGTAGCGAAATAAAACAAGAAAGGAAGACCCCACCACCGTGTAGGACTAATGAGTACCTATAGAGAAGTAAAATTAATTTAATCAATGAAAGATTTTAGTTTTCATTCAATATTTGGCTAAATTTTCAAAGAAGCAAAAGAGCAGTTTACATGATGATATTTTTAGGGTTCCATAACAAAGATATCGGTCTACAGAAATGTTGTCGGCTGCTAGATTTTTACGTGATTATACGAAATTCTATTGGTAGTTTATTAAGATTATAATTATAACAATAGTTGGACCATTTCGATAATGGTGCACTGTAATTATCACAAAATAAACCTAAGAGATACAAAATGGTCTATCACGCTATGATTATAAAAGTGTGCGTATTGTTCATAGTTTTTCGTATCTCTGATTTTTTTTTTAAAGATATATCTGGGTTTTTGCTATAAACCCAAATACAACCTTATACACTTTTCACAGTAAGCTAAAAGCTTGTGTCGTGAAAGGGGAATTTGCCGGCACCTGGGATCGAACCACGGACCTCATATTCACAAGGCCGAGACTCTACCTCCAGGCTACCGACGAACTCTTTATTAACTCTTAATTTATTAGTAGATCTATGATTTTAAAGTTATTTTTTAAAAATCACTTTAAATGATATTATTTAACGAATATAAATGACAATGCGTAATTAAGTATAAAATAACTTTAATACTTTTTTTTTAGTGGTAACAAAAATAAGTTCAACAAAACATAACAAAAAACAACGGTTTGTGTGTGATGAGAAGAAGTAATAAATGTGGCAACAACTGATGGAAGATCAGTGCTTTCCACTGCTGAAGCCGTACTCCTTGCCACCAGAGTGACCTCCCTTCTTTCCGTAGTCGGAGTGGTGGGAGTGATGTTCCTCGTGTCCATGGTGACCTTTGTGTCCCTTGTGGTCTTCGTCGTAGTGTCCCTTGTCGTGGTGTCCCTTCTTTCCGTAATGATCATCATGGTATCCAGACTTGTGGTGTCCTCCCTTCTTGTGACCGCCGGCTTTCTTGGCGTGATGTCCATGGAAGTTTCCATGCTTGCCGTGGTGTCCTCCCTTGTGGAAATCATCGTAGAATTTGTGTTGCTTATGGTATTCATCCTTGTGTGACTTATGGTGGTAGCCAGTAGTTTTAGATCCCTTCTTGTGCCCCTTTTTGTGACCAAACTTTCCACCCTTGTGTCCTTTCTTAGCTTCATGATGCCCTCCATAGTGGGAAGCTTCATCGTGATGCTTCTTTTTGTGTCCACTGTGGTCTGAGTAGTGACCTCCGTGATGTTCTTTGCCGTGGTGACCTTTATCTCCTTTGTCAAAATGATGTCCAGATTTATATCCCTTGTCTCCCTTCTTGCCATGCTTGGAGTGATGCTCTGCATGGTGCTCGTGCCCTCCTCCAGACTCGTGAGAGCTGGACTTGTGGGACGCCGCTGGCACCAAGTCTTGTACTTCTTCCTCCTCTTTGGCACTAACTTGCACCAAAATACATCCCGCAACCACCAGCGCTGCTAGCCAAAGTACCCTCATTGTCCTGAAACACACAACCATACAATTTTGTTAAGTATATTTATTTATTACTACACATTCCTTTAGATAATTCACTTTTAATAATTCACTTCACTTTTGAAACACTCCTTATTAGGTAAATTTTCACTTATGTATTATATTAAAATCACTGATCATTTATATTTATTAATAATTATGAAATAAATAAATTGAAACTTCATAAAATATTTTTATCTCGGACATACAATTTGTTATCAGCCCTCTAGTATTGGGTAGATTGTTGAGTCAACTGAGAACTGACTTGTTCCGATGGCAGACCACTATTTATATTGGTACTTTCTTCAAAGTAAACCACAATATCAGATTGTAATGAAATTTCCTTGCAGTTGTGTTGTATGCTTTTTGCAACATTTGATAATAGTATTTCTTTTTATTTCACTAGTTTTTATGCCTGAATGGACCGCCAAACACAGAATGGTGACAACATCGGTCAAGTCATTTGGATACACTTTTCATTTCGTTTAGTAATTCACAGTACTTGCACTGTATCTAACACTGTATCAGATGAAACACCGAAGTCTCGTTTTACATAAGACCACCGGAACTGGCCATTCGGATGTTTGGTTATACCAACATTAAATAATTCATTTTATTCGACGTGTTGCTACGATACTTTTTCACTCTATTGAAGCATTACGTATTCCTCGTGGTGAACACCAATTCTATTTCACTCTGGCATTTCTCACAAGATGAGATTGCCTTGATTATTTCTAAAAATATATAATCATCATCTTAACCAATGGTTCGACACCCTTTCATAGGATTCTTCCAGCAATCGTCAGCACTCTCTTCTGTTTGCTTGGACAAGTACATATTTTATAAAAATGCAAACTTAAATTGTTGAATCGAGTTTTCATCTGCCATACGATTCTTCCAGTAATCGACACCATTATTTTATTTATTTATTTATTATTGGACAACATTAAAGTCTCCTTTACGTGCCAAAATACCTCAATGTAAGGACACTGTATAATTAATTCATCAGTTCTAGGACATTACATCAACGTCATAATATAAAAAAATAAATAGAAATAATGAGAAACTCGGATACACAAAGGTATCCACGTCAGAAATGACATATATTACATATATTGTATTACATTAAATATTTAGGATACATTATATACGTCAAGAATGTAAAACAGAATACAATTACTTATCAATGATACTTAATTTATTATAAAAGGTTTTTAGTTTTTTTTATTTATTTTGGAATAGTCAGTAATTTGTGATAGGTATAAGCAAACTGATTGTTAGCTTGGATAAGTGCATTTATAAAAATGCATGCTTAAATTGTTGAATCGTTCCCTTTATCTCTTGCCGTTAGTGTGTAAATAATTACTATTTAGAGGCTCTCTATAAGCGGTAAAGAATTACCTACTTTGCATACTGACTATGTCAAGACTCGATCTAAAGAGTTTTACACTAAATTGATCCTGTTGTGGTTGTCTTAATAAGACGACTTTGGTCAACATATTTTTATGCTTCTACAGCCCTCTCCTCGTGTTTTTCTATATTGAGTCGTCTACATCGAAGTTATACCAATATATTCCAGCAGGTCGTCCCTCCATCTGAACGGTGGCCTAATCTCAATATTTTTTCTATCTTTAGTGATTATAATTTCAGATTTTGTATTAGTTTATACTAATATTATAATTCTAATCGTAGTAGATACTATCATCATCACACCTGTATCATTGTAAACAATTATTAGATATTTCTGTTGCCCGTGCGAAATCATTGAAAGTGGGACTCGATGACAAAATCATATTCTGATCATTGAACCGTTGTATTGTACAAATGTTTGTATGTATTCTTATTGTTATTTTTGTAGGTACCCATAGTGTATATATATATACACCTATCTACCTACAATATTATATATCTACTACCTGACTTATCTTTGATATTTTATATTTTTGGTCTATCGCAACATCAAAAGTTTTTGTATCTAATACTTGTCTTTTTATTTATTGTGTGAAAATTATTATTGTTTGATTAAACCAATGCTTCTAAATGTTAACCAAAAACTTCAGGGCTACTCTTGACAAAACTAAACACGAACTTAATGGCCAAAAATACACGCAAACCGATCGCGCGTTAGTGGTAGCGCGGTGTTTTTGAACATAGTCCCTTCGTGCCTCGTATGATCAAGATCAAGACTAGATTAAGATCGTGTTTAGTTTTGTCAAGAGTAATCCTGCTTATTAGAACATGGATAATAATTGAATTCGTTTATTTAGTCGTGTCGAACCATTTATTTAGATATCTCTCCAGTACTAAACCAACTGGCTGGCACAAGGGTGGAGAGGCATGAAAATTGCCTGTATTCTATTATGCAATATTGCTGGACACTGAAGGCATTCCAGTAGGTGTGGCATGGATTCCTCAGTAGCCTCATTCTACAAGAAACCTTATCTCATTCTGTCTTCTTTACACTTTTTTATGCCACCTCTGAGGTGGTTCAATGTCTTTTATGTTCAAAAGTCAACACTCTCCATTTACATTTTTTTTTCAAATGTTTATCGTAGAAATAATGTTATCAGAGTTTTCTAATATATTTTCCAATGTTTAAGAGGCGCTGGTCCCTTGCGCAATATGAATGATCAATGCTAAATCCGCATGACAATCAACTTATAGAAACTATTACAACTCAATCTTTTACATACTCCATGGTACCTACTCACCTACATATATATTAAGATATAATGTATGAGAGAATACACAAACAGGTAGGTACTTCAATTATCAGTATACATACATATAATTATATTTAACGTAGGTTTAAGAACAGTTTAATTTGCAGGGCGCTGAAAATAATTTGGGTTAGTTGGAAGAGATCGCGCCTTTGCGATGAACTCGCCCTCTGTATATTGATTGTATCTAACTTGAATGTTTACCTTTTATGTAATTGTTTGTAATCAATGTAATAATAATTAACTTTCTTGCACAATAAGAAGCATACATATTTACCAAATTATAAAACAATGTGATACAAATAAATGATATTGTGCAATGGGCGAGTTTATCGCAGAAGCGATATCTTCCAACTAACCCAAGTACAGTAAAGAATAAATAAATAAATAAAATAATTACCAGTTGATTGAACCGGTCGTCTTCTCCGTGCTACAAAAAACAAGATTGATTTTCAAGATAGGCGGTCTCATACATAGATTGAAGATTTTCAATGTCTTATAATAAGCGATGTGGAATCCACGGCAAAGAATACGACTTCTTCTTTTTTCTTATCCTTTTCGATTGTCCTGCTGTAAAAGACAAATGTTCACGTATATTACTTGTACCTAACATCTAAAATTTAGCGATGAGATATGCTACCCAACCTAAAAGTCTTATTTTTTTATTAGCATGGAGAGGACAATTGGTATGTTTATTATCTGTAGCTATTCAGCTGACTACCCCATTCATAGAATATATCGTGAATAAGTAGTCGATTCCTACATTAGGAATAGAAAATATGTATAGGTAATAGGATAACAGAAGTGTAGGTGGATATTGTGGCTATGTTTTCTCTCTTCAATCCATGGGATCCTTGTAGAAACAGCTGGCTATAGGTAGGTACTGTTGGTAACTTGATACATTTTACAATGACGAGGTGACTTGCATTGTGTTGTGTTGACTTTACTTAATTGCCCGTGAGTCGCAAGCTACCACTAACCTAGACTATCTATACAGATTTGTAATAATATGACGTAGGTATGTAGGTACTACTTGTACACAGTTTGATACTTATTAGGTACCTACTATTTCTGCTACCCTTCATAGTAATACTAGATAATGTAATTAGATATTTATCATACACATTATAAAATGTATTAAGCCAATATATTCTCACAAATTATAATTTTTCCTAATAGGTTTTACAAGGTACATGATTGATAAAATGTTACGTTATGGTTTAAACCTATCAATGAATATAATGGTAGAAGCTAAGCTCGCAGTAACGTAGTATGCAGAGACGAGTATCGTCATTCAGTCCCTTCTGCCTACCACACAAGGGATCGGGCATGATATTTGCTAATTCATACATTCATTTGAAAAATATTACAGAAAAGAGTGAGAGAATAATTTTATTTCAGATCAATTTTTATCCCAAATTCATTAGCCTGTAAGTAGGCATATTATTATAATCAACTATTTAGTACAATGTATTTATATTCTACTTTCGGTTTTTAGGATCGCAATAGAACCCACATAGGTAATGAAGATTTATCCACATGAATGATACATTCAGATTATTATATCGACTGAATAATTTATAGTAATTCGACACCCTCAATAAAAAGGTTTAGTGTTTGTCTACATAATAATATGTAAAGATTGGTGTACACGTATCCTGTTTGATCAGATATCGATTATGCTAAATAGTCCAGGCATGATGCTGTTTTATATTAACTAATTGAAGGATTAATTTGTTTTCAAAATGTCAAATTAATTTGACAGATGTGCTGGAGCTTTAAATAGGTAACTAAAAATAGTATAAAAAAAAACAATGTTGTTTTGCATAGCAATTAGGTGTTTTCTATTTCATTTTTATGATTTTTAAAGATATCGAATACTGACAAATATCTTCAATTTTAATATGTTGAAATGAATCCAAATACACTCCAAACACCCTCGCAGTACCTAAGTAAAATATTGGTGTAATGCAGGTAGATTGAGTTGGCAGTAAGATAATTTAATTCCAAAATATCCTTATTGAATGATCGAGTGTCTGCCGCCTCTGGCTATGGACCATCTGAAATTTCAAAAATATGATTAAATTTTATAGATATAAAAATAACATGTCGTGTACAAGTATTTTTAAAAAAAAGAAACTCAAAAACTTTCAGTTGAAATTAGTGAGATATTTATTATTTCTTATTCTTCAACGCGAAAGGAAGTCGAGAGACAAAATGTGTAAGTTATTTTAATATCTCCGGGTGATTTTGTAATAAAATGAAGCCATCATAGTCCATAGAGGATAATGCAAATAGAGTCATAATGTCGGTAGTCAGTGAAGCATCAACACAAAGTAAACAATATAATACTTGCCTGAAGATGGGAACAGGAGAAGCTACTACATACCAGATACCATAGGTGAGGTTACATATATCCTAAAACTGTGATGCGCTACTTGAAGATGTTTGAAAAAATATTGGCCATCATTTAGATGTGTGATTTTAACTAGGTAGAATAAAGGAACAAAAATATCCAAATGTACAGAACAATAATTAAAAATAAATCTCACATCGGAAAGTTTAATTATTCAAATGCCTACCTAATATTAAACTTTGAATTCGAGTTGATGAAGTATAAAAACACATGTTTATTAACTTTTCTACTTTTGAAGAGCAAACACTGTGGAAGTTCATATTGATTTTTTGATAATAAACAATATAAATATAATTAAAAAACACTATTACTTTCACAAATAATCCTAAAACAATAACAGATAAAAACCCCGCCATAATCCTCCCCGCTCATGACTATTTTCTGGGATGATTGTTGTCTTTTGTTATTTAGTTCTAAGTTGTTACTGATGATGGACGGATGTCCGAAAAGTACTTATAACTCTTTATATAATTTGTGAAAGTAATAGTGTTTTTTAATTATATTTATATTGTTTATTATCAAAAAATCACATGTTTATTAATTTTCCTTATCTCTCAGCTTTTCTTTGATTATTTCAATTCAATATACACTTCATGAGCCTATAGCTAATTCTCACCTTAGTCTCTGTATATTTTTCACTAAAAAATACATATGCACGTGTAAGCACATCAATGCATAATTAAGAATTTAATGAATTTCCAAAACCCTTAGCTTTTTATATGTGGCATATCACTGTAGGTAGGATGCAATGCCATAAGTGAAAGAAAAAAAAATTACTTTAGGTATATATAATGAGAGTTATTCAATGGATTTAGATGGAAGCCACCCATGTTTAGAAGCACTGACAGCGATGGACTGAAGGACAAAAAATTTAACATAATCATTGTATCTTTAATATAACTAAGACACGAATGATTTCTACTAAGCCAACAAATTATATTTCTGTACCATAGGTAAATACATAATAAATTATTTGATCGGAGGCAGGAGAGTATAGTTTGCATAGGAACTATGTAAGTATACATAAAATAATATTCGTTCAAATGATGACAAATCACTGTTTGCACATCTTCCACTGAACCCCATACTGCTTACATACTTCTAATGTTTAAACAAGCTTCTGTTGAAGACAGATTTAACATTTAACTTTTTTGCTAAATTAAATATACTCAGCTGTCACGATTACAATAACATTTAAATGTTTTATCTCTAATTTACTATTTATCTTAATTTTGAATGAGTTCTGGAGAGGTACAGAAAGTCAATAAATCAAGTTACGAGTTCACAGTGTAAATATAATTAGGTAGGTAATGTATTATTTATTCGGTATATCTAATGTGATGAATCATTTGATTAATCGTCCTTACTTCCATATTGTTTTAATAAGCATGTCTATTATAATCTAAGTCCATGTCTGAGATAACAAAGAGTTCATGAGATATTATGAATTTGTCATGAAAAACTTAATCATATGGCATAAATTAATTATTGCAATCAACATTAGATTTGAAACAGTTGGTAGAAAAGTCTCGTACCTGCTTATTTTTAATCGGTTATCTTATTTTCAAATGCCGCTGCTATACTAATTTAGCATACCTACCTAGAATTGATTAATATGAATACTTTCAAAATAGTTCGTGTTCACTTTTAAATTTCATCTTATTATTTTAAATTTCATCTAAAAGTAGAATACGGTTTTTTTTTTGGTGTAGAACTCTTTACGGATACTTATAAAATGCAATGAAAATCAAACGTGTAGGTATAAGAGGGATCATGTTGTCTTGTGTTTACTAGTACAATGAAATGGTTGGACTGTCGGCAAATTTAGCATAAATCTTTGGGATTACCTCCTAACCCAGATCAACTGAACCAATAAAACGATCATTGATAGTACATAAATAAATCTATCATTTATCTAATATCAAGATGCCGACATTAAAAGAAATTTCACAGAGGATAATTTTAATAATAAAAGATATTATGTATATTGTATTTTGACTGTTAAGAGTAAGATAATATTTTATTATCAATCATGAATTGCTTGGAATATAGATCCATACTATTGTATCGGTATAGTAAAGTACAGTAAATCCTTCGTGATAATTCATTCGTAACGAATGTAAACACAGTAAGAACTTCCATGGAACAATGTAATACGTATACTGAGTCTGTCACTACTTCATACAATATTGAATAATACCACAGAAATATATATTATAATATTATATTATTATAGTCTTGTTCAAACACTTTCAATGTAAATCAGTGTTCGCACCATCAGTCACTTGGCCCGTTACAAATTAGTATAAAATGCAGTGGCGACTCGTGAAAAATATGTTAAAAACTGCAATATTTTGATTTTTTTTAATAAATATAGTAAAATAATTAAAATCCAACCAAACATTTTTTCACTATCAAATATGTTTTAATGAAACAATAGTAAACACGTTTAATATATACATGCAACATACACAATTACATACCTACTTTTTTTATTATATCGAATATGAGCAGGACTCGTGTGCAATTACATCTATTCTATACCTATTTCAAGAATGATGAGTATTTTGATGAAATTATTATCCATAAAATTTAATTAAGAAAAATTAAAGGTAGAACCAAATATGAAAAAGAAAAAGTGAATGCGATTGAAAAGCATTGTTTGTTGAGAATAAATTATTATTAGGTATTTATCTAATTAAAAAATAAATTTCCTGTTGAAAACTTTGCGATCCAGGGGAGAATCAAAACCAAGACCTTGATGATGATGATGATTTTGGATGATTTTATTTATGACGCCGTTTTACAGTCTCTAGACCGTCTCAAGGGCGCCAGTGAAGAGTTCAGTCTTTAATTTGCCTCTGAAGCTAGTGACCGTCTGACCATCTCTCAGCAGCACCGGTAGGCGATTCCACGTAACTGGTCCGACAACACCAAAGGCCCTCTCGTAGAAATTGGACTTACCGGCTCTATTGGGCTCAGTAAGTCTATTTACGGCCAGTTCCATAGAGCGCAGAGGTCTTCTAGTGGTCGAGTCAAGGGGACAAAGCTCTGTGAGGCACGATGGTGCCATTTTGTTAATAGCCTTGTACACCAAAAGGCACACCTTGAATGTCACCCTTTCCTCGACCCTCAACCAGTGTAGTCGTTCTAAGAGGGGAGTGATGTGGCATCTTTTTGATGATGCAAGTTAACCGCGAGAGCCTTTGCACCACGTAGCCACTTATAAGAAAAGTCCTAATTATTCAGTTTTTATTCTGTGTATTCACCCCCCACCTCTGTGCTGGGATTATCCATCAGATCTGCTCTATATTTTATTATTGTGTGTACTGTATAGTGTGTACACGGTGTGTACCTATTGCTCGCATCAGATTGTTTGCTCCCTGTATTACTTATACCTCGTGAGCAACTTACCTACTATGTAGGTTTTAATAATACCCGTATAAAATTTATTATTAATCCGAATAAAGTAACTACAAAATATAATATAGTAATCAGAAAGTATGTACATACATATTTGTATTATTTTTGTTGTTGTTACCGACCGATGTATGCAAAGATCCCCGCTATGTTTTGTATAATATACCTATCTACCCATGTATATACATTAGGTACCTACATCACATAATATGTACCCACTATATATGTTCTTATGGATGATAATGATAGTCCCGGTTGGATCACATTTTGAGATTGTCTTAATATGTTAGTTTGTCACAATGAGAACTGATTAATTTTCCATAAGATTCTCGACGCGACAGTCTAGATTACCTTTTCCTTATTATACTGTTCCTGTAACAACGACATCAAAATGAAGGTTTTTAATGTTACGGGAAGATATAACTCAATAAGGATAAAATAGTTCTGAGCAGAGTCAGCTCATTTCCAAGCATTATAAAGTGAAAGAAATAGGTATGTAGTTGTACGTACCGACTCAAATAAGAGTTGTATAAATGATAGAATTCAGGATTACATGTTTACCCGGCATGTGCTGTTTAACATGACTGCTAATCTCCTCTCTGAGTCTATATATGACATGGTTTAATCCACGACTAGACCTGCATATATGGATATAATCCGTAGCCCCATCGTGCCACAGTATGTGGGCCCCGGGGCTCAGATACATAATATTAGTTAGGGGGGTTCTGACCATTAGATACTGTTATTTAAAATTATCGTTGCTTTTTGAAATAACCAACGTTTTGAACTGTGATTTTGAAGTAGATGGATTAAAATATACTTAGAATAATTATAGCACTCGACATTTTTTTTATTTTTCCACAATTATTATTATCTTGGACTATGTATAATGGATATTTATTTTAATTTTTGTTTTAGTTTAATTTGTATATGCCATTTTGTCCTTTATTGTTTGTATTCATCAAATTTTGTCCAATCTCTGTATAAATTGATCTAATTGTTTTATTCTGTTACTATTGTTGTTTTGTTCAAATTACTACTATTTTTGTTGCATCTTAATGTTTATTTTTATAAATTTGTACCAATTCATTTTTTATAATTTTTATTATTATTGTCTGTCAAATTGTTTTTTTTTTTAATTTGTTATATGTTTAACGTGTTAAAGGCTCACGCCGTGTACAAGTGATAAATAAAGATAATACATAATAGAGTATTTAGTCATTTTTATTTCTTATTTCTTATTCCGTTTAAAGGCAAAGCACCCGATTCCGAGTGAAATAAGTAAAGTAAACATACTAACTACTCATTCTCAAAAAAAAATTAAGTAGATGCTGGAAGTTACCGCACCACTAGACTTGTGGTCCATATTTTAGAGTAGATACCTATACCTAGTTTCCTTGAAACAAACAACTTTCTCATTGTAAATCTTATTGGTTATATTATTTACTAATTTATCGATAATTTTCAAGGATACAGTCACTACCTATTGTAATCTGTTACTGTAATAATATTTCTACTGTTATGACATAAAATGTAAGTGCAATATCGCTATTTACAAATAACATGCGAAACAATAAATTCGATAAGTCTTAAAAAATTAGTCATCACTCTTTAATGCTAAAAGACTTTTCTTCAATGGGGATAAATTCAAAGTCAGAAAAGTATGTAAGCGTTTTTAGTCTTAAAGAGCAGAAGATAAAGGAATGACCAGTGATCACCCCAATAATTTCAAGTTGAAATATCTACCTCAGAGTCGATAAAATCAAATTTGACTGGCAGCAAACCACAAAGTAACGATTCTATTTCCAACAATGAATTATGTTTTCCGTAAAATGTTACTGTTCTTTAATCAGCCTAGATTCATTCCACCTTTAGTAGCATGAGGCTGGTAGGGTAGATGTGTACAAATATATACCTAATGATTATGGTAATAATATGTGTATGTACCTACTGTGTGTAAGCACCTACCCTTGGCCAAGTTTATCCGATGTGATGGCAGTGACAGCCATGTTGTAATATAAATTACCTTCATGGATCTCAGCACGGATTAGGCTTAACGGATACTGTACACACTATTGCAACTTTAAATTATTATACTTACTTAGTTTATCTGGCTCAAAATATTTGATTTCAATAAATTATACTTAAAATAAAATGTTATGAAACATTTTGTTTCCACTCTTTACTCTCGTTTCAGTAGGTAGGTATAAAACAAAAACAAAAATCGTTTTGCCACAAAACTTATCATGGACTCTTAATAAGCTATTTAGGTAGAGATTATATCAATTTAAGAAATATTTTTCAATTATTGTTTAGCATCTAGTATTCTTTTGTAAAAAAAAGTTCTTATGAAAATGATATGACAGCTCTAGAGAAGGCTCATTCCCACTCGTGTTCCTGAGAGTGGTGAATGAATTAATCTATTTTTGTAGTATATTAGAAACATAAATTAGTAGTTAACAAGTTATAATATTCCACTATGTATCTGTTTTATTTGACCTCAAAGGCTTGAGACGTTATTAGATTTTTTTACGAAAACATTTTTTTTTCTTTTGATCGATTCCTATTTTTTTTAAACAAATAAAAAAATCATGCAATTTATCAAGTCCCAACACTATTTGATTAAGATTTATACCTTTTTAAAGTTACAGCGTTATACACAGCGCCTATTTCGTAAATCTGCGAACAAAAATATAAAACTTTTATCCGTTACCATTGCAGTGGGTACCTACCTACCTACCTACCTACCTACCTACCTACCTACCTATATAGTTTCAACAATTATAACTCTTATGTAGTTATATTACCTAGAATATATGCGGATTTCTGTATTATTAATGTAGCCTATACCTACATAAGTATGTATATATTTATATAAATTGTCATTAATACTTTTATTATGAACCGTTCCATTTTGCAAAGTAAAAAAGTTACCACTACATACTACGTGAATTTTATTACTCTATACTTACATTACATATAATATAGGATATTTATATGCTAACTAATATGATTTTTAGCATTAGCCTGTTGTTGTTTATTGTACTTATATTTGATATGAGTTTTACAATTTTTAATCCTTGTATAATAAAATGTTTCCCATTGTGAAATTTTCATATCACATTACTGTACCAGATTGAATTATGAGTGAAATTGAATATCAATCTTTCCCGTATAAAGTTTGGAGTATCTATCATATTTTCTCTCAAAGTGCATTTATTTATTTATTAACCAAATAGTAGAATAAAACATTTTGTGTTATTGAATTCGCTATGGAATTCTACTACCTAAAAACAGTGAATGAATATTTAGTTATTAATTTTACTCATTATTCAAAATAATAATAAAATGCAGTGTAGAAATATAGGTCCGTAGGTATAGTGCAGTTAATGTACAAATTTTCAGGCTGGATAGGATTCTATTTTTTTATTCTATACACAACCTTTACCCTGCATTTCAAATAATTTTATATCGTTTTCATAATAACGATGTGCTATGTGCTTCAGACAACCAGGAACACGGATGAGAAACAGCGCACATTTCTAATCTGTGGAATTGCGTAAAAGTTAATTGATAATTTTATGGTACTTCTAAATATATCTAATGAGATATTTTGCAGTTGGTAAGCAGTATGAGATACATAATAGACGATTCTATGACTGCACACGCTCTTCGCTTCCATATCATCTATAGAATTCGTTATGCACGTTTGACGATAGACAAGCAGGTAGATAGGTAGGTGTATTCAATAATAATATTATCTAATATTTACAACAACACATTTACTTGTTAATCTTGTTGTTTCTTATTTTATAATAATATTTTGTAATTATTATTGTAGATAACTGCAAAATTAATTTTTTGTACTACTTTCGACAAACAAATAGAATGTACCAAATAGTATATTCGTTCAGGTGTATTTATCCATTAAAATAGATAAAGTGTTGTATCTCTTTTATCTATGTCTCAAAACATAAAGAGTTGAGACTATCAGAAGACAAGAGATGTAAGGGAAAACCTCAAAATATGTGAGTTGTTGATATTATCCAAGTAATGTGGATGAAGTAACATCACGTTGCTCAGGACAGACAGAAATGTTTGGAAGAAATCTATATCCGTCGCTGGAAAGTTGAGGACTACCAAAGTAAGTAGGCAAGTATTTATTTTATATTACACTTCTCACAATGTGTGTTCCTCGTTAAATACCTACATACATAGATACCGAGAACGAGAAACGATTATATTAATTGTCTATTGCTTGGAGTAAACCATAAACCAAATTTCTAAGCTGAGAGAGATAATGGAATAATTTTTATAACTAATATATCTTCCAAATCTTATGACACAACTATGTAGGTACTCTTATGATCGTTGCAGTAAGTATAAGATAGAGCCGAGTGCCCTAGATTGAAAGCATCAAACAATCGATTACTGACACCAATACCGTATTCCTTACATTATCATATTAACTCTAGTATTAAAATATCATAGACGTGTGTTACAAGCTGTTAATAGAGTTAAGCAAAATACAATAGGATTATTGATATTTGTAAAGTCATATTTTACAGAAACGTACTGGGAATACTGGAGCATAAAGTTGTAAAAAATAATGTGTTTTCAAAAAACATTTCTTCTTCATTCTTTAGATATTTCTGTTGCAATTAAATATAACGCAATAAATGCTCTGTACTAGGAAAATCATAAACATAGTTTTTTATTATAATTTTGCGCCCTAAATTAAGTAAATCAATCCCATAATTCTATGATGTTTTTTTTACAATTCGACGATTAGCTTTTTTAATAGTGTTTTTCTTATTAAAATTTAATGGTAAATTTTACGATTTACTTTTTACCAAGTTTTTTATTTTATTTTTTTGAACTTTTCACACCCAAAGTTCATTGCACAAGTGAGAGATGTATCGAGTAATTTTCTCTCTGTTATTTACCATATTATGAAAATGTTCACTAAATTAATCAAATTAAATTCAATAAACCATGTAGTTATTTGATATTCTACAGTTCCTGTATACTGTATGTAATAATAATGCGAGAAAGTTTTCCACTCCGTCTCTCACTTGAAAGGGGAAAACTTAATGCATATGAGGCTTCCGTCTTAACGTATGATAATAACAAGTACCTACCTGATGGTACATACTAAATAGTATTTACCTATTTCCTACTTAAAAGGTTCTTCTCTAACACACTTGCACGCATTAATATCATAATGTAATAATAATAATACAGTAAATACGATTAAATTGTTTAATGAAGCACCCGGTAAAGATTTTGTCTCCCAATCTATTCCATTAGTTTTCGAGTGTCCTGTTAAAAACAGATGTTTAAAAAATAAAGACGTATGACGTCTTGAATTCAGCAATGAGATTTGCTATCAATCTTGGGCTTTATTGGGCATGGATAGAACATGTTTTTACGTGTAGCTGGTCTGCAGGCTACCCTATTTGTGGAATATACCGTGATGGTATATATTAGCAGTAGTACAATTACAAACTGGAAAATGTCTTAATTTTTTTGCTCATATTGTTTTTAATGGAATATTTGTATTGTCTTTCTTCAGATTTGTGTATGTGTAATATAACATTTTATTAGATTTTCCTGAATTCTGAAACAATTAAAAACTCATTTCATGCGTTTTATTAATATATGTTACATTTTGTATCCCGATGAATTTGAATTGAGAATCGCCTCAATCACCTTCTCAGCAAACAATATGCTTTTATCTTAAAGGTGGAGTTGGTCGGCAGTGGGAGAATTTGTCCTCAGCATTTATCGATCGAAAGTTCAGGGTATCAACTTCAAGAGCGAGAGAAATCTTCAACTTGTCCTTTCAATCATTATTTATTTTTCTGGTTATAATCATATGCAATTCAAACTCCTAATTCAAATAATGAATGCACTTCTCTAGATTACTATTCTATAAAATACATAGTGCTTCAACAAATAGGATGACATTACTAAGCCTTTCTAGCACCTAGATACTTCAATACACGTTTATTTTTCTTACTTTCTTGATTATCTTGTTATGCAAATCCGATTACAGTGTTCACTTTCTTACCTTGAAAGGACTGAAACAATAATAGACCTAATACAATAATACTTCATATGTAACTTACATTACATTAGATTCTACAGAAACAACCTTTGAGTATGAGGTAAATGTAATTCAAGGTCCCCTACATTTCCCTTTATTTTTCCCAATTATGTACAAATGACATCAACAGGGCTACTCTTGACACAATCTAAATACGATCTTTATCTAGTCTTGATCTTGATCATACGACGCACGAAGTGACTATTGGCCAAAAATACACGCAAACCGATCGCGCGTTAGCGGTAGCGCGGTGTTTTTGACCATACTTTGTGGACACTTGCTGCAGTTAGCGATATGGTTTCTAGTACATATGTTATCACTGGGAGGATACATGTTTCGTAGACTTTTTTCTTTAGATTTCTTGGGATATCTTTACTGGTGAGAATGTGTTTCAAAATTTATATTACTTTTAAGGGGACACAAGGGGAAAAATGTAGCAGAGCTATTGCCGAGGACTCCATGGGATGTAGGTACATTTCATGTTACTTTACAAAATCTATAAATATTGTTTTTTAATATTTCAAAGAAAAGTAGCCAATTTATTCTTAACTAATTTATGAATATTGTTTTCGATTGGTATACATATACTTAGTACCAACTTATAATAGTAGATATATTATTTAGCCCACAAAAAAAAGTTCGTGTATTTCGGCGATAGAGGATATTCTATTTTGCAATAAAAACATTCTAAACTTTTTTTAGACTATTGTTTATAAACGAAGTAACGATTCTAAGCATTTTTTTTTAAATATTGTTGATAAGCAAAGTAATGATGGAAATATTGTATGATATTAAAACTTTTATTCAAATGATATTTTAAAAACTTAAATATTCATTCATCCAAAATATTCAAATAACGGAAAATGTCAAACTCGAAATCTTTATTCTAAACCCTTATTATCGGTTATTTCAGATGTTCTAATAAATGAGTTTATGAAAAACGAAAATAATTATTCATTCATAAAAATCAAATGCTTTTTTTCGTCTTTGTTAAACATTACATATCGAAACTTATTGGCAAAACCCAAATACCATATTTTTAATTTTGTATTAGTATTGAATATGTCATAAATACCAAAAAAAAAAATCAGTAAATTATTCGTTCGTTTGTTTATCAATGACTAAGAAAAAACAAATGATAAAATATATACAACACGTCTTATTCCCTTCAAAAAACCAAAACATAGAAACAACACGTAATTAAAGTTTTCAGTATTCTACCTAATTCAGTTTTTAGGAATACTGTAGTTCGAAGATCTTCTTCCATTTGTAAGTACCTAATCAACGCTGTCACTTCATCATCACTATTACTATCCCATAACGGCATATTTTACTAGTGGGTTAGCCAGTGGACCAGCCACATGCAATAACATGCAAGCGGTTCTCTCCGTGCCAATAAAAATATGATGGGTGACTGAATGTTGCTGTCGCAATTCAAGATGCAAAATGACTTTATTTTTTCGAACACCTGCTCTTAACAGGACACTCGAAAACTTACGGAAAAGAGTGGGAGTACATAAGTTCAAAACGGAGTTCATAATACAAAATCATAAAATAATGTAATATGCAATATAATTTGAAGGAAACTTTTCAGATAACTTAAAATCAGATATAAAATCTTTCTTCATATAAAAAAAATGTTTATAAATTACTATAGAATTACGTTCATGGCATATGCTGTTATTCCGATTTTTTTTTGCATTATGTCTGTATAAAATCATAGCTTTGTATTTCTGTGTTAAACTAAGCATCCATGAGTATTTTATTGAAAATTCTCGATATATGATATTTTACTTATTTGGAAAGCAATAACTTATATTAAAATATCAAATTTGTATCATATTTTCTCGAACTTCTTATTATTTATAACAATATGATATTCCAGCATACTTACAGAATCTTTATAACGAAATATATTACCTACATCCTATATAATACAAAATATATCTCTCTCTCTACCCCAATTGAGATACGGCAAGGAGTATAGTAAAATATAAGGTAAGTACTTCAATTTATAGAGCTCTACTATAATGTATGTAGGTAAATGAATATTATACCTACTGATGTGGTACAAGGAACTTTGTGGAATTAAGCGTGAAATCTATAAAGAATTTCTCATCATATTGTCAAGTTATTACGGAACAAGGGAGTGATATTATTCTATGTACTATATTGCCATTATGTATATTGGTACAATCTACCTATCTGTGTATATTACCTTCCTTCAAATACTCGTAAAGGTATTGGAGGGGATCTCCCCGTAGACAAAATATAAAAAAGGTATATTTGCGTACTTATCTACTTTTTTTTGGAAGAGGACGTTCTGTCAAAGTTTCAGGTACCTACATAAGTCTGTGCAGTTTGTATTGATTAACATATTCTCCTCTATCATTGATGGAATAGTCAGTGAATTAACTGCATCCAACAAACGCATTACGGTATCCTTTCTGTCATAAAAAATGGGGTAGCCAGCAGCTATTTTTGCCTTCATGCATGCAAATATAATATAAAACGCATGTCCTATAATAAATATAGAATCTTAAAAATGATATATTATAGTAGTGCAGTACATCATTTTACTACTACTACTACTACTACTATACCATCACGGCATATCCCACAAGTGGGGTAGCCAGCAGATCAGCTGTATGTAAGAAACATACAAACTGTCCTCTTTGTGCCAGTATAAAATCAAGACATTCAGGATGGGTGGCAAACCTCAACGCTGAATTTAAGATGTAAAATTTAATTTAATAATAAAATTTAATTTAATTTAAGATGTAAAATTCTTTATTCATTTCCATAAAGCTTCAGCATATCGTTTTTAATATATATTTCATTTATAACATGCGTTTCATATTTGCATGTCTGGAAGATACACCGCTGGTATCCAGTGAACTATGTGCATGCAATAAAGGCCATCCTTTCAATGTCATATAAAAATATAAGATTTTCAGAATGAGTAGCGAAGGTATCTCATCGCTGAATTGATGATGTGGAATGTTTAATATGTGACGTTTTATGAATCATACCAACCATTAAAACTTGGAGAAAATATGGGAGACCTGTACATATTTTATTCCATAGACCTTTCGATAATTAGAAGAAATTGCATCTCTGTATTCGATTGTATGATTGTATTGGATTTGAACGTGTTTTGTGTAAATTTGCTTGTTATCAATGTACAGTAAAGAATAAATAAAGAAACAAATAATTACTTAAGTTTTAATTATTCAGTTTTATACTTTATGTATTTCTAACCATAATATTAATAATTCATAACTCCATCTGACCTTTAAGGTCATCGGGATTGAGAATCGAAGAGGTAGTGGAATACCATAGTTTTCCTAAGTCCATAAAATACATATGAGAGAACAGAAATATGAGCATAGATGAAATTTTTCAATTTTTCAGTATTTCTTCCCAGAACAGTTACACATTCTCACATGACTGTGATTGTCAAAATCGACATTAAAGAAGAAGATTTATCACATTTTTTCACAGCATAATGTAGATATTATAAATTATATTTATGTTCTACACATTCTCTTCTATTATCTTTCCTATGTATTATTCCCTTTCAGCTTCCACTCATCTCATCTACTTTCTGTGTTTGATCTTGTCGTTTCGTTAAACGGGTCCGATGTTAGTTTTAACTGTATGATTTCTACTTAAAAGAAGCAAAAATTCAGGTAATTTTATTTATTTAAAATCTTTTTCTTATTTATAAGTATTATGTGATAATAAAATTCAATCAATTTTTTATAAATATAGGTGTATAATAAAATCAATATTTTTATAAAAAAAAATATTCCCTCATTTTTAGATTGCAATGGCAATGGCCAAACTAGTTTTAGCCCTCCAACGGAATGAACGATGATTCACAATTTTGACTTTGAAATGATGATTTCATAGTTATGGCAAATCCATCTCGAATAGTCTGAGTAACTTTTATAAGAGTAGCTGAAAGGTTGTATGCAGGTGCAATGTTATTGGGCACTTAAGTATTGAGATGCTGAGATGTTAGAGCAATTCCCTTATCTTGTGGAAGCTGGTGAATCGCCTCTGGTTCATTCCTTTGATAAGATTCTTGTTCACACCCGTGACTGGGTGGCAGGGGCCGGAGTGAGGAGGCAGCTGCTGTGTGCCACCCGCCAATAGGGAAGCCGGACAAAACGGGGATGGGGAATACGTTGCTCCCATTGGATGATAGTGGAAGGGTAAATGAACTGTCAAATGCCGGGGGGTTTAAAGTGAGGGGTAAACGGATATTCTCGTATTTGAATATTATTGTCACCGTCATCTGTCATATTATATCCTAATATTATTAGACGTGTACTAATATCTCCATATTATACACACAGTAGGTACATAATAATATCATTCTACCTACTTACTAACATTACGAACATCATACACATTTCTATCTATATATACATTGGTATTTTGATATTTTGTACCAGCATTACCAGCAAGTATCATATTTACTAATACGCACAATGAAAATGTCGAATTAAAGTTACAAATTCTTCATGTAAACAAATAGATAAATTATTTAGTTTAATCTGGATTTTTTTTTATTATCACTAACCTAATTATATACCTTTATCTAAATAGTATATGAGAACAAATATCAACAGCACAAAATACTGTTTTAAAAGTTCTGCAGTTGTGCTATGAGCAGTGTGAATTAAAAGGATCAAGATGTATGTATGTATGAGGGGGTGATAGTTGGATCAACGAAATGAACATTTTTGATAGGTATTTGACTAAATTTCTCACATCTGTGTTAAAGGCCCCGTTTAGCAAAAACGGTAAAATATTCAATTTTCAACAAATTTGAGAGAAAAAGTGCCAAAACTTGTTGACCCTTGCGAACATATTGATTTGATAAAATCAAAAAATAAATATTTATTACCAATATTAGTTTTTTACTAAAAAAAAAATAAATCGCATACTGACGAGATATATTTAGGTACTCTTTGTTATATCAAAATACAAATTATTTGTAAAATAAATATATTTTTTATTCATCCTATCAAGCATAAAAATACTATATTTTTAGCAAAATTTTTTTAGTATACAAAAAATCGAGTTCATGTGGTGATTTTTGGTTGAAAAAATATGAGAAATTTTATCAAAAAAAATATTTTTTAAATCGGTCAATATCCATGAAAAAAACAAAAAAAATAATTAATTTGTTCTATAATCGTAATAACTATCTAAGTATTTATAATATTAAAAAAAATATATGAAAATTTTTAGGATTCACGTGCATTTATGTACCAAACACACTCCCGAATTCGATTTTTAGAAATATGCTTTTTTGTAAACGAATACTACGAAGCTAAAATCAAGTTTTTTTTTTTAAAGTTAAAGTTTGATATTGGTAATTAATATTTTATATTTTATCAAATCAAAATGATCGTAGGGTTAACAAGTTTTTAGAGTTTATGTACCAAACTTGTTGGTAATTGAATGTTTAATCGTTTTTGTTAAAGGGGCCCCTTAACACTAAACCTACCGACATTTTATGTATACCTATTCCTACCACGAGCGGTCAAATGACCGCTTCAAAAAAATAAATACATATCATTAGTATAGAACTTTTTTTTTTGCTAATTGGATAGTAAAAACATATTTTTGTTCTATTTAGAAAAGTTTTATGCGCATTTATGCATTTTTAGCATATTTTTTACATATTATAGAATTTACTATTTTGCGTCGCATATTTTCCACATACGTAAGTAATTTTAACTTTTTCACAAATTGACCTAATAATATCTTATTTGATAAGATTTCCATCCAGATGAATCTATAAATGTATTTGTTCTTGTTTCTGATGAACATTCTTGGCGTAGCTGTGTCTCTTTCTGACATTTGGTCTTCTTGTGCCAACTGAAATAAAAATTATTCCTTCGAAATTTCTTCACCCGTAATTTCCTTATATTACATCCAAGCATTTATCCAGGCTAAATCTAAGATATTGAAAAGTACCTATAAAGGTATTTTTAACATTTAGATTTTACACCATACTTTCTGGCCATTTAAGTTCCCCAAGTGAGGCTGATGGTTCTCTTTCTTTGTCTCTTCCCAAATATGGAGAACCGTTTACTATGTACTTACTCATAACTTATATCGAAAGAGAACCAAAATTTTATACCAAATTTGTCCGATTTATTGGGCAAGTATAGAGTTAATCTACGACGTGCTTTTATTAGGAAATAATTGTTCATCTATGGAGAGACAAATGCTCCTGGGTTATAACAGTTTTGACTGTTTTCGATGAAATGGAACCAAACTTGAGAGATGAAAGCAAACTCATCGTTTTGTAGGCATTAGCTACTTTGACTTCTATTGTAAAACCAAACAAATCTCTAAAATTTAATGATTTCTATAAATTCAGTTCGGTTTATAGTTGTCGAGGAAAATAACGAACCCCATTTCTTATTCCATAAATATGATACTTAGATACATATTTTTAGGCACAAGCTAGAAATTTGTTTCAATCGCTTGTTTGTTCATACTAGAGGTCTTCAAACTTTTTTGTTTCACAGACCACTCGCCATATTTTTCGGTTTTGGCTAGACCTAACCATACTTGATATTAATAATTTATACATTTATCAACTTCAAATGCATTTCTGACATCTGGTATAATGTAACTCACATTGAAAGATTGTTCTTCAATAGTGCTTATTCCGATCAGTTCCTTTTTCTAATGACAATTTCTCTTCGTATTGACAACACTCATTTCTGCGATTATGTAAAAAAAATAGGTATTATTTGCATATGTGGATGATTCCATGGAGTGCCAAAAGTAAAATCAAGTCCTGTTTGTATGATATCCATTATCGTTGACCCCCATTTTATTTTCATAAACCCCCACTTTTTTCCGCCGACATGGACTCTTTGTAGGTATTCTTAGACCTCTTGAAGTCGATATTGATCACTTTGGGAATCATTGGTTAACGCTGTAGATCCACAACTACACCACGGACTTATAAAACTTTTTTCATTTGTACACTTTCCGAAAAATAAAGTAGTTAATAACAGGAATTGTTCAAAAGGTCAAATGACCGCTCGTGGTAGACTAGACATGCAATAAAAAAAAATCAGAAACTAAAAAATAAAAAAAGATGTGAATATTCAAAAATGGAATATATCCATATTATAGGAAAAGTCAGAAAGTTACATGTCGATACAGCAACGTTATGTACAAGAAATTCTAAACGAAATTTCAAAAACGGTCATTTGACCGCGCTCGGTAGGTTTAGTGTTAAGGAATAGTATCGTAGTAAAAAAAAAAAAAAACAGTAATTGAGCCAATCAATAATCATTTTCAAACCGAGTTGGACAGTGACTTTGTGAATGGAAACCATGTTAATGTAGCTTTTTTTTTTTTTTTTTTTTTTTTTTTTTTTTTTTTTTTTTTTTTTTTTTTTTTTTTTTTTTATTAAATAAACTAAAACTAAAACACAGCAGGGCTACTCTTGACAAAACTAAACACGATCTTAATCTAGTCTTGATCTTGATCATACGACGCACGAAGTGACTATTGGCCAAAAACACCGCGCTACCGCTAACGCGCGATCGGTTTGCGTGTATTTTTGGCCAATAGTCACTTCGTGCGTCGTATGATCAAGATCAAGACTAGATTAAGATCGTGTTTAGTTTTGTCAAGAGTAGCCCTGCAGTTTGTGTTTATTTCCATAAATTAATATGGAGTTTTACAAAATGAACGTCAACTCAAACAATAAAATAATTTTGTTTAGTTACCTGAAAAAAATATGCCTAAAATTTTTGTAGGTATAAATAATGTATTCTGCAGTTATAATATATTGATTTTCGTTTAGAACTTATACCAACAAGTACCTACCTATATATGAATTTTGTAACCATTTTAACGTGGGAACCACAGAATATGATATCCTCAATATTTTTGTAAATAACGGAAGTTTATTCACAATCCTACAAAGTCCACTACAAAATATAACTAGGTCCCTACATCAGCTTAACTCGTCGATCACCTTGCATAAGTATACAAAATAATATTATGAGTTGCTACATTACTTTTTTGAGGAATATGAAAAATACAAATGTGGTGGTTGTTCACTTACGTTTGAAATTAAATACTCTAGAAATAATATTGACATAATATTCATGGTGACTGACCTATTGAACTATTTATCTACACATATTATAAAGAATCATAAACAGATAATTTAGGGAGAGTATAAACTTTATTCTTTTGAAAGTACTTATTTATTGGTTTAAGTATTTTGAGCCTTCGAGGCAGGTGATCTGAACTGTTACGTATGGTGTAATAACTAAATTTGACAAGAACAGCATTTCATTATATGAAGTTGGTTTGCTGGCTACACTACTAATGAAGAAATTTAAAATGAAATTTATAAACGATTCATTGGCAAATAAAGCATATTATTAGATTTGTGAATTTTTGGAACATTTCTTAACAAAACATACTTTACATTACTTTTCAAATCACCTGCCTGTGCTCAAAATAAATGTAGGAAAGTACCTGCCTAAATACACCTATGCACTCTCCCTAAATTAGATATCAATATATGATTATTTAAAAAAAGGTAAATATAGTTGTGAATTGAAAAATAAATGGTCAACTAATGGTGAATAAATGGTTAAATAGTACATTTTTAGAAACATAAGATTCTTATTTAAAAATCTCAGCATTGGGAATGCGGAAACCTTAAATATGTAACTATAGTTAGCACTTTCATACTTTATATTAATGGTAATAAAGAGGGTAATCTCACGAATAAAATCATCTAAAAACTACTCGTTCAAGCCGTACATCTATTATACTACTAACGCCATTGTAAACAATATATGTAAATATTATACTTTAGTTCCCAGTAAGTTCCAATGGTCATCTAAGTAACAGTAAATCAATAAAAGATGTAAAGAAAAGGGTTGCTTATAAACAGGTGATTCCAGGTGTCCAATTATGAAACCTACTGCGTGGGAATGCTTAGTAGGTCTCACTTCCTATTCGTTAAAGTATTGATCATGGAACGATAAATGAGAACAACATCCTTGCATGTAGATAGGTACGTTTGTGATAATGGTGCAGTTATGTTTATTGTAGATCTCAAATGAATTGTAAATACAAGTGTTGTTGACCTATTGGCGGATATTATCATTATTGATGGGAAAGTAAAAATAACTTATTGATTATTTGGTCGTAAAATTTTAATTTCCTTAGGGTAGTTTATAGTATTATGTCGTATACAATAAAAACTAATATCATGAGAACTTCATTATGAGTATTTAATGTTAATATTGTTTGTTTTATTTATTGTTTGTTTTTTATTTTCAAGAAACATAATATATTTTATAAATAAGCTTTGAATTTGGTGAAATAAAATATTTATATTTAGTACATCCACATGATTTTGTTTATTATGAACTGACTTTCAAAAGCTTCCGTTGTCAGCATCAGGATAACATAAAATTCTAGAAGTGCTAAATATTAATATTTTATTTTGACAATTTCAACTTGAACTTCCACTAATTACCGTCGGTCGATAATGTGGACTCTAAATAATAATAATATAGTTATTTACTCTAGTTAATCATCTGAGTTTAAATAATACTTACTAGGTATGTTAGTTTAATAATCAGTACGAATCTAAATAAAGGCACGTATGTATATTGTACCTACAGGAAATATTAAATCTTGTACCTACAGGAAATATTAAATCTTGTACCTACAGGAAATGTTAACTCTAGTTTAGAATTTCAAATTTTCACAGCCAATTTGAAATAACGCCTGAATTTCTAAATGTATTGATTTTCTTTGATGTTTTTAAGGCCTTTAATTATTTATTTATTTACCATTTTGACCACTTAATTAATATTTCTCAGATAAATGAAACGATATGTACCTACCTAGTTATTCGTATTTGCCAGTTAATTTTGTGTTAGAACATATTCATCAACTTTAAAAAATGAATAAAAAATAAAGTATTCTTTTAATTTGTTTATACTCGTACTATTAACCGAGATGTGAGGAAATTGTTTATTGTCATTACATAATTTGATAGCTTTCGTGGCTTCGGAACATCTGAGACTGGATCTGGATGAGAGGAGTGGAGGAGCTGTTTCATGCTGCCCTGGACAGACAAAGTTTATTTTCAAAGGTCTGACACATAAAGAAGAAGACGATATAATTTGATACTTTCAGCGAGTAAATACGATAAAAGAATAATGAAGAAAGTGTTATTATCCAAATAATTGTTTGGAAGATGCAAGCAAACGTACAATATAAAGAATAGTCAAAGATATAGGTACCTATCCAACCAACTGAGAGAAATACCTATGTGGTCATACTTGTGTGAGAAATAATATGAATATGGAGAAAGTAGTAGTGTTATATAAGGATAGGTATTCATAATTATCTGGAGTTTTGATCTCTATGCCTGAATGCCTTATAGTATGTATATACATATATTAAATTATGAAAATTTAATCAAGAACTACAAATAATTTGATTGACTTGCAAGATGATTATGTTAGTGTTTGTATAAAAAAATGTACAATGTTCACAAAGATATCAATGTTCTTTTTTATAGACGTTACCAAATCCCTTAAGAAGGCTGCTCATTTGAAATGGTTTAGCACGAACTTATACTGAATTTGCTGAAGATGAATAAAAAAAACCTTTTTTCTTTATTTTTTTAAACCAGATGTATGAAGAATTACCTCAAAATTACAAAGACATAGTATTTGGATAATCCAAAATATTATTGCTTGAAGAAAGAAGCCTATCACTGGCGTAGAGTGACGATAAAAAAAATGTATGAAAGATTAATATTTTCTATATTCGGTTTTTGAATCCTGTTTGAATTTCAACTGTTTGGAGCTGTAAAATTTACCTCTTCATATTTCATTCAACAAGTTGAGATGGTTTGGACATGCTGAGCGAATGCAAGATGAAGGATGACGAAGAGGATGTATTTATCTAAAAGAAGGGGTGTGAGGAAGCGCGGACGTCCAAGAACCACGTGGCTTGATAACGTAGACCAAATTCTTAAGGACGGACGCGTGTTGAGTAAAAGAAATAGGCGTGCATGTATGAGAAACTGGATGAATGTAGAGGAAGCGAAAGAAGTATGTAAGGATAGATCTATATGGCGTTCCGTTCTCTCTGCCTACCCCTCCTGGGACATGGCGTGAGGGTATAGTATAGAATAGTATATTTCATTTATTACATCATAAAAATAATAACAAAAAAATAATTTTCTTAAGATTTGTGTAGGTAATCTGTAGTTTTTTGCCCTCCGCCCATGAGTAAGTATTATATAATAATGTGCCTTACTTTATCTTACAAATTACAACATAGGCTGCATATTGTACTGAGTCAATAAAAACATGTGGCCAATACAAGGCCTACTATACAAAAATACTTAAAATGACACAATACAAGATATTCTTAAGGCATTAAAAAATATTAATACTTATAATAAATAAACAAGAAAACGATTCATTGTAAAGGTGCGTGTCGAATAGATCAATTTCATCATTTTTTTTTATAAATTCCTTTTATTTAGTGGAAAATCTTCTTTTTTAAATTTTTGTATAGCATAGATGTGTTCAATATAAGATCATTGAGCGGAAATATGTTCACTATTTATTATGTATTGATACATTTTTTTTTCAAGAATGATATCTGATCAATTTCCATTTAAAGAATTATTCTATTATGTGTAGGTATGGCATTGTGTAGAATTATTTCCCTTTTAGCGAATTGTAAAAATCTATTAAGATATGCCTTTTAATTAATTTAGTTTAACCTTTCAAGAAATGTTTTACAAATTTATTACCGACCTGATATTTTAAACTCTAAGCAATTTAGGTCTTAAATGCTACATCCTGTAAAACAAATATTCAACTACAACACTAGTATACCATTTTTTTTTAAAGAGTAGTAATAAAAATATATGATTTAAATGGTGCATGCTAATTTTTGTACGTATTTGGCAACAAAATTCAGTTTAAAGCTAGTTTTGATTGTGAATATATTTGATATAAAAAAAACTTTATACTTAAAGGACGAAGGATAAATACCTTTGATACTCGTAATAATGTTTTTCAATTAATTCTGAGATTTTTAAGCGTAATATTATGTAAGAATAAAACTAATCAAAACAATTACGTCATTTTTTTATAATTGCTGTATCAAAAAAACTTCATAATTCGATAAAAACAATACAACTTTTAACAAAGGGCAGTAGCAGGTAATAAAAATTCACCGTAAACATCACGTGTCTAGATCATACATTTTTAAAGGGCAACCGAAGTTTTTTTAAGATTGAATAAGTACCTACATAGTTTTAGTTTTGTTTTTACAGCTCCCTTATAGATAAAGTACATCTTTTGATATTTACTATGGTTCTCATGGTTTACCAACGATTCCCCATAGACTGGATAAACTTTTAATAGGCTCTCTACAATGTAAACAAAACATGAGTTGAAGAACTAATGTAGGGGGATGATAGAGGATACATAGAAGCATACTTTGAACTTAATTACAAATCAAAACACTAGGATAAGCTCACCCATACGGTAAAATAATTAAATCTATACATCGTCATCGATATATTATCTTGAAAAATATGAATGCTTCATTGTTTTATAAAACTTTTTGATATGAAACACAACATGTTCAACATTCTTCACGGTTTTCATATAAACCAAACAGTAAAGTCTAATATTGTAGTTTCTAAATTTAAACAATATTATCTGTTGAGGGTTGCGTCTGAACTGAAATAAGTCTTAATAAATCAGTTCTAATTAAATGAAACTGTTTTTATCAAATAAAAGAAAAAAATGGACATCAAAGCACGTTTAATATCCCATATTTAATGGGCAGATAAGGGAATTCGCAAATCATTTTTGATTAAAGAACAATAGATGTACTTTGGCAGACGAATATTTTCTCCATAAAAATTGTAGATAAATTGAATATCCAATAAATAGATGAAAAATATTGATGTCTTGACAACGATTTTAGGCTTTGTTGGACATCTTCTGATCAAATTATAATGGATGGACAAACATCGGGAAGGTTTAAAGCTAACATCAACTCCATAAGTAAGATAAATAAAACCAAATAAATCGATTGATGTCGACGAAAAACTTTTGTCTTTTCATGTGTTATCAATTGGGTCGGTATTTTTTTTTAAAAATGGATTGCCTTATTATCATCGTTATGCCGGGATATTTTTTACAAGTAGCAAACTAACTTAATATGTTCTACCTTTTGAGAATAAAATACGTACTCCATTTAGCTATGTTGAGTAAAAATTTACCTATAGAAAAAATAATAACTACATAGAGACCTACTCATAATCGAATAGCTTTTATATGAGCTTAAATCATTGATCTTCAAATCTTACAGTTCCATCGTACAATTTATTGGTAAACTCTCATTCGTATCTGGAATGAACTGGAACATAACTTCTTCGGATTCTGATTGATGTTTGCATAATAATGTTAATTGATTCTCTATACTAATTAGATATTACAGAAATTAATATAATTTACATAAACAAAATTCTATTATCAAATAAAATAAAATAAATATTTATTATTTTGTTTTGTGTTACTGTTGAGTATAACTAACGCACGACCGGTTTCGCGGACTCCGAGTTCGCATCATCAGGTGCTGATCTATATTAAAAAATGTAAGGGGGTGATAAAAAGAATTGAATACCTACATAATTACCTTGATAGTTACCTATTTACGTAAATAAATAAATAAAAACATAAACTAAAAAAAAAATTAAAAAAAAATAAGTAGAAAAACTAGAGTTTTAAATTTCTTTACTCGTATGAATATGGGCCTGTAACCCGAAACATATGTAACTGGTGAATAAAGAAATTTAAAACTCTGAAGTATTTTTACGTATATTTTTTTTTTTTAATTTAATAATGGAGTTTTACTCATTTAGTGAAAACAAAAACAGACAAACATAAATCTTTCCATGTTTGTGTCTTTCTATACATTTACCTGAGAATAATATTATCTTCCCTAAGTGAAAAAAAAATCTACTGAAAAAATCGGAATTAGCTTATTCATTAATTCCTGCTTTGTAAGTACCTAAGTATAATATAACAAGTAGGTACAATAAGGATGAAGCGGTAGGAACAAAGTTGAATAATGTTCATAAGTAGCTGTAATAAGCTGTCATATTCCTTCAGTAAGTAATAATAATAATAATATCGTTATCCACTCACCAGTGCTACTACTACGGACCGTGTTGCTCCGCCCATACGGGGTGTCGAGGGGGTGAGACCCGCCCCTTGTAGAGAAGACAGGGGGGCGCAATTCACAAGGCGGCTGCCCCTAACCAGTATATGAAATACAAAGCATCGTTTAGTAAGTCACAACAAATCACAGGTAGTTCTCATCTATTCCAGTGACGCTCTCTCATCGTATTATTCAAATAACATTCCCAAAGATCGTCGTTTGACATATCGTGTTCTACAAAAGTGACATTCTAATTTCAAAATATTTAACGAATGTGTTTAGGTATTTTTTCTTAAATCATACAAATTTCTTCGATATTCTTTCTCCGAAAATGTGAAACGGAAATTGATTATTTTGATATTGTTCAGAACATTATTTCCGTTGATGTGACAGTATTTTAGATTATTTTTTCTATAGTATCTATTCAAAAAATATTTGAATTTTTTCATATAATAATAAAAGTAGCGAATTATTAAATCAGTTCTATAAAAAGAATATTAATTCAAAAAAAAATTACTCGGTATCTACTGTTATAATATTTTAAGCAATGCAAGAAATAAGGTGAAATACAAGTGAAATAAACATATATGGAATAATTAAACATTTTAAGACGGAAAATGTTTCAGAACAAAGAAAAACTTGATTTTTGTGCAATAACATTTATTGTAAGCTGCTGAAAATCATAAAGATTAAAAGTGTTTAATAAATAAATATTCAATGTTGAAAATAATTTAGAAAAACTAACCATTATCATCAAGTTGTTATTACCCCAAATGAGATCATCCTCTGGTCTTATAGACGAGGAGAAGATTCCAATGAAAGCAGAAACCATGTCATGGGAGAGGAGAAGTGGTGTAGAGGCTGGCGGCGGAGGAGGTAGCGGTGGTACTGCCTGGGGCACCAGAGCTCCTGGAGCGGCTTTCACGATAGACAGTCTTCTAGCTCCTAGACCCCCTAGACCACCTCTGGCTCCACCTGCTCTTAGGTTACACCAATTGGCAGCAGCCGCTTCAGGTTTTCATGCAGCACATGATTTTTTTGGTAAGAAAACTTATTCGATCTTCAAAACTCTATGAAATTTCTTACTTAAGGACTTGAGATGAATTTTAACTAGGCTGCATCTGAATTGAAAATTAGAAAAAGTACAACGCATAATATACTCATAGATTAAACATGTTAGATTCATTGAATATTATTGCAAATTTTATTTTTTGACAATTAACCATTGTATGAGTTTACATAATTATATAAATTAAGCACATGAAGCGACCATAATATTAGGTCTAGAAAAGACAACGCCACCCTATTCGGCAGCGCGAGATACTCATTCTGAAGTGTGCTAGAGCAGTGCCTACACATGAAGCTGTCGTTGTGGTTTGTAAGAGTGTCGAAACCACCTGGTGATTTAACTGGACAAAGCACACCTCGTGATAAGGATGGGTTGCGGGCTCAGGCCCCGTCCAGAATGCTGCCGAGTAGGTTGTCTTGTCATTGTCTTCTCAAGGCCTTAAATGATGGTTTCATGTGCTGAATTCGATCAATATTTTTTTTTTTTAAATACATCATCTGACAAATATAAAAAGTGAAATAGTAGAAATTCTTAGAAAAAATATATCTGCCTATTAAGTAGGTACCTACTCACAAAATTAATAAAAAACTAATAGGTATCTATTATAGGTAGGTAAACAGGAATAGTTGTATTTCGACACACAAAGTACCCGACCCGACGGCTCGGATGATTCTTTCATGATAGGTATGGAAATAACCTTTTCCCGGATATTTCAAGAGTCAAAGTACTCCTATTAACGTATCCGTTTGGGTGACACTTTTCACGATTGGTATACCTAGTGATGTGAGAAGAGAAAATTCTCCAAAGATTCTCGAGAACGAGAAATTTCTCCGAGAATTTCTCCTCTGATGGAAGAGAAATTTCTCTCCATATTTTTTCTTAGTGGTATTATGACCTTTCGCCCAGTACACTTCGCAAGCCAACCTGATTGATCCAAAAATTTGTGGGGCTGATTAAGGTCCAAATCACTTTCTACCATGTACGTACCTGCAATTTTTTTTTAACTTAAATATGGGCATGTGGGGTGTCAAACATCAAGATTTCTCATCAGTTATTAGCACTTTTTTCTATGTAGGTACCTAACATTTTTTTGTTTTCATAATTAATTGTAGCCATATTGGTGATAAATTGTCTCAACATTTGTACATTGTTATTGATTGATTGAATAAATTATTTATTATTATACTATTAAATAAAAAATAAAAAAAAAATCTCGGAAAATTCTCTACTTCGAGAAACTTACCGAGAATTTTCTGAAAAATTATTTCTTGAGAATTCCACAACACTAGGTATAGCTACCGTTCCTATGATAACGATATTGAAGCATTAGTGAGTTTGGTTGATGCTTCTGATGACATTGCATTGAATTCACTTACATACACGGTGTGCGCAAAATATAAAATACATGGATTGATAACTTAAATGATAAACTCATTATTTTTTGATTATTTTATGCTAAGAAACCAGGTCCAGCTTTTCGACCTGTATAAGAGACACGTTACCCATTTGTGAGAGATGTCGTGATGGTATAAATTTATGAAAGGAATGTCGTAGAAAAATATTATTCAATTGATACCATTAGTTTTCTATTGATAAAAGTATATGTAATAATAAATGAGGTAGGTGTACCTATAGCTCGTTTGGTCTTCAATTTATAAATCATGACACCTTTATAAAAAAATAACTTTAACAGATACCTACCTATTTTCGATATCAAAGTATAAGTGATAAAATTGTCAATATTGTTTGAAGCCTTAACCTTTCTATTTGGATATTCGAACCCTTTGTATTAGACTACGCACCATCATCTACAATAGTTTAAATCTCGTACAGCCTGTTTTGATCCGACGGAGTCACCGAATTGATTTATTTTATAATATTTTTCATTAGATTGGACGGTAGTTACTTAAATTGTTTTTGTAGCTACTTATCCATTTATATTTTTCTCGTATAATTTTGTGTACAAAAACTAATATATAGGTATACCTATTTGTCTAAAATCGTCAAAAAATGGCACTTTTGGCTATTTTCTCTTTTTTCTGTTCAGTGGAACACCCGGCAAAGAATTGATCTCCCACTTCAAAGAGAGTTTACATCTTAAAATCAGCGATGAGGTGTTCCACTCATCCTAAATGTCTAATATCTTGCTAGCATGAGGAGGACACCTTGCATGTTTGATAATTGCAGCTGGTTTCCTGGCTACCCTACTTGTAGTGGATGCCATGATGGTATAGTGGTAGTAGTTCTTTTTTTACCATGTCATTAAAAAAATAGGACATTCGGAATAACTGGCTTGACTAATTGCTGAATTGCAGATGTTGATTGTTTCATACATAAGGTTTTTCGAACACCTTCCTTTGACACGACACTTGAAAATTTAGAACCAAGAGTGAGAGATAAATATTCTTTACCGGTGACTCAACGGGGTGTCACATATTCACCCTTTATTACATAACGTATAATTTTATTACTTTAAATACTATGGATAATAACATACTGGTATCGACCCTTATGCTTGCAAGCGAAGCTTGGACGTTGTTGAAGAGAGAGGAAAGTGGAATTAATACAGTGGAAATACGATCACTGACAAGAATAGTTGGTAAATCGTTTAGAGATAGATTGAAGAATGATAATATCAAGAGTATGAGCGGATGCGAGAGGGCGTTGTGAAAAAAATGGTTTGTACATTTGAAGTGAATTGATGATGAAAGGCTAACGAAGTGTTTCTGAAAGTAGAAGTGTTAGAAAGCGCAGACATCCGAGATAAATTGAAGAATGATAATAATATCAAGAGTATGAGCGAATGCGAGAGGGCGTTGTGAAAAAAATGGTTTGTACATTTGAAGTGAATTGATGATGAAAGGCTAACGAAGAAAGTGTTTTTGAAAGTAAAGTGTTAGAAAGCGCAGACATCCGAGAACTAGGTGGCTTGACCTGTAAATCATATTGTCAAGGACGGCCGTTTGTTGAGTCAGAGAAATCGGCACGCTTGTATGAAAAATTATACGAACGTGGAAGAAGCGAAAAAAATTGTAGGGATAGATCTATATTGCGTTCTTTCCTCCTTGCCTACCCCACTCAGGACATAACGTAAGGGTGTGGCATAGTATACTTTAGTTAATAAAAAATTAACAGGTAGGTAAGTATAATAGATAAAGGTTTTTGCAGAAATGATCCATCATCTAAAATCATCTTTTTCATTTTTGTTCTTGATTTAAATGACTTTCTTTTTGACCACTCTATAAATTGAAATAGGTGGAAATTATCACCATTTGGGTGCTTCACCAATAGATAAAATAAAGAATAACTTTCTTGTGTTCCCATGAGAGTATCTACACACATTAAAAATATAACATAACATTTATGTACGAGCTAGTAAAATATAAGGTCTAAGAGTGAGGTCGACAGCCGTATACATCAGGCTAGACTTGCTTTTAATAAAAAGTCGAAAATAATAGAATCAAACAATATAGACCTGAGACTGAGAATACTCCTCATCAAGACCTATGTATGGAGTATCCTGATGTACGGCTGCGAGACATGGTGCCTATCTGAAAGAGATAAACGAAGACTAGAGGCGTTTGAGATGTGGACCTATAGAAGACTATTAGGAATTTCCTGGAGAGACCACATCACAAACGAAGAAGTCCTTCAAAGAATCGAAGGAGGAAGGCACCTGCTCAAGATCTTGTCAGAAAGGCGTGCAAGGTGGATCGGCCATGTAATACGACAAGAAGGCCTCTTGCATGCCGTAATGGAGGGTATGACCGAGGGGACAAACCCTAGGGGACGCCCACGCCGAGAGTACCTGGAGGACCTGTTGGTGGACATGCGCTGCTCATCATATGCAGAATTTAAAAGAACCGCACAAGACAGGGAGGAGTGGAGGAGAAGAATTAAAGAGATATTTGCTGCAAACCAATCCCAGGATTGAAACCAGAGAGAGAGAGTAAAATATTAGTAGCCACACATGTATTTTAAATAATTTGTAAGTCAAATCATTAAGGTTTGGTATTTATATCGATTTCAAGTAATTTTGCGCATGATTTTGGACAGTATCTAAAATAAATTCCGTGGAGCACCCGGCAAAGAATTGATCTCTCATTCTTTTACTTAAGTTTTTGATTGTCCTGTTAAAGACAAGTGTTCGAAAAAATAAAAGCATTTCATGCCACCAATTCTGAATGTCTTTGTGTTGGCACAGTGAGGACAGTTTGCATGTTTGTTACATGCAGTTGGTCTGCTGACTATCCCTCTAGTGAAATATGCGATATGACATGATGTTTTCGTAGTAATAGCTTATATAAGAAAAAAATTACTTGTTTTCTTAGCAAAATATGAATTTAAAAAATAGACAAAATATTCCTTAATATTTACATATATTTGCATATCTATTAGGCTTTTGAATTAGGTAGGCATATACATTTAAGTATATTCAAATCTTTAGGTCGTTGGCATGGACTTGGGAAAAAATAATCTTTTAGGCGAAGAATCATTCAACCGCCAAAATATTATTCTAAAAAATAAAGAATAACATTAGCGTAAGCGGTTACAGCGTTATGTAGGGTGGAATTGGGGAGGCTCGGGGTGGGAATAGGGTGATCGGGTATTACTTGCTGGGGGTGACGATGTAAAGATTCAGACAGGGTGGTATTGGACATACACATTATAATAACTATTTTTACAACTTATTTTATGTATGCTTTCACGAAAATTAGATATATGCAAGCACATTATTAGGTATCTATCGATCCTATCATCTTTTAAATTATGTCTGCCGAACAGGGTCGAACTTTAAAGTAATATTTAATAATGCCAGTTGGAAGGCGTTACAATATTTTTTATATTCTTATATAACTTATGGATATTTTCATTTTGTCCAGTAAACTTTCCCATATTGAGAATTTTATTAATCTGATCTAAGGGTCTGTTGTAGTAATAATAATAATAATCTGGACAATTTATTGAGCGCTGTTTTGTGGTACAAACCACCGCAAGGGCGCATTTTCAGTTTTTTTTTAATTTATTTATTGTTATTTATCAAATTTTAATAATAAATTTTGTTATAAAAATAAAATCAAAAACACTGTTTACTTTCACTTGTTATTTATTTTAAATATTTTAGCAAAGATCTTTCGTTATATTAACATCATCAGTGCTCACTTACAACTAAACAACTTACGTTTAGTTGTAAGTGAGCACTGATGATGTTAATATAACGAAAGATCTTTGCTAAAATATTTAAAATAAATAACAAGTGAAAGTAAACAGTGTTTTTGATTTTATTTTTATAACAAAATTTATTAAAAATGAACTTTCACCAAGTGACTACCGAAAAAATTAATAGTTTAAATTTTAATATATTTTATGAATTTAATTTAACTATTAAAAATAATTAATGTATTTCTAACTGTCACAAATTTGAAATATGAAACAATTATGTGAGTTCTAATTGTAGGTATTATTATTATTGTCACAAATTTTATCCATTAGTTCATTTGTTTTTAAATTTGTAATTTTTAATTAGTTTGAAAGTAATTTAACACTTGAAAGTAGGTATGTAATGTCAAAATTTTGGCTCTTGTTTAAAAAGATTTGTCAATCAATTTATCAATTGTATAAGATAAAATAATGTTTAGTTAAAATTAAATACTTTGGTTCATAATATTTTAATAAAGTTAAATACTTTTGTGGATACTATACTATACCCTCACGCCGTGTACGAAGTGGTCTAGGTAGAGAGAACGGAACGCCATCTATCCTTACATACTTCTTCTACATTTATACAATTTCTCATACACCCACGTAATTTTTTCTTACTTAACACATAGTTGTCCTTGAGAATTTGATCCACGTGATCAAGCCACGCTTCTTTACATCCCTTCTGTCAGACAAGTATATACTCTTTGTCATACTTTCCTCATTCGTTCGTTCCACATGTCCAAACCATCGTAACTTATCTATGTTTTATACGAATATTGAAAATATAATAAATAAATCTCACTCCGTTACTAGTTAGACGGTTGAAGTTAAAGTAAACAAGGAGTAGATAAAAGAAAACTTATGCCTCAGTTGAGATCGGATACCGAAGATGTTGATGTAACATATTATATAGAACGCATTATAAGCAGCACCAAGCAAGTAGGAGATTCCATAATACAGTAAAACCACGACAATGTGAAAACATTTCTCAAACACAATGTCTGATCTTTTACCTCGATATTTCAAAATATACAATACAAAAATCTCAACTATTGAGAAACTCAAAGATTTAGATGAATTAAAAAAAAAACAGCATATTCTGACACTGCTCAAATTTTTCAAATCTTGTAGAGCTTTTACATACATCTCGAATTTTTTCGGCACAAAATGAAATAATATAATGAGATAATAATCGAAAGGAGATAATCGGGTTGAATTGTATCTACTGAATTTCAATACACATATAATTTCCCTCGCATATTACCTATTTATACATTCAATAATTCTCCTTAGAAGTATTTATATACGAATAGGTATAGTTACTACAAGTGATGTTCAATACTCGTGTACCTATATTCAATGTTCATGTAACAACATTCAATGTTCGTGTAACATATTCAATGTTCACATATAGCTATAATCAATACCCAATTTCCAATTACCTACTCTGATTGACTTTCAATCTGTGAATGACTTTTTAATGACTTAGTTAGGTGCAATATTAATAAGACATTTAAATGATACAAAATATTTACCACAAGTGATGTTACAAGTGGTATTACTAAATTTTTATTTAATTTGTATTTCTTGTTATGATGAACTTTCATTAAGAACCGTTGGTCAATAAGCTACTACTAATATCTCGCATACTATTTCTGTCTCAAAATCATTAACATAACACATAACATAACAAGTATAGACAATTCACACAGACCGAGCTAGTCCCAAACTAAGATATGAATCTTGTATTATGGGTACTAACACGGCGATACACATATACAATGCACTAAACACATATACATGTAACACCCAGACCCAGGACAATCTGAAAAAGGTCATTCTTCATTTTGCCCTGGCCGGGAATCGAACCCGGGACCTCGTGACTCAAAGGCAAGTGCGTTAGCCTCCGCGCCACACCGGTCACCAAACATTGATCTGTAGAAATAAAATACATGCATCAGTTGTACTCATAGAGGTAATGCATATTTTCATACATAAATACTATCACTTCTCGTGGGGTAGTCAGAAAGAATCGAACGGCGCTTTCTCCTAACTTTGCACACACCTTCAACTTCCGTCATTGTCATGCAACTCGTCATTCATGCTCTCCTATTCAATGTGCTCAACACGTGTCCGTCCTACAGGATCTAGTTTTTAATAATATAATATTTCTATTTGTTTTTCAAGTGCCTGGTACACTTACTACCCCAATTGTGCGATATACCGTGAAGGTATATTATAGTATAGTACTCAAATTAACCTTGAATAAATGAAAAACTTTACTTACAAAACGACTTGTCAAACTTGGTTAAATTAAAACCTCACTCAAAGAATAATTTTACAGTGGTGCACCTACTCGACATTATACTGGAAATTTAAACCTAGGCATTTCTTTTATTTAAAAAAAATGTGTTTGCCTGGGTTTTTGTTATAAACCCAAATACAACTTTATACACATTTCACAGTTTCACATTTATAAGAAATAAAAATTTATATTTATGAGTAACAACGTTAATCTCTATTTATGAGTAAGGTGATGCTTAATCAGGATTAACTATTGGAATAGCAGAATATATTCCTTGTAGAATTGCTTCACTAAATGAGATTTATTTCAACGTAAAGCCGATAAAGCATCATCTCATATGTCAGATTTCAAAATATTCCACATTGTTATTATTGTATTATGTTGCTTTTACATTACAATATCAGATGATGCTGTATAAAATAAACCTACTCATATAATATCAAGCTAATAATAACATTATCATATACCTACCCACTTTTCTATCAAATGTTTACATATTACATTAGTTCCATATATTCTTATTAGTTACCTACACTACTTTGAATTATGTGATAAGAACCGACTTGCACGTGGACTCTTCACATTATTCAAAAAAATTAAGAAAATTCTATGAAATGCTGTAATGTGTGTGTAGGAAAGATTGTTTTGATTGTTCAAAATATAAGTTTTGCTCAGGTATATAAAATCAAGTAAAATTTGAAAAGCAATAAATGAATAATTAATTAAGCTTTCAAAAAACGTTATTCAAAATTTATTCGGTATATTTTACGTAAGATTTGAATATTTGTTGCATTAGTTACGAACATTGTGATATACAGTTACAAACATAGACATATTCAATTTAGAAAAAAAGCAAAGATGCTCAATCGATTAGTGCGATATGGATTGTATGTAAACAAATTTTGACATAGGAGTAAAACACATAAAAAAATCGCTTAAATAATTGAGGTTTCGCTCAATTTATTATCCTAAAAGTTATCCTGGTGTTGCTCTTAAATAGATAATACTTCAGTCAGAGTAAGCTTATGTATTAATGTGAAAATAATTCTTCGAAAGAACTTCAACCCTTGTAAGCCTTTTTTTATCATATTTTTTAGCTTGATAATCTATATGAATATTCATTTTTTAATTGAATAATGCTACGATTGTCTCACTAAGTAGCATTATATTACACTTACTTATCTTTTATTAGGTGTAGGTATGTACTCAACATCAGCATATTTCAAATCTCTTGATAATTTTATTACAATGTAAACGGCCTCAAGACATTTCGACAATTATTATTCATCATTTTTTTATATTTTATTTTACGCAGCAACTCGATATAATATAAAAATGTTATTTTATATTAAGTAAAGCGGTTATTAGAGCGGGGAAATCCCCGAATAAAGGAAAAGTGATTTGATGGTCGCCCCCGGGCTCACACCCGCGGGGCGTCAAAAACCCGTAAAGGAAGCTTACGTTATATAGGTACCTAATGTTTTCTAAATATCTTCTAGTCGCTGTGTGAATCAAGGCAATATTCTCACAAATATCAAACAAAATAATAATTTCACTTTGAGAAGATTTATAATATTATTTTTTTTATAACTTTTCTTAGGAACACATTTCAACTAATATTTTGCTTTTGTTTTTATTATTAACTTTATGTATTCCTTGTATTGGCTGCACGTGTAGACAAACTTGATCCAAAAAAATTAAATATTAATTTCTTTGAGAAATCAATAATTCATGTTCCTCCTATGTACCTACCTATATCCATCCTATAATTACTTGAACCTACCAAAAAACAGTGAAATATCAAAAATTGAATTAATTTAACCCGGCAAAGAATTGGTCTCTCACACTTTTCTACAAGTTTTCTGGTGTCCTGTAAAAGGCAGGTGTTTGAAAAAAATAAAAATATTTACGTCTTAAATTCGGCGATGATGTATGCCAGCCATCTTGAAAATCTTGATTTTTTTTTTAGAAAGTAGAGGACGATTCGCATATTTATTGCATGCAGCTATCTGCTGCCTACACCACTTATGGCATGTGCCGTCATGGTATAGTTGTAGTAGTAGAATTAATTTAGGATCAAGTTAAAAGGCTTAATTTGTAGTAGCCAGAAATGCTGAAAGTGTAAATGAACGGGTATTTCTGGAAAAACTACCTGGAAACTATGGTCCCCCGATTTAATAAGAGCAAGAGGTAGAAGATGCATATATTACTATGTATATATTTAGCTCAATTGCAGCTGAGATTCATCTTAAAATGTAGCTATGTAGTATAATTTGTACAAGTAATTGTGATAAAGAATAAAGGTACCTATTTAGTTGTGATTTTGATTTGTAAAGCTGACTATGTTTCGTTGTGTAGAATAGAGATATTTAAAATACTTTTTGACACACAGACTTATTACTAGGTACTTTGGTATTTACTAAATAATAATATATTTCGTTGTAGTTCTGTATTTGCAAGTATTTTCCTTTTGATATTTTAAAAGCTTTTCCATTTCAATACTCACGTGCTTAGTGAACTCAGTGAAAATAAGATGACAATACATACATAAATACCCACATTTGTGTAAATGTATAATATTTAAGTAGGTACTAATATTATCATACATTTCGAAACATTATAATACTTTAAGTACTCCCTCTCCTTCGAGGTTTTTGTGCTGCTACTTTGAGGTATAAAATATTCGTATGTAGCTTTGAGATAAGATTAATTGACAATGAAACAGCTTTTGACAGCCCCCGCATGTAGCATTATGTCGAAGTTGGCCATGCTAAAGCTCTGCATCTAGGCTTGGCATGTTCTGTCAGAGTATCTAATGGTCCAAACGACACCTTTAAGATCACTACCGAAGTCTGCTAGAGCTGTGTATTAGCACAATTATTTTTGCCATCGTCATGGACTACATCATCAGAAAATTTATGTAGGTCCCGGCGGTATATTTCTGCTACAGCAAGAGCGCAGTGGAGCGTCTGTGGGAGTGCTACACGATCTTGAATATGCGGATGACTTAGTCCTGTTTGATACATCTGCGGACGCATTACAATGCAACACATTTGCTCTTTATCAAATCAAATCTGGTAAAACGAAATACATCTGTAGCGAAGCATGTACGATAACTAACACCCCACTAATGGTTGGGAAAGCCTACCCAAATATCGTAGGTCAATAGGTTTAAATACATGAGAACAACCATTATACCAGACGGTGATCTCTGATCGAAATTATCAATCCGCATAGGAACTATCAGCGAAGCTTTCAATAACATTAACATTATTTGGAGAGCTAGAAATGCTAAGGTTTGAAAATGAGTGTTTTAAAAGGATTTCAGTTGTTAGATATTTTTTTATTTTATTTTATTTATTCTTTACTGTACATTGATAACAAGCAAATTTACACAAAAATACATTTCAAACAAAGACAATCATACAATCAATATACAGAGGGCGAGTTTATCGCAGAGGCGCGATTTCTTCCAACTAACCCAATTTCATAAAACCTTCACATAAAGAAATTTTTTTAAAGAAAGGAAAGAGGAGGTAAAAAAGGAGAAGAATATGTAGGAAGAGGGACTAGGATACAGAAGCCATATTTTGTGTGATAAAATGGTCCTTGACCGCCCGCTTGAAAGCTTGAAGAGTGGGGAGCAACCTTATCCTGGAAGGCAAACTATTCCAAAGCGAGCACCATGAACAGAAAAGTAATAGTAAGAGTATATCACAAATGTTATAGTGCGCTAGCGCACTCAGCAAAAGTTTTGTCTCTGTAGTACAGGAGAGACAATGATCCTGGTTGGGACATGTTTTGAGAATGTAATATATGGCAAAAAAGAGCATTATTATTTTGTCCACAATGGTTCCTACATCCTGGACTCCCTGTTTTACAATACACCATTCTTATTACAATGACATCAGAGTCCTTTGCCGGGTGGTGCTCCACGGAATAGTGTACAGAGATGATTTTACTTAAATACAAAATTTCATTTATAATATCTTATTAAAAACAAGTAATTAATGAATCGTGAATAACAACTTCGTAAGCTCAGTGGTAAGATGATGATGTGCAAAAAAATATGGAAAAAAATATTATTCTTTGAATAATAAATCTCAGTAGAACTGCTTACCTCTTTATTTTTACTGTAAATAGAAAATCGTTTCAATATTTTCAGATTTTTCTTACACTCAGTACACACAATAAGCAAAACAAATAATACCACAAAAAAGCTTTTCATGAAAATATTACTTTAATCGTATAAAGAAAAACTGAAAACCCATAGAAATGTCTAATCTTTAATCTTGAAATCAAATTAAATATTATGTTTTTAGTTAGTTTCTCATGTACCTACTTACCTAGTAGAAATATATTTATTTATTGGTTGTTATATTTTCAAAAGTTCTCTTCATATGTAGGTACCTCTTTTTTAACCTTTTTTGAAACTGTATCATCTTAATTAATATCTTATGATCTTTTTATTTTACTATTAAATGTAATTTTTACAAAAATATCACATTGATGATAACCATGCATCTAATATCTATTCGATTTACGAAGATTTAATCTTATGGAAGTTTATTATAGCTACTTATAGAACATCCACCTAAATATCGACTAAAATCGAGGCATCCATATTGGATTACAGCTGCAAGCGATAGACAATCAACTGATGACAAATGGCGAGATCTGTGGGCAACGACAAGGGTGAAAAACCATAACCTGGTTGCAGATCCAACTGTACAGCTTCCAGGCTCTACTTTGCCCAGAAAACTCTGGTGCACGCTGAACAGACTAAGGAGCGGTGTCGGATGCACAGCGTCACACCTACATCAATAGGGACTCGCAGACTCTCCGTTATGTGTGTGTGGTGCTGACCAAACAACAGACCACGTGGTGAACATATGTCCCCGATATTCATACGATGGCGGGTTGCAAGCACTTAGTTTAGGGTCGGACGACGCGATCTCATGGCTGCGGGACCTTGAGATACGAATATGACGGGTATAACCCATAAGAAGAAGAAGAAGAAGAATTAAAAAAAAAAACGATCTTCCACTTTTAATAAATGTGCTAATTTGACAAACATAAACTTTTTGGACACTTGTTTATCCACAGGAAAATAGTTAAAGAACTTCTGATTTTTTTAAATAATACGTGAATATATAAAGATACGTAATGAAAAAATACTGTCATTTAAAAATGAATACATATTACATAATATTATCGATTCATTTTGTGAAGTAATTGCGCATATTTAATTGATACAATTAATCATTTTGTTTCTTTTCTCATTGCGTATATTGTATAGGCGTTTGATGTATTATAATTTGCTAGTCAATTCTTTAACAAATTGTTATATAAAGTTGATTCAACAATAGCAATACCAAATAAACAATGAAAAGAACCTGAAAGTATAAAGTAACCATAATAAATTGTAATAACAAACCAATAACCGTACCGTTTGTGTTTTGCACTGTATTCTAAAAAATATTGTTCTAACGAAAATTTAATATATTTTTCCTTCGAAGAAGTTTTGTCGTTCAACAGATCACTCAGTAATAATGATGGTTTGAATTCAAAATATTATTTATTAAAGAATAAACAAGAGGTATTTAAAAGTTAAGAAGTTGTACTTTTTTAAAATCTACATAATGTTATAGAGAAAATGATTATCTAGTACACAAAATAAATAAAATATAAAATACTTTGTGTTCAAATGAAGAATAAGAAACCTTATATATAACCCAATTTGTTATACCAAATAATTCCTATTAACTCGTTTCTTGGAAAGATTTGTATGTTTTAGATAAAAAAAAAACTTATTTTGAATTCATATTTCAGCTGCTGTAGCGTATCCTGGACTATATGGAGGGTATGTTCAAGCCGCAGTGGCCGCTGGATTGGGAGGATCACATCAGTTAGGACCACCGCCCAAACGCAAAAGAAGACATCGTACCATTTTCACAGAAGAACAACTGGAACAATTAGAGGCTACATTTGACAGAACACATTATCCAGATGTAGTACTCAGAGAACAATTAGCACTTAAAGTAGACCTCAAAGAAGAAAGAGTAGAGGTAAGAAATTTAAAATTTATTTTTCATTTCATCCTCCAGAACTTGATTTTCATACCCAATAGGTATTAAATAAACATACTTATGAGTTAACGTCATATTTTAAATTTTATTCAAATATAACGTCATATTTTAAATTTCATTCAAGGCCGCAATTGCATCAATATCTTATTTCAGTTTACATACACTAATTTAATAAACTTTTTCAGACAAATATCATATTATTAAGTTTGGTCTATTCTATCTTTAAATGCCCTTCACTCGTTTGCAAGTGATCATCAGGATTAAGTTTGTTCATTTACAATAATTAAACACTAAAAGAAAGGTAATAATATCAAAGAGTAATTTTTTTTTCTTCGTAAGTGAATTGTTGTAATTGTGTTTGAATGGCTTTTTCAGATAATAAATAAGATGATTCTTCCTAAAACTTGATGATACGCAATCTTTTTAGAAGTAGACAAAGTAGATTAATTTATTTATTACGTCAAGCTGATTTCAGATACCTCTATTACGAAATTAATACGAAAAAAACAATATCCCTCTTTGAGAAAAAATAATTAAAATGGCATTGATAAAGTTTTACTTGTGTGAGTCGACTTTTTACCTTTAAACTTTTTTGCCAAGATTGAGATTATATAAATTATAAATGTACCTATTACGGTTTTCCTTGGTCGCATAATTATTCGTACCCATTTTTGCTAGGTGTCTCAAATTTTAAATTAATCATAAAAACATATTCTTCCTCTTATTCTAGTTGAGTTAGAGATCCATTGCGAGTTCGTTCCTTTCCATCGGAACTTTCAGAATTTCTCACCATTTTGTCTCATTTCAATACCTAAATTAATTATTATAAAGATAATATTCTTTAAAATATTTTTAATTTTTGGTGTACCATTGTGTACGTAATAGACAATTATCTAAATAATATTTTATGAACTAAAACAATTTAAACAATCACAATTTAAAACTCGCTTTTATATTATAAACAGTAGAGCATTATTAGTATTGCGTATTAAACAAAGCTTACATAATAATTTTGTTCATATTTTTTCACAAGACGTATTAAAATGAAATTCACTAAGAAAGGATAACACGTGTAAGAATACAGGTAGGTACTACCTGAAGGTTATGCACAACTAATATATTAAATATAATAGCATATTTATGTAATAAGTTTAAAGAAAAATAATATTATCAAAGCATATATTAAAACAATGTGTTGTATGATAAGTAGCTACCAATTTCATGCAGAAGATATTGGAAAATATATTCAACTGCTTCTTATCCCATGCGTAGTTTTATTTTTCACTAGCTTTTATAACCCGGCAACGCTCGGGTTTAAAAACAGATATTCATCCAAATATGTGAGTTAAAACTACACAATCTTATTGAAAAACTGAACTTAAAATCTATTTAGCAGCAAAAAAAGTACATGTCATAATAATAATCAGCTCTATGCGTGCCAAAATCATATATACAATACATACAGTTTGTCAAAAAATAGTTGACAAATAATCGAGGGCGCTGTTATCTTTCACATTGTAGCCCTATTCAAACATTGATTGTGTAAAAACGAAACCTTGTAAGAGAACCTACTTTCACATTACATTCATCACTTTCAATTCTCACTCTTTCTATCAGTCTCTTTCCGTGCATACATTTAGTTGCTGACTCTTTTTATTATTCACTCTTTTAGTTCCAGACAAAAAAAAATCCTATAGCTAATAATAATAAGCTAGAACCTCTCCAAGTAAATGGACTTTTTACATACATACATATATACCATCACGCCACTTCCCTCGCGAGGTAGGCAAAAAGGATTGAGCGCTTTTTCCTTCTATCCTTGCATACATCTTTCGCTTCCGTCACTGTCATACAATTCCTCATGCATGCTCTCCTGTTCAATGTGCTCAACACGTGACCGCCCTGTAGGATTTGATTTAAATGATCTTGCTTTTGAACCTCGGACGTCCACGTCTCCGAGCACCATTCCTCTCAGCCAAATATATCTTCTTTGTCATTCTGTCCTCATTCATTCTTTCCACATGCCCAAACCATTGTAACATATTTATATTCATCCCTGTAACCACACCAACTTTCATTCCACATTCCTTTCGTAAATAACTGTTACACACACAATCTCTCAGACCTTTACCACACATCCTTCTCAACGATCTCATTTCTACCACTTTCATCCTTCTCTAAACATGTCCACGTCTCACTTGCATACATGAGTGTTGGCACTAAGATAGCAGAGTGCACTAACCATTTAGCTGTGGTAGATATGTTCCTATTTGCAATTATTGGTCGGATTGCACCATTTACCTTATTGCCAGCAACTTTTCTCCTTTCAATCGCTTTCACACTTCCCATCTCTCGTGAACAAACTATCCAAGTACACACATTCGTCAACTTGCTCTAACACTTCGTTGTCAATCATTACCTGTCATACTGTTCTCTCACTTCCTCTTTCAAAGACCATGACTTTGGACTTCTTTTACATGATAAAATCATTTAATAAATACTTAGCATTTTCACCTTCAGAAGCATATACTGGTTAAATGGCTGCATAATGATAGACATCATCTAACTAAGGATATCCTCACAATTACACATCCATGAAAATATGCTGTTAACTGTAATATTTTACATTAAAGGGAAAATAAAACAGACTCGTAATTATAATATAAAACTATTTAATAAAAACAGTAAAATAAATATAAGAAATATGTAGTGTAAAATTCGACAGTGGACCGGTGTCAGAACCGTGGAGGAGCTGTTTCGCGCCGCCCAGGAGAGGGAAGCTTTCTCTCAAATGGTCGTCAACGTCGGGGGGACCCGGCAAGACACATGAAGAAGAAGAAGAAGTGTAATACAAATGCACTTTTTGGCGAATGGAGTAGATATCAAAATCATCCTGGACGGCCTTCCCTATGTTTTCTTTTATAATTCTTCTTATAGAACTCACAGATAATCCTGAAAGAAAAGAACATTGAAATTCATCAGCAATACAGTAATTTAACTTCCTAGAAACACGGGATTGTCATATAAGTGAGTCATCGAGACATTCCATACACAATCATTTAATGATGCATTATTATTAAGCATCTGAGACATTCACTTCAGCTTTTTATAAATAAAGCTAAAGCTTATTCTAATATTCGGTAAAATAATTTGCCTTTTTAAGTAAATTCATTACATTAAATATATTTTAAGAAGGCACAGAATTGAATAGTAATCTTGTAATAGAAATACAATTAAGAGTCGTCAAACATAAAAAAAATACAATTTAAAATATTAAGACAGTGCTTACCAGTCAAATCAATGTTTTTTGGAAAACATTGTTAATGTACCAGCGTAGTTTTTGAGCTTCAAACTCCGCTTAACACTGGGAATATTTCTTGAAAACATTTTTTTTAGATACACTACGTATTGTTTTATTCAGTTTTATATTTTTAAAGTCTTTTAAAATCAAAACAAAGTCACAAAATTTACCGGATCGCCAAACGCCATACAATTGACAGATCGGACAGTGTTGCCAGTGTAACTAATTTGTGTTTTATAATCGGTACAATAATACCTGTTGCATTGTGAAAAAGGGAATGGTGAGAAAATAATTATTCTAAAGTAGCATTCACATTGCTTCACACTGGATGATCATTCAGAGTGTCAGGGTCAAACCTGTTCATCGAAAGTGAACACGTCTGTTCACATTTGTTCATCCTATGCTCTCACTGCCATGTCAACACTCTCAGTCATGTTGTATTTTGACATATTTTCGTACAAAAATATAATTAAATAAATAAAAAAATGAAAAAAAGCCCTTAAAACAAATCAATATAGTTCTCGACTGCATAATAATTTTGTATATGATTCTGACATTCTATACAAATTCATAGAGAATAAAACAAAAAATAAGATAAAATTTGTTTATGGTCGTTTCAGTGAAAGGTCCTTTCATCGAAATTATGACGGGCTGTTATCGCTTTCATCCGTCATCGCTAGTGATCATTATTGATGAAACGCCCGTTCACACCTTTTTATCTTGGAGGTTCATCCGGAGTGATCACTGAAAGTGAACAAATGTGAACGACCCTTTATAAAACTGACGATATTTATTCCTATACTATTTCGAAAATTTAGCGATGGGGGGGGGGGGTAGAAATTGAAATATGAAACAGAATTGTGAACAGTATGATTTATATCATTTTTGGGTAGATGGCGCTCTTGTAGCTGACTGAACCCATAACTTCTCCAATTTTTTAATCAAATATAATAGTTTATCGATTAAGTTTTTATTTATTTTTATTTTCCGACCAAAATTAAGTGTTTTTTTTATTTGATAGTTTTGTTTTTTGTGTTTGTTTCTTAAAATTAAGTGATAAATTTTAATAAAATTAAATCTAATATCTAAAATTTGTGACAATAAAAATAGTTTACATGATTTGTATTTTAAGAGTAATAAAAATAAATTAAAGTGACAAATAATATTGTAAATGCGCTCTTGAGGTGATTTCATTACAAAAACAGCGCAATATAAGTGATCTAATAATAATCATGTTGGAGTAAAAATTATATTTTTCCCATGTGTAAAGTAGCATTCACATTGCTTCACTTTGGATGATCATCCAGAGTGTCAGGGTCAAATCTGTTCATCGAAAGTGAACACGTCTGTTCACATTTGTTCATCCTATGCTTTCACTGCCATGTCAACACTCTCACTCATGTTGTATGTAGTTTGACGTATTTTCGTATAAAAATAATTAAACAAATTCAAAAATGAAAAATAACACTTAAAATAAATTAACATAGCTCTCGACTGCATAATAATTTTGTACATGATTCTGACATTCAATACAAATTCATAGAGAATTAAACAAATAATAAGATAAAACTTGTTTATGGTCGTTTCAGTGAAAGGACTTTTCATCAAAATTATGACGAGTGGTAATCTCTTTCCTCCGTCATCGCTAGTGATCACTATTGATGAAACGCCTGTTCACACTTGTTCATCTTGGAGGATCATCCGGAGTGATCACTGAAAGTGAACGTATGTGAACGACCCTTAAGGTCCCATTGTGCGGTATTTTCTTGGCAAAATGCAGGTAATTTTGGTCACACAATCTGGCAACCCTGATTTTGACACTTAGTATCTCTATGCTTATTATGACAGTTTTGAATTGTTTACGTTTAGTGTTAGAAATTCTATAATTATTTTGAATTTAGAATACTTTCATGAAATTTAAAATTACTGCAAACCATACAATAATAATTTTATTATACGAAAGTACAAATCGCGGACATTATTCTTTATTTGAAATGTAATTATATTCCTAAAAAATAGATGTAACGCAAATAATGCTTTAGAGCCACAAATTTCTTTTCAGAGTGAGTCATAAAACAGAATTATAAAGTTGGTATGCAATTCTAACAATTATCTTTATCAATAGACAGTATCTTAATATCTAAATTTTGAAAATCTTATGTTTTTAGATGCATGTTTTGAATAAATGAAATACTTCTAATGAAACAGATTGATGCAAGCATAATATTGAAATGATATCCTTTACAAAAGTGCCTAACTACCATTATGTTAAATGCAAGTTTTAGAAATGTTATCTATGGCTTGGTATAGTTATATTATATGATGACATTATATTATGAGATAATTAAGAATGATGCATCTCACACCCTTTTCTGTGATTGTTATAACAGATAACTTTATTTAGAAATTAAAAGAAACTCAGAATATCCTTCAATAAAATAAGAACACATATAAATAGTATTGTTGTAGATATGAGTTTTTTTATTTTATTTTGATGTTTACCTTACTTTGACAAAAGAACATTGAAGCATCATTGAATTAGTGCTGTGTTTTTGATATTATTGGTAACCATATTTTGAAATAAAAAGAAACTGAATATCAACAATAAAATAAGAACACATATTAATAGCATGGTCGTAGATATATGAGATTTTTAGTGATTTTCAAGTTTACCAAACATCGACAAAAGATCGTTGATACATCATCATTTATAAATTAAATCTTTATAAAAGTATACATATTAGATGTTTTCAGCTCGCCTACTGGATGATACATATCGTACAGAGGACATAAAAGTCAAAAAACAAACAAACTAATGAACTGATGTACCAACCAAAATATTAATGTATTGGATTCTATGTCATTCATGTCGGCCATTATGAAATTAGCCCAAGATGTCAAAAATATGCAATTTTAACTTGCATAATTCAGGAGTTTTTATCATAATCAAACACAACAATTTATAACCAAAATAATCCCCAAATGTTTAGTTTCAGTACTGATGTATTTCGCATCACATCCATTGTGAAATTAATTCAGTACACTGAAAAATGTTCGACCATGAATATTGCTACTTACAAAAACTTTCATAGATTTTTCCATACAAATTTTATTATTATAATTTCTTTATCAATACATAAGATATTTTAAATGTTTTTAGCCTTGAACGTGCCCAGGAGATGAGACCTCGTATAGAGTGTATTATTTTACTTCTGTCTTTCCTTATTTCAGAGTCCATAAAGGACATACGCACATACGAACCGACTCAAATATTTATGTGTGGATTATGTAATAATCTACAGTAGGTAAGTTTAAATTTTAAACGGGCAATTTTATTAGGTAGGAACCTACTTTTATTAATAAATTATGCTGAAAATCAATCGAAATTTCCAGAAATACAGTTGATATAAACACGAATAATAATTAATAATAAAAAATAATTAAAATAACGTATATTATTTTTATAAAATTTCATTATATTCGTACATTTATTACGTTTGTACTAATTTAATATAATAAAAAGATTTTTAATTATCCTTCGAGTAACGTTAGATAATACTTTTAAATGTGATAAGTACATAATTTATCTAAATCTCCAGCTTTTTCTGGCTTAGTTCCTTGTTGTGGGGGAGATTTTCTTAGCAACTAGCGCTAGCAACAGCACCTGATACAAAAGCTTTTTAAAAGAGTGGCAACATTGCCTTGAGCTAAATTCTTATACAAGTACATACTAGAGCTTTTGATGTACCAATTACTCTTTATACTAAAAGGTTTTAAATATAAATCATTTTCTTATTATAGTTTTTACTTTTTTTTGTATCTTTTTTTACTAATTAAAATGAGATAAAAAGAAAGTTGATGATTTTTTCATTTTAGATTTTTGTGTTTTACAATTTTTTATAAAGTTTTTTTTTCGATTAAATATTGTTATCAAACACAAGGTGATATGTAAGCAATATTATCTTTTAAAACTCATAAGATCAAATGATACTAGGTGGCATCACGCTAAGAAAAGCATTTTATAATCATCATATAATAACAAAAATATGTCATACCATCTTATGTACTCAACACTTTTCGTAAGTCAGATTTCAATAAATTTTATCGATGTGATTAGACTGTTGCGTATATACTTGGTGCCTTTCGCATACTTTTTATTGGGTATTTTAAATATATCTAGACAAAAATAATTCATTACCTCCTCACGTAAAAATAAACCAACGAAACACATTTCATCGTCTTTAGAGAAATTTCTATGACTACATGATAAGTTTTCCACTGTGTTTTATTTATACTTATAAATTTATACATGATAATTAAATATAATGGAAAACTCGTCATGCAATCATGTTGCGTAAATTATCACATTGTTGTAAAATTAAGAAAAATCGATTCGTGTGAAATTCTTCACTTGATCTTCTTGCGTTGAAATATGGTAAGTAAATTAAATCTCCAGTTAGAATATATACTTCGGAACTGGTGAACGTTGTTCATGGAAACCAAAAGTGATCACTTAAGCCAGCCTAGAGCCAATTCGTAAGCCGTGGGACGCCTTTCTCACTTCTTTCGATTAAATTTTGCACAATGTTACAATGTGTCAACATGGTTCTCCAAACCGAGATGTCTGATTATTTTTTCAAATAAATACTTACAAGTTTAAATTTTATGTGAATAAATTTATTACTGTGTTTTTAGTGGGGGTGTGGGTGCTGAAGATTTATTTATTACATAGGGTAGATATCAACATTCTCTGTTAGGATTAGAGACTAGGCTTATGCATATATACTTACAGGTGGGAAGTGAGCTAATATAATTTTATATAATATTATCCGTTATGAGCCGCCTACCTTTGCTGTCGCACAAAATCACAACAAAGTATCAACTCAAAGTAAAATTTAATTCACGGAAATTTCTAACTATAATCAGAACACGTTTCATTTCTTTTGTCTACTATCTTTTCCCGCGGCGTTAACTAAAAATTTATAGCCGGTACTAAGTATTTTTTTCATTCAATTTACACACACATGCGAGCATGTATTATATATTTAAAATGTATATAAGTTCTCAGTGATTTATTAAACTGATATTTTATTACTTTATCTATAAAAAAAATTTGACACTTTTCTTTTCTTTCTTTTTTTTCCGGCAAGGCACCCGATATCGAGTGAATTATGAATTTGACACTTGCTCTTTAAAAATATTTTGTTCAAGTAATAAATATATGTAGTCTATTTTTTACATGAGAAAACGATAACATTGTGCGGTACAAGTACAACATAGGATTTTTTTTCAATCTATAATCATTATGGTATTTGCCATCAACATATGCAGTGTTCTTAGGCATATAACTTGCTGAATGTTAACTGGAGGCAGTTAGTCCACTCCCTAGATTTATTTAAATTTTATATTATTTGTTCTCACCCTGGAAACAACACCCCATTATACGGTGATTAGTGTACAAAGTAGATATGGCACACAAGAGGGCTCGCTTTTAATTTATATAATTCAATGTAAATCCTCAAAGACCCGTAAGATGAAATTTCACCTTTATTTTATATCTCACTTTTGTCACCCCCGCACAACCGAAGGCTACGCTTTCTTTTATGGTATTACGATAATACATTATAATACGTAATTACTTACACACACCACACCACATCACACTTCAATAATACGAGACTATTTCTAGGTAGGTACCTACTATGTGAAGCGGAAATTTCAATCTTTTTACACTTCGAGATTTCCCTTAGTCATTAGTCGGATACTTACCTATGAATTATTCCTTCTTTCCCAAAATGAAATATATCTGTTTTAAATGTCTTATAAAGTAATTGGTAAAACACCACGTAAAATGCATTCAAAATTCTCAATTCTACGGTTATTCATGTCAAAGATCCTAAATGCATTTTTTTATGTAATATCGACTGTCTAATTCCTCAACTCAATAAGTCGAAAATTTTGATTTAGTTGGTAAAACAAAGTATCAACGCCTCTCTTTCAATTTCACAAAAAAATACTACAAAAAATACACGGTTCCTTTTATATATTCAATATTTAACCCTGGCTCATACGTGGAGTTGAAGAGACTGGCTGAGAATAGGGAGGAATGGAGAAGAAAGTCCAAACTCGTTGCAGACCAATCCAATGGATTGTAACTCATGATAGGTACATCTACATATATACCTATATTTAATCCTGGGGAAAAAAATGTAAGTAGGTACCTATTTTCAATTCTACTAGTATTTATTTCGAATTGTTTAAACTATTGAACGCAACAATAACAACGTATGTCTCTAACAGTACGATTATTATGATATTATAGTATATTTCACTTTCTATTGTATTTTTTAATCATAATATAAATATAGCAAAATTACGGACTAGTGATTTCTCGAATGTAAGGCATTTCTACTTGTTGAGTTGTGGAACAATATTTTTCCAAAAACCACGCGAATATGTTATTAATTATGATGAATTTGTCATCACCAAAAAAGACTAATTGCAATAATATAAAAACAAAATAAATTATCTTTGTTCGACAGTGTTACCTTCGATACGTTTTTATAAAAGCCCCTCAATTGAGATGAACATCCCAGAATAGCACCCTTGCTTAGTTTTACCCTTCCAATTTCAAATTTATCCTACCGTGCACATGAGGCACTACATTATTAATGCATATCCAGTACTATCCAGCAGTAGCGCGACTTGAGTTTTTATATTAATCATGCTTTCGTTATGAATATTTTTTTATAACCTTTCTTGCTCTCAATTTTCACAATTCATGAATACTTTCATCTATTCTGTTTTATCTCCCATCACAACTGTATCATTGGAACACAGCATAGGAGACAAGAGCTTTTTATGAATCTTATTTTAATTTAAGAACTACGTATATTTTGGCACCAAATAAACCCACCAATAATTTATTCTTCTTCTTCGTCAAGTGCTTTGTCGGGTCCCCGCAACGTTGGCGATCACCTCGGCGAACTTGTCCCTATCCTGCGCTGCTCGGAACAGCTCTTCCACACTTCGGATGCCGGGCCAATAATTTATTATTAATAAGAAATAGATATATACAATAATTTAATTTTGAAGTGACTGCATTATAGTTGGGTATTGTATATCTACGAACGAATTGTAATTGTTTACATCAATGTTGTTATTTAAGTGTTTGTTTGAGTAGGTACCTATATGATTGGTTCGTGATGTACTTGTTGTATGTCATGTAGTATATATCGATACTTCTGTGGTTGATACTTATACATACTAAGAATCTGTACTGTGTTCATTGTTTACCTGGCTAACAGCATTGGTGATTTTACTTATTTTGTTTCTTTTTTTTTTATTTCTTTTGCCACTAAATATTAACTTGTAGTTTATTATAAATCGTAGTAGGTTTTGGTTTCATATATCCATACTGTATCTAAAGATTAATTTAAGGTTATTTTACGTTCTAGTATAGTTATAATTGGGTTCATAATAATAATATAGTGTTTTGCTTATTGATTTTTATTCTTAAATTAAGTATATTATAATTATTATTATTATTATTTTTGCTTTGTTATCTTGTGATATTTAGGCTTATACTTTCTTTTACTGGTTTTATATATTCCTTTTTTTTTCCTTGTAATAAGGTGCTAATTAGGTACATAGTTTGTTTTAATTTTTTTTTTTTTTTTATATTCACATTGCTTTTCTTAACGATTGTTTTATGGTTATGTTGTAGTGTAGTAAAGATAGTTATATTGTCGGTATAATATTATTATATTTATATTGTATTTTATTTGTCCTTTTTTTTATTGTTTTATAGTTTATTCATTGTAATTAGGTGGAAATTGGGGATTATCTGCCATACACTTTTGATATTGTTGCTGCTGTTGTTATTTATATTATACTTGCGTATTTGTTTTTTTTTTTTAGTAGGTAACGAATTTATGTTCTTGTCTTACATAATTCGGTAACTCTTTGACTCAACATTTGTCTACCGTTAACGCACAGAACAATTAATAAAAAGAGATTTGCTGAACATGAGTGATACTGAGGAAGATTTTCCTCGTCTGGAGAGCGCTGAAAGAGTATTTACACCAACGAGATCTCTTGTGAGGACTCCTCCAAGGACAGAATCTGATATGGAATCGCAGAGCGCAGGAGAAACAGCAGGATGCAATCAATATTCACCTTCCTCTAAAAAGAGGAAAAGAGTAAAAGATAGTCCAAAATTAACACAGGAAAGTGAAATAACTCAAGCCGAGGAGGATGAAGTCCTCTTCCATGAACAACAGCTTTTGATGGAGAAACTGATTGTAGAAGAGAAGGGTCGTTTTACGGTTGATACGAGGTCTAAATTTAGACAAGGCTTGAATATTATGGCGCGACTATACGCGCGGTCCCAAGCAAGAGCCGCCAAGGCTGAAGGAAGAATTTCTGGAATGAATGAAGTAGTGGACAAGTTAAAAGAGGGTGTTTCTAAGTTAATCGCTGAAAAGCCGAAGGTGGTTTCGGAACTGCATTCGAAGGAAACTTATGCCCAACGAGCAGGAAGAGTTGTTGCTCCCGGAATTAATAGACCTTGTCCTCTAAGAGGACCAGCTGTTGTCATCCGTCCAGATGATCCAGAGGGCAAATCAAGCTCCTCTACTAAGGAACAAGTCAGAAAAATTCTTGACCCGGGAACAGATGGTTTTCAAGTGGTACGGTTAAGACGCTCTAGAGGCGCTGGTATTGTTATAGAAACTTCAACAAAGGAGGGAGCAGGAAAGATATTGGCATCTGAAAAATTAAAAAGTGGCGGATTTTTAGCAGCGATCCCTAAGGCAAGATTACCGAGAATTGTGATACACGATGTTCCCAGTAATATCAATGATCAGGATCTCTTACAAGAAATATACAGAATTAACCTGGAGGGTAAAATATCTGAAGAAACTTTTCTAGCCTCAACTAGGAGAATCGCAAAGTTTGGACCTAGAGATAAACCATTTTGTGGGTCAATTTTATTGTGTAGTGCTGAAATCAGATCAATTCTAATCAATCAGGGCAACGTGTTCATTGGATGGAATTCTTGCAGAGTCAGAGATTTTGTGGGAGCAACGAGATGTTTTAAGTGTCAGATATACGGCCATAGCCAGAAAGATTGTATGAATAAGAACGATGTCTGTAAGCACTGTGCCGTTGAAGGTCATAAGGATGACATCTGTCCAAACAAAAACAAGCCCGGAGTTTGTGCAAGCTGTGTGCGTTTCCGGAAGAAAGGTGATGACCATCTGACAGGTGATAGAGATTGTCCAGCTCAAAAGGCTGCTATAGAGAGGATCATTAGCTCCACTGACTATGGCTGCGCCTAATGGAATCACTGCAATAGGACAAATAAATCTCGGGCGCTCAAAAGCTGCAACATTGGAGGCCATAAACTATATGCATGAGACTGAACTTCCCATTATGCTGATTCAGGAGCAATACACTTTTCGTGGTAAGACTAGCGGATTGCGAAGTCCTATTACTGTCATTGAAAAGGGTCCATCTCCTGCTGCTGGATTCTTAATTAATAATTCCCTAGTACGACCATTGTACATCGACAGTCTGTCAAATGAATATCGCTCATGCATATGTTTGAATGTGAGGGGAAAGGAAATTTTTGTAGTATCTGTGTACTTTAAATATTCTGATCCTATCAGCCAACATATTATTGGATTGAATGAAGTAATGAGAACTCTTCATGGCAGACCAGTCCTAGTGGGAGGGGATTTCAACGCCCGATCTACACTCTGGTATGATAGACCAGGTTCAGACAGAAATGGAAGTGGGAGCATAGTAGAAGAGTTTATATCTTCACATAATTTGCATATCCTCAATGTTCCTGGACAACCGGCCACTTTTGCTGGAGTAATGGGTGAAAGCTGTATTGATTTGTCTCTATGTTCCAATGAAATAATTACTGATTTATCAGGCTGGAAAGTCCATAATGCTGCAATATCTAGTGACCATCGACTAATAACCATGCGAATTGGTGGTCGTTTAGTCCAGGAACCAAGTCACCTTTGGAGCTTTAAAACAGGGAAATGTAATTGGAACTATTTCTCAACCGTACTAAAGGAGGAACTCAAGGATTTCGGAACGGTTTTGACCGAATCGCCTGATAATTTAGGAGATTTCTTTAACAAAGCAGTAGTGCGAGCCTCGACGGTTGCCATGGGTCGAAGTAAACCTTGCAAAACAAGTTTATCTGCCCCATGGTGGAGTTCTGCCTTGTCCCAGTTGCGGCGATCATACAAAGCTGCTGGACGAAGATATGGTCCTGTGCGTAAAGGTTGTATACCTGCAAACTCGGATATCGCGCACAATCTTAGAGAAAACTTATGTCGAGCTCGATGTGAATACCACCAAGCAATTAGGCACGCCAAATCCAAATCTTGGAGAGAGTGGGTATCTGAAGTTGGTAATGCTGAACCATGGTCTGTAACACGAACGATCATACGGGAAGGACGCAGCGCTGACTGCTATATGTCTAGTATTGTAAAGGATGGCTCGGAAACACTTGGCATGGATTCAACTTTGAAGGCCCTTTTGGATGGACTCATTCCTCTTGACTCCTTAGAGAGGGACACTATACTGCATAGGTGCATGAGATTCTTTGGTCGATGTCCCCCGATAATCAATAATGACACACAGCAAACACTTTCAGTAACGACTGAAGAACTAAAGGAAATAATTTCAGGTCTTGGGCCACGCAAAGCACCTGGATTGGATAGAATAACGGGTGTGATTGTTAAAAAAGTTTGGGAAGTGTGTCCGGATAAGGTTCTATCACTGATGCAAATATGCTTAATGAGAGGTATCTTCCCAAAGGAATGGAAGAGAGGCTTGCTAAAAGTCATACCCAAGGGAAATGACAAAGCACTGTCGGATATTAAGGCCTATCGACCGATCACTTTGCTCCCGGCTTTTGGAAAGATCCTGGAAATTCTTATAAGAAACAGACTGGAAATCGTTTTGTCAACAGGCAGTTCAAACCAGTTTGGTTTTCGTAGGGGTGTATCTACTGAACATGCTATTTTAGAATGTGTGAGATGGAAAAATAACAGAAAGGAGAAGTACGTGCTGGGCGTTTTTCTAGATATTTCGGGTGCTTTTGATAATGCCTGGTGGCCCCTGATTCTTTTGAAGCTTAAAAACAGACAATGTCCGGCTGATCTTTTCAGGATTGTCTCAGATTATTTCCGGGATCGCTCTGTGACAATAACATATGCAGGACATGTCGTTTCGAGAGAGGTCACTATGGGATGTCCACAGGGCTCAGTCCTCGGTCCATATCTGTGGAATATTCTTTTCAATGACCTTCTCACAATAGAATTACCAGAATCAGCAACAATAATCGCGTATGCGGATGACGCTCTGTTACTTTTGGCTGGTGACACGAGATCAGCAATAGAGAGTTCTTTTTCGGCTGCTATTGAACAAATTCTTCAGTGGGGTGCTCTAAATCGACTAGAATTCTCAGCTGCCAAAACTGCAGCAATGCTTATGAAGGGTGATCTTAGTCGAAATCGTGATCCAACATTGAGAATGGGTGATCAATCAGTCAAACTTGTCGAGGATTTCCGTTATTTGGGAGTGTACATAGATAGACGTTTCTCTTTTTTACATCACGCGAGAATGATTTCTGAAAAGGCCAGGCTTTTGTTTGCCACTCTAAGGAAACTTAGTAGAGGGACCTGGGGTTTTAGCCCAAAAACATTATTGACCATCTATAAGGCAACTTACGTAGCCCAAATAACATATGCTGCGAGGGTATGGTCACACAGACTACATGTTGGAAGTGTTGCTTTGGCCTTACTAAGAGGACAAAGACCTTGCCTATTGGCAATAACTGGAGCATATCGGACTGCGGCGACTGATGGTCTTCCGGTTATTGCTGGCGTTTTACCTGCGGATCTGGAGGTATTAGAACGGGCAGCGCGTCGCACACTGTGTGTGGATGGAACTGCAGTCCATTTTGGCATGGTTGTGACCCGAGGCACTAGAAGACAGGAAAGAGACGCTGCTCTTAAGGCAATTAACATGAAGACAATGGATGTCTGGCAAGAGAGGTGGGATTCGGGAAGAACCGGTAGACTTGTCTACAGGTTCTTTCCCGATCTCAAGGTCCGAATGAAGAGAAAGTTCATTGCTCTGGATCATTTTATGACTCAGTTAATCACTGGGCATGGAGATCTCAAGGGGAAACTCTTTGATTTAAATCTTGTGGATGACCCATGGTGTCCCTGTGGTGGTGGTGCCCAGTATGCTGAACATATCCTCTGGAATTGCTCGATTATGGATGAGGCAAGAAGAGAAATGATTGACAGTATGACTCCAGATACTCCCAGGCCAATCTGGTTCGGAGAGCTAACCTTGAATCCAGAAAATTTCAAGAGTTTTCGGAGGTTTGTTGAGTCGTGGAAGAGCAAATGGGATATCCTACGGCGACCGGGATCCATTCCCGCTGAGGTTATTTAGTCCATCCCTGTATGACCACTTGGCCGTTTGACCTGATCGAACTCACTCTGTTTGTGACGTCCTTTTCTCCTATAACAGGAGGTGAGCTTTAGAACAACTGCTTAGGGCAGCCGGTCCAAAACTAAAGCACATATGTATAATCTATGCTTGGACAATAATATTTTAACATTTTTTTTCGTGTACATTGACTTAAAATTTCTTTTTTTTTTATGATTTCAGAAACCGAGTGAACACCCACTACGTCGTGAAACATTTATTTGTTTGTAGAAACCCGAAGGCTTTGAAAAATGTATTTATTTTAAAATTTCCAAGTGTCTAGTCTTCATCCTTTGTATTAGTCTAAGCAATCAACTAGTACGTAGATAATACGTAACTGTAAGCTAATTCTAAGTCATATTGTAAAATAGAGAGTCGGTGGACATTAACGGTTGTATTTAATTTCAGGAAGGGTTTTGTCAGGGGGAGTCCTTCAGGCGAACCTTGAGCCCTTCCTTAGAAAGAATTTGCTTGAAGAGTATGGATGACATAGGAACTGCCATTCCTGTAACATTCATGGGTGAGGGAGGGTGCAACCCTTAATGTGTAATAAGAAATAGAATAATTTATAGTAGTATTGACAGACTAGAGAAAGTTGAAGGATAAATAAATTGTCACCTAAACGGATAAATAGGAGTCGTTGGACTCCTGAAATATCCGACAAATAAAGTTATTTCAACAAAAATAATAAGAACAAGACTTGATCATTTTGGTACTGAACGTCTGAATAAGAAACAGACTTGTTCATTTTCGTACTGAACGTCTTACATGAAAATTATGCCATTTTAGGCTACAGTGCTTTTTTGCATGTATGAAAGGCACGCCACTGCTATCTAGTATTTCCTAAGTGGAGGAGGTTATTATTTGCTTTCATGTCACATTTCATCTGTTAAAATACACGATGATGTGTGTTTAGAATTTAATACTTTGAAAAATAACTCAATCTGTAAATAACTACTTATAGGTACTGATGATGATGATCACCCACGCAATGATAATAATATTCTTGAGTAGACTCTCTTCAGCATCCTAAGCCAACAAAAATAATAATGGTAATCCATATAATTCTCTTCTATCTCCGTCTATTTTATTATTTACATGTACACACCAAATAAAGTGTTTACTTATTTTATGTAAATATCATCACACCACTGGTGAAATAAAAATTCAACAATCACCGTAAAGTCCCCATAACACCGGAATAAAACTAGGTTTATTACTCTTTCCTGTGATTCTTCGAGTATTCTTTAAAAGGTGGACATTTCTTAAACTACATGTTTATACACATTTTTTAACATTCACATGTAACCTACATACTACATAATATTAAAAACAATAGGACACAAGCTAGCAATATGCAGCTTCGCCGGGTGAGATCAAAATAGAAATAAAGTTAAAAAAAAAATTATAAATGTAGGTATTTTATTTGTGTTGAATTAGAATTTTATTAGAATTAGATTTTTTTTTTAAATAGATGTAGGTAGGTACTATTGTGTAATGCTTTAGAAATGCAAAAAATATTTGCCCGAAATATTTGCCTACAAATGTTCAAAAGTTTTTAATCATAATTTTGAACCTTTTTATATCCAAGATATATCACCAGACAGAGTGTATCGTATTCGTGTGATAAATAATGTCGACTAATAATATGTCATACTCTTTATTTTGTCTCGTAAAAACCGTCAGTAAATATGTATTGGAAACCCTTCAGTATTGAATATTACACGCTACATTATACCTAATATTGTCATTTTGAATTCCTTTAAAAAATCTAACAATTATTATTTAAACAGTGCTTATTTAGTGGAAGATGACAATCAATTCTTAAACATTTGTCCTCAACCTTTTCTTTTAATTAACTCGTGAATGAGCAGAGTTTGATATCACGCATTCAATCGAATTCTCCTGTTTTTTTGGAAAGTATTGCGCTAAAATTTTAAATACATTAACATATAGCAATCCATGCATGATTACTGATTTTTTTACTAAAATACGATTCAATAGATATATACCTATAGAAATGACCATTTTCGAAAGACATTAAATATTATGTTAAGAAAATGTGTAAAAAAAAAATTCTTTCACTTTCGGTGCATAGACCCAAGTAATTTTGAGAAGAATTATTATATAACTAAGAATTATATTAAGGGAAATTTCTAGAGAGAGTCATGGGGACTCTATTCTATAACACACCGATTTAACAGGCGTACCAAAAAATGTAATAGTTACATGTGATTTAATTGGTACAAAATTACTCTTTTATGCTGGAATTATGTGATTTGATTGGTACAAAATTACTCTCAGTTGGGGAACCTCGTTACACCATGTATTCTCTACGCAAACGAACCGATAAAATAATATCAAATGTATTATAAAATGAAGACCAGAGCGATAAATTTTAACATTAATAAAAGAATATTGTATAATTTTACAGAAACCCCAGGTATAGAATTTCTGTAAGTCAAGAGTGTCAATCGACTCCTCTATGTTTGTTGAATGACGCTTCAGTAATACGGTAGCACTACCACATAATAAACACACTGTTTACATTTCAAATGCTTCAATATCCATCCACTAAAGGATAATGTTACTTGGGTATGCCTACCTAACTACATACATACTACCAACTAATACAGATTACCTATGGTCAGTAAGTACAACAACCCGTACAGGTACCTACTCGACATTGTGACTCCTAAGGTGGTCATTATTCTTCTTATTAGGTACTACTTGTTGAGGATCTCATTATGGTACCCATATTATTACATACAACATAATATCTGTATGAGAAACAATTGATTAAAGAATATGAATGAATGAAGACAAAACTATGTGTCGAGTCACGCAGTATTGTTTGACTGAATAAATAAAATCTGTGAGTTCAAGTATTTTCACTCACTTACAAAGCTATGTAAGTGTTACCAATTAGGTACAAATTATCTAGGTATGTGATTAAAAATTCATAATCGTTTTAATCATTCTTATAATTTATTTCGGTTTACGTCAAAAAACTCTTAATTTAATATTAATAATAATAAATAAAAAAAAAATATTAAACTACAAGCATTGAGTAGACTCATCGCAAAGGTAATAGTGTGTGTATGGCAGTGTGAAATAAAAAATAATCTATCCTCCATTTTTTGTATCCATTATCCTTATAACTCTAAGTATTGGATTAGAGTACAGCAATTGGATAAAAATACATCAGAATATTGAAATAATTCGAAAGTTTTTATATTATTAATACAATATGTATACAAATCACAATCAGCCTGGAGCAATATAACATTATATTATCAATAGTAAACAAAACACACATAATCTTTTTATTCTTTATAACCCGACCTCGCATTGTTTTCTCTTTATACAGTAATATTCAGCGATCTCTAGAGGCTATGGTTGTAGAATTTCACTAACATATCTTGCTTCAATATGATTGCGCTACAATTGAAAATCAAACCGATTTGTCTATAATAATATTCCCTCATCAAATTTATAAATTCATTGCTATTAGGTACCCACCAAGAAATTATGAACATTGTCTCCATCAAATAAGCGGTTGTATTGAAAATGATATTGTTATGTAAGTAGATACTTAGGTATAGATTAATAATATTACCTAAGAGTTGCTAAATCAATCATCATTGATTTGATAATTTGAATTATAATTCATTACAAAATTAGCACTTCATTGTGATAAATTTAGACATTCCAACGTTTCCAATAATAGTTGTAAGTATTTTTGGAATATTGGAAAAGTATCATAATCCATTCTAATTTGGTTTTCCACAATTACTCAATAGTTATTTCACTGATAAAAGCATTCTCAAGATTTATGTTTTATTTTTCTAACACATAAATAAATTCGAAAGTTACAACCATTTATTATTGGTGTTTAGACCATTTTTTTAAAAACATAATAATAAATATTAACATTTAACAGTAGGTTCACTACATAGACTATTATTATTTTATTACATAGTAGTGCAGGTATAGGTACACTTAATTGATAGAATATTTTTCGGTTATTTACTTTTCAGTCGAACAGATGGAGACATACATTGCCTTGTCATTCCCAAGAATCAGATCAAGTTTTTGATTTGATAAATATTTCAAAAAAACTATCAATTTTTATTTTTACTTGTATGTATGTCAATTAAACTACGTTTACTCTAACGCAGGTAACTGCGAATTATAATAATGAATAATATTATCCACTCATATTATTTCTTACATTATGCATCAGTACCGCAATGTATGGTGAAACTTTACACCACGTTCCTCGCTCACCGCGCCGCTCTGCTTTACTATTTGTTTTATGAAAATTGAAAAATGCATTATTAAAAGCCCTTTGTTTAGAATTATACTTACAGGAATGCACCCTTTCAGTTTCATATACATACTTATTACTGTAAAATAAACATCACTATGAATATAATAGGTATTGTAAACTAACCTATTCCTAATAAACCGATATACGGCAGATAAGTGCATTTTATATTTTCCTATCATTATTTATTTTCAATTCTAAGTATATTCACAAAAACAATAAAAGAGCAGTAAAGACAATATGATTGAGTAAAAAATAATATTTTGATGTAGTTAATCTTCGCAAATAATCTTATAGAAGTACCTAATCTAAAAACTTTTATTTCAAATTCAGTACCTACTCAAAACTCGGCTGAGCCAATTACACACGAATATATTTTGTCAGTTAGATTACATCTGTACCTGAGAGCCATTTAGTCTTAAGTACTAAAATGCCATTTTCAAATTCAATTTTTTAATCGAAAAAATCTCAATATTTTATTTATTTATTTATTTATTTATTCTTCTTGCACATCATCATTACATTACAGTGTTAACATAATAATATAAAAAAATTAAAAACTAGGACGATGTGCAGTGGCGAGATTATCACTATAAAGTGATTTCTTCCATCTAACCACGACACATTGACATAAACCTAGTAAAAACTAATTTACTTAAAAAAAAAGTAGTAATAAGCTATATATAGTATATACAGCTTATTACAAATACCCTATAGTATAGACCCTAAGCATTTCTGTACTTAAGAATCACAACCGTTGTGTTATTTCCGCTTTTTTCGTAACTTGGCATTTTTGTCAAAAATGCACTTGAGTCCTAATGGCTCTTAGGTACAGACATAAAATCGAGAATATTTCTATAACTTTTCCCACAAATATGATACATGAGACACGTATTTTTCTCGTCTCAATATCATTACGACATTAATAGTTGGAAGTTTGTTGGAAGACATCGCATTTTAGCGATAAACTCGCCCTCTGTACATTGAATTGTATAACTGTTATTTTTATGACACTATTTTATTATGTAATATTGTAACCAATGTACAGTGAAGAATAAAATAAATAAATTAATAAATAATATATAACCTGCAAATCTGATTAATAAAAGACCCTTCATCTTTTATCGGTGTTGCAGTTTATGATAGGTACAATTCCATCAGCTTACACATGGAAGCATCCAGCATGCGGTGCACATAATAGGTATCCCAGGACACACGAAGCTGTCAATGGGTTTATAAGAGTGAATATCGAACCCTTCGGCATGTCGCCCGGTAGCTTAATTGGACAAAGCACACCTCACGAAAAGGATGCGTTGTGGTTTCAAGACCCATTCGGGGCACTGCCGAATAAGGTAGCGTTGTATTTTCTTAACCTTTTATGGTAGTTTCATGCGTTAAATTTACCATACATCCTATTTTTATCAATTCTCTGTGCTATACGACACATGTATCCATCTACTTGTTTGCAGAACACATCCTATAGATTCACCAGTTTATGCATAGATATGCAATCAAAGGTGACGCAATTGGTGATCAAACTGAGTCGCTCTGAATGGAGGAGGCTGGTTTCTGCCCTGTGCTCCCTAGAGGAGTGTAGAGGACGATAATGATGATGATGATGCTATCAGATTTTTTCAAAATTATATATTTTATTTTATTTTAATATTTACGAGTATCTACGTAATTTAATTAAAATAGAACGCGACCCGGTATAACCAACACGCCAATAAATTCAGTTTAAGGATTTACTTTAAAATATCATTTTTAAACTAATATCAAATTCAACCGTATTAATATTTCCTTCATTTTAAATCAAATTTATTTACTCTGTACTTACTTGGTAATATATGTGTTATCGAGTTTTCAGTTTCCATCATTGTTGAGAACACGAATAATAATAATAGGTATATGAAAATGTGTAAATTGAAGGAGTTGCATTACGTAATATTACAATATTATGTTTGTATGACTTCACATACAGGTATATTTGTGTATATCGGATTGTTGAATTAAATATTTCATCGCGATACCTGTATGTAACGTTATAAGCATGTATATTATGAAAATACCGAATCATGTTTACTTGCAAGTTTTGTTTTAATGTTTTTGTAAGGATTTATTTCTCTTGTATACCTACACATATATTATTATGAATGTTTTTCTAGGTTTTTCGCTTACGTTTCTACATATCTGTGTGTTTACCCAAAACATTTATTTATTCATTCATGTTTCAAATATTATTATTATTATTATTCATAAAACTAAACAAAAAATGGGTACTAGGCTTGTTTTATTTACTTATGTGTCTAGGCATTTTTATATGGTATAAACTTCTAAGGAAAATAAAATTATGTTCATTTCATAATAAAAGTATTTAAGGGAAATATCATAAATTCACAATATAAAATTTACGTTTTATGGGTATTTAATTATGTGTAAATTAATGAAATGATAACAATAATAAAATGTACCTTATAGTTTGCAAGAATTATGTTGAATATTCAATCACGTATATAAGAAAACGATTCATTCTTAGAAAATGTGGAAAGTAGATTACAAATGATTAAGGAATCAAAACATACTCATGTAGGTACCAATTATATATTTAATTATACCAAATTTTTCTTTCCACCACTCGGGTACCTACTCTGAAATTTGTTAATATATACGGAAATACGTAGAAATAAATAATAATTTGTTTATTTTAATAAAATATTACCTAGATACTTGTACAACTAACTAATGATTGATATATAGGAAGATACTATGAATTATTACTTTGCATTCCGCAATAACATAATAAAATATTAATTATACTGTTGAACTTACCCCTCCTTCTCCATAAGAAAGGGTGAAGAGCACAATAATAATTATTCAAAACTCGTTTCTTCGTACAATCAAAATAAACATTTGTCTAGAGCCAGCGCCATCTGCTAAAGTTGATTATAACTTCTTCTATCCACTGATTAACTTATATTACATTTAATACATAGGTCGGTACTATTTCATTTTATACAAGGTAGCCTTTACCTCTCAGTGCAAATAAAGTATTGTAATATCTGCCATTGTAAATTTATATTTAATAAAACTTTTTGTTGGTTCTCTTTTCTACTCATGTTTTATATAATAAAAGGTATTTTATTATTTCCAAAGCTTCTAAGAAAACTAACAATGGTATCTGTTTTAGTATTTAATACACCTACACTTCTTCCTTGGCTTCAGTGCTAAAAAGCAAGCAATTGAATCTTCTCAAATTATATGTAAATAAATCTCAAGTTATTTGTCTCTCAAAGAAATTTTACATTTGCCCAACAACGTAGTCGTGGATGTGTGGGTCTCAAGGTTTTAATCGTTTGCAACGTTGGTTGAGCCCACTACCCAACGACGTAGTAGGGTTGAGGATGTTATTTCTGGCTTACTTGTACCGATAAGTGTGACAGAATGTTTAAATTTCAATTGTCAATGATAAAAAAAACATGAATTAATAGGATCCCTCGACTCCTGAACTATCACTAATATGACAGTATATATTTGATCAACAACAAGCGCAAAATCTCTTGAATCTCTATTGTTTTTCTTCATTTTGGTAATACATATGTTTTTAAGATCCATTGGTCGGAACACGTCGAAAACGAAGAAGTATTAACCAGGGTAGGCGAAAAAAGGCAACTTCTTAAGAGAATCGGCCAACAACGAGCTAACTGGATTAGCCACAACATCAGCCACCCAGGACTACTCATCGCCATCGCGGAGGGTAAGACCGAGGGGACAATGGCAGAGGCCGACCAAGAGACGCGTATATGGACCAACTGAAGAGGGACATGAACTGTGGCTCATACGTAAAGCTGAAAAGACTGGCTGAGAATAGAGACGAATGGAGAAGAAAAACCAAACTCGTTGCAAACCAATCCAATGGATTGTAACTTATTATATATATATATATATATATATATATATATATATATATATATAATAAGTTACAATCCATCCATATATATATATATGTTATAAAAAATTCATCTTTACAAACCATGAATACAGTATTACTTCTACACGGTAAAATATTTTTGTAATATAGAACCGTAAGGTGCAACAACCTAATTAAAACTATTTTCAATGTAATCCGTCACTTTTCGTGTATCCATATTAAATGAATTTAAAAAACTTAAACTTTTTTATACACACTTATATTTTTTATTAATGTAGACAATATTGTTTCGTCTCTCATTAAGAGACGTTTAAATTCATTTAATTAAGACTACTACACCATAACGACACATTTCACAATTGGGGTGTTCAGCAGACCAGCTGCAAGTAATAAACATGCAGACTGTCCTCTCCGTGCCAGCAATAAAAATGACGTTCAGGATAGATGGCTAACCTCATCACTATTTTCGTAAATTTTCAAATATAACAATATACGATACGCCTCTGTAATTTGCAACCGAAGTACATTTAACAGTTCCCGGCCAACGCTGGCGTTGTGTATAGAATTCTCTTAGTCCGTAAAGTCCAATTAACAACGCCAATTTAAATTGAAATATAGGGATTGAAACAATTTTGTTGTAGCTGTTGTAGAGTCAGTGCAGCAATTTTTATCACGATTGGTATTGTGAAATAGATTGCAAGCAATAGTGAGTTTTTATGTTGTTCTTCCGGAGAACGCTTCGAATCGTCACCGAATGATTGAAGATTAATTGAGGTTTTCATCCAGCTGTGTGGACGCGGCTAGTGGAGATTTGGTAACACATTAAAAATAATGAATATTGAGAAACTGTTCTCTAAGATTGCCAAAAACTCTATTTTAATTGTAATCACGTCAATAATCATTGATGAATTTGAGTGTGTACGTTTATTATTGTCAGTTTTTCACAAAGTTTATTTTAAAAAAATACCCCGTTCAGAAGCATCGAAAGATTAATACAAATATAAATGTATATTTAAATTACAGAATTCTCGCATGCAAATTGTCAAAAATAGTGTACATACTTGTATTGATAGTGAAGTTTGACCATTAAGGTCATTGTATTATTTAATTATGATGTTTGGTTAAAATGTTAATTAATTAAGACGATGTGCTCTGCAAATAAATGACAGAATTTCACTGTTTCAACATTTAATTTTTGAACGTGGGTATTTTATTTTAAAGTTTAAGAAAACAGAAGAGACGTTCAAATACATAGTAGGAATAATATCTTTGTTTATTTTCTTTCAATATTTAGATATCATTTATGTTACCCTGCTGATTCTTTTGTAAAAATAATATACACGTGCTGAATAGGGGAGAGTGTGGAGGTATGGGACGCAGGAGGTATTGGACAGTACTCATATTATTCATATTTGAAACATTTCATAGCATCTTAGCATGTCAAAAGATGTCAATAGAGGTCTGTTTAGTGAAATATCAGCGCCAGTTGGTGTTTTATGCGTGTGGCGAAATAAAATGTTGTTTTTCATTTTTCTACATAAAAAGTAAAATTATACCTAATAAATTCCATCCTTTTGGGAGACAGTAGAGCAAAGATAAGATAATTTTTATATTTTGTTCTTAAACCTGTGATAATTGTTCGTTATATTCACTCATTGGTTTAACATACTCCAAAACTTATTGTATAAAATTATGTCATTTACCATTTTATTGTTCATGGTGGAGGTTTGGGACACTTCAGTGAGGGAGGAATGGGACGTCTCCCATACACGTATAAACAAGGGAATTTCATATTAGTAAAATTTGAAGGGTAAAATAAGATAATTTATTATGTTGATCGGATTGAAGAAATAATAGGCGACAGCGAAAATCTATTGCTGACCTTTTTAAGAAAGAGAGATGGCTCCAATGATTTACTGTTCCCAATTCAGGAAGATCTTTCCTTAGTATCACCAAAGGATGTAATACTGGTAGGTATTGCCTACGCCTCAAAAACATGACGGCACAAAAACAATTCAAGAAATTTATGTATTCGAAATAAAATTGAATCGTTTCGGCGAAGTGAATTAAATAAGTTCTTTTTTATATGCATGTCCCATTCCTCCCATATAGGTGTCCCAATCCTCCACACTGTGTGGAGGAATGGGACAAAGTCATGGTCTTGTAATATTTCTCATAACTCATTTAATATGCTCAACCGTATAATTTCAATTATTAAATGTCATAGCTAATTGTGTATCTTCGGCAATATAGTACTTTTTTCAAATATGCTTTATATATTTCTAAAATTCAATTCTGAAAAAAATTGTCCCATACATCCCCACTCTCCCCTACGCGAATATTGAATCTGAAAATTTACGGTTATTTTAAAATTTCTAAAATGTATACCTATTCAATATCTCAAAGATTCATAGTTATTTTTAACAATGCCAAACTAACAACAAGTAGTTAACTTTTTATGTAAGTTAGGAGATATCAAACTTTTGCTATATATTCATCTTCTGTACATAGTCACATGTAGTGTGATTCACTTCTGTCCTTCTGTGTATGTATTATAAATGTTTTTCACTATCAATGCACAAAAAATATATTATTTGCCACGAGTACGCAAGCTCGAGTATACGAGCTCACAATTGGTTAAAACTAAAATAATATATACAAAGTTCAAAACTATGTTTGTTTAGCTAGTAAGATTTAATATATATTTTAGAATATTCGTATTTTGCACATGGAAATGGGTTAGTCCAATGGGTATCTACCTATCAGTATTTTTTTTTAATTTTCAAAAGATTTTCTTTATGTGAAAGTTACATGAATTTGGGTTAGTTGGAAGAAATCGCGCCTCTGCGATAAACTCGCCCTCTGTATATTGATTGTATGATTGTATTTGTTTTAAATGTATTTTTGTGTGAATTTGCTTGTAATCAATGTACAGTAAAGAATAAATAAATACAAAAATAAATAAAAAATGGCTAATTATTGTTAAGCTATAGGTATCTATAACTGGGTATAACAATGTTCATCTATCAAAGAATGTGAAAAATATTTTAATTATCGTTGCAACCGTATTAGCTTTGTTTTATTATACATAAAGCGTTCATACAATAATTACTATGACAATATGCGAATTATTATTTGTTTGTGAATTATTGAGGTGTGAGCATTTAATGGTCATCAGGCTCTGATACCATCTCCATGGCAATGCAAAATGGCTTCTATACAGGTGCTACCGAGCGTGGGTAATGGACCAACACCGGTGCACAACAGTCGGGTCACTGGATTTGGAGGGATTTCAGTCATACATAAAGGGGAACACGAGTCCTCGCACATAAAAGATGTCATTCCGATTTCATCAACATCATACTGAATGTATCAACGATCAAAGACTTTTGACTTCATATCAAATAATCATAATAATGTTTCATAATATGTTTGTAGGTATATCTATTTATATGTTTATTCAGGCGAATAAGTGAAACGAAATTTCAATATGAATTAGTGGTGTTACAATGCCATAGAGACGGAAAAGGAAGAGTTCTGGAATTGCGTGAGAAAGATTGCAGAAGATAAAAAAGATAATGAAAGATTGATCTTGGCAGGTGATTTGAATGGTTGGGTGGGTGTTAGAAGGAATGAACTTGAAAATGTTTTGGGAATGAATGGAGACAGTAGAGTGAACGATAATGGTAAGAGAATAATTGAAATGTGTTTGGAGATGGATCTCTTTGTGGCGAATACCTTTTTCCCCCACAAGGAGATCCACATGTATACCTGGGAGAGAGGGAATGAAAGATCGATGATTGACCTCGTGTGTGTGGACTCTCGTCTCAGGAAGGCGACCACGGACACTAGAGTGTATCGAGGCGCTGAGCTGGAGACGGACCATTTTCTTGTCGTCTCAAGAATAAATCTATTCTCCGGTTGGCGTTCAAGAACACAAAAGTCCACGCCATCTAAGAGATTGAGAGTCGAAAAACTGAAAGATGAGAGTGTAAAGAATGAATATGTAAAAACTGTGAATGAGAAGCTCAGCGCGAACGGAAAGAATGATCTAACGATGAATGAAAGGTGGGATGTCTTAAAAAGTGTGCTTGTAGGGAGTGCAAAAGAAGCATGTGGTGAAGCTAAAGTAGGACGTAAAAAAGGCGATGCATGGTGGGATAATGATGTGAAAGAAGCTGTAGATAAGAAGAAGAATGCTTGGAAAGACTTACTGAGTGTGAATCAGTGTGACACATTTGAAAAAGAACGAAAGAAAGAAGTATACAAGATATGCAAGAAGGAAGTGCGTGAAGTTGTGAAAATGAAGAAAAAAATGCTTGAAGATGAAGAATGTAAGAAATTGTCTACGTATGCGAGTGAAAATATGAAGATTTTTTGGAATGAAGTGAAACGAAAGAGGACGGGTACAAGTGTGAACAGTATGAAAGGGATAAAAGATAAGGATGGATGTGTGTTAGTGAATGATGAATGTGTGTTACGGAGATGGAAGGAGTATTTCGAAGATCTGTTTGAATGTGATGGTACAAATGAGAATGAGTATGACGACATTGAAAGCAGTGTGAATGAAAACGATATGATAGACATGAATGAGATTATGAATGCATTAAAAAAGGCGAAGTGCGGTAAAGCTGTAGGGTATGATTGTGTTGCCGTTGAGCTCATCAAGTCTGGTGGACCGGGGGCTCTCGCGTGGTGCTTGGAGCTTTTCAACGACTGTTGGAGAGAAGGCGTCACACCAGAGGATTGGAGGAGGGCTATCATCTGCCCCCTGTACAAAGGGAAAGGCTCTAGACTTGAATGCGGGAGTTATCGGGCTATTAGCTTGCTGAGCTCAATAGGGAAATTGTATGGTAGAATTTTGATTGAGAGAGTACGAAAGATAACTGAGTGTAAGATATGGGATGCGCAAGGAGCTTTTTTGAATGGCAGAGGGTGCACCGATCAGATCTTCTCCCTGCGAATGGTTATAGAGAAGTTTCTGGGTAAACGCCAGAGGCTTTTTTGTGCATTCGTGGATCTGGAGAAAGCATATGATCGAGTGGACCGGGAAAGGTTGTGGCGCGTGTTGTCGGAGTATGGGGTGAGCAGCCGGTTGATCCGCGCAATATCTTCACTTTATGTGGGAAGCTCCGCATGCGTGAGGGTAAATAATACTCTCTCGGAGTGGTTTGTCCTCACCAAGGGAGTGAAGCAAGGTTGTGTCATGTCTCCGTGGCTGTTCAACTTATTCTTCGACTACTGTATGCGACCTGTGAAAGAGATGGATGTTGGTGTCGAGCTGAATGGGTTTCGGGTGAATGCATTGATGTACGCAGATGATTTGGTGTTAATGGCTGAGAGTGAAAGGGACTTACAAGAGATTGTTACGTGTGTGTATGATAGTTGCAATTTGAATGGTTTGAAAATGAATGTTATGAAGACGAAAGTTCTTGTTTTTGAAAGAGAGAATGAAAAAACGATTTGCGAGATTAAAGTTGGTGACGAATGTTTGGAGCAAGTAAGTGAGTATGTATATTTGGGAAGTATGTTTACGAGGGATGGAAGATGCGATAGGGACATTGAAAGAAGGAAAGTGGCCGGTGCTAGAGTGAACGGTGCACTTCGACCCATTGTCAGCAATGGCAATGTGTCGAACATGGCTAAAATGCTGGTGCACAATACCATTCTGGTACCGTCACTTACGTATGCAAGCGAGACATGGACGTGGCTGAAGAAGGACGAAAGTGGAATAAATGCAGTGGAGATGCGATCGTTAAGAAGAATGGTTGGTAAAACGCTGCGTGATAGAGTGAAGAATGAGGATATTAGAAGAATGAGCGGATGCAAGAAGAGTGTTGTGGACAGAATGCGCGTGAATAAACTACGGTGGTTTGGACACGTTGAACGAATGAACGAAGTAAGAATGACAAAGAGGATATACTTGTCTGAAAGAAAAGGTGTGAGGAAGCGCGGACGTCCGAGAACCACGTGGCTTGATCACGTGGATCAAATTCTCAAGGACGGCCGCGTGTTGAGTAAGAGGAATCGACGTGCGTGTATGAGAAACTGTATGAATGTGGAGGAAGCGAAGGAAGTGTGTAAAGATAGATCTGTGTGGCGTTCCGTTCTCTCTGCCTACCCCACTCGGGATACGGCGTGAGGGTATAGTATAGTATAGTATAGTACAATAATTTTCTGTGGTGTACTCGCTTATTTACTTATACCATCACGGCATATCCCACAAGTGGAGTTGTAAAACATGCATGTAAAATCACGTAAAAAACATGCAAGATATCCTTTCCGTGCCAATAAAAAATAAGACATATAGGTTGGATGGCATACCACACCGCCTTATTCAGGTATTAAAATAATATCTTATTTATAAGGTATTGCAAATACCTATAATATGCATTTGTATCTACTAGCAAAAGTTAGCTCTCCCTTTTTACCCTGATTGGATGCCGTATTACAAATAGAATTTGTCAATAATACACGATGCTTGAAAAACAAGAGCACTAAGTTATTTTAATTTTATTGAAAGAAATTATATCAGAGATTCTATTTTATCGGTGTCAACTTTGTGAAAGTTCATTTTTATTTTTTTATATATTGTACTATAAAATTATAAAAATAATTTCAACACAAACACTTTATAGTGAAATTAAACAGTGTTTGTGTTGAAATTATTTTTATTATTTTATAGTAGGTATAATATATAAAAAGTTATATCAATCAAAATAAATTACATTTTTTGTAATAAATTAATATTTTGTGATTCCAATAATTTTAAATAATTCCACAGTAGAAGTGTTATTAATTTATTATTTATTCTGCATTTTATGTTCATTGGAAATAATTCTAAACATGAATTAATCATTTTTAAACTAAATTAACCTCGAATCAACAGGGAAGGGTTATAATGAAAGAAAAAAAGAACAATAAGTAAATTAATGTACCTAATGAATACTGCATGTTAAAAGCTTGTCGTTATAATAAGAGCTCAAAATTAAATGGGAAAACAAACGTGGAAAATAATGCTAGTACAAGAGCATCATATCGGAGACATGCTTTATTCCCTTCACAAATTACTTTGTTATAAAGGCAGATATATTATGTTGGTACTATTTAAAATAAATATATATGGGTAACTATATGTTTACTGTCATTGCTGTAAGATTAAGACGTTATTTCGCTGCCTTTTGTTCAGTGGGGTTTGTTTTTTCAAGCGTTGTTTTTTGAAACAATATCACATATTTAAATCTTTGAAGAAACATCTTAGTTTGTTGAAGACTATTGTAGAATAAAAAATGAGAATGATCATAAAAGGTAGTTCTTTTATCTTTGAGATTCTGATAAAATTGTTTTTTTTTTCAATATTGTAATCTTTTATGTGCGTAAATTTAATATAATCGTGCTACATATGTTATTTAATCGCTCGATAGATCAAATCTCGTACTTTGGGGGACTCTATGTTTCACGTGTTTCTGTCGATGATAAAATATTTCACTTATTATTTTTTTAAATATATTATCACAGATTTTTAAAACAACTCACTTTCTTTACCGACTAGAAAGAAATACTCTTTCAATATAACTTTTATTATCTAAAAGAAACAGTGTTTCGGTCGTAATGGGGTGTTCACATTTGGCGAATATCGCCAGGCGAATTTCAAAATATATCGCCAGGCGAAAAAAAAAATTCGCCGGACATCCATTGATCGTCACACATGTTCACACAGTCCACCAATATATGTAGAAACGATCTGCCAGATGCGCTTTGATTTTGACACTGTTTTCAAAATGGCGTCGAGATGGAGATCGCGAAGTGTTTATTTTTAGTCGAAAATGTTATAGTAGAGGTTATAAGGCGCCTTTTAATTAAGGAAACAAACGCCACAAACCATCAACAAAGATAACAGCTGTCACGAAGCGGAAAACATTGTAAAATTTATAGGTTATAAAGCCTTTACCATAGATACGAACGCCGCGCACATCTGCGCATGCGCGAATCGTTCAATCGGCCGAAAAGTTGGAAGGTGGTCAACTCGAGACGATATCGTTTCTACTGGTTTTTTATCGTTTCAGACTAGCTGTCATTTTGTTCACACGGTTCAAATGGCTGGCGATATTTTGGAGCCTGGCGATATTCGCCAAAGTGAGAACACCACATAAGATAACAAAGAAATACATTTACAACAAAAAAATGATTGAACAAATAGTGATATTGAGGTTGCAGTGCCCTCCTTAAATACAGAGTATTTTTTATTTTTATTTGAAATTCTCTTTTTTTTGTTGTTTTGTTTTGTAAATATTGAAATGAATATTCTAACATTTTAATATTTATTTATTCTTTTGCTGTCCTCACAAAATGAAAATATTACCTGATTTTGATCATTTTCATACATTTTGTTAAGCGTTTCCATACTTACGGCCACTACTGTATTCGTAAGAAATACACTTACCTACATATCATTTTTTATACACTTTTCTATACACAGATGTATTCGTGAAAATTTTCTAATTACTTAGGTACTTCTGATTTGTCAATTGAATTTCTGAGGTGATTTTTGAGTATATAAAAAATATACGTTCATAGATAATAATTATGTGTCTACGTTTGTGTATTGAATTATTCTCAAGGATATCCACTCGTTTGCGAGTGATTAAGTTTAGTCTGACCGGTATGAAAAGTCTAGTCACGCCACTGACCTATATGAAATATTTAAGCCTTAATTGTTATAGGCCAGTGTGCCGTATATTCTGAATAAATAAAATTAACAACTTTCATACAATATAAAACAACAATTTATATGATTGTATGCCGTGATGTTATAGGAAGTATGTACTATATTATATATATAATACAGCCTGCTAATGAATTCAGAAAGATGAGCAGTATAGAGCGCCCGAGCGCCCTTGAGGTGGATTTTTTTCACAAAACGGCGCCTTACAAATCATCCAAATAATAATTAATAATAATAGAGCTGAGATAACTTCTCAACCAATACAACTTAATATATCAATGGTGGGGGTACACTCAAACTGATAATAATAATCAAGTAAAATACTACATAGTTGTCGGGTAGTGGGCGGAGCTCAGAGGGCAGCAGGGGAGCGTAGCGGTGAGGGTAGAAGAGACAAGGGGGCGGAGCGCCAAATAATAATAGTAATATCATAATCCCAGTGTAGATGTTTATAATCACATCATACTATCATCAGATCATTGTACCCACGCAATACTCGTGTATTGTCGGACGTGTACAATACCTAGTGTTGTGGAATTCACAAGAAATAATTTTTCGAAAAATTTCTCGGTAAATTTCTCTATGTAGAGAATTTTCGGAGATTTTTTTTTATTTTTATTTAACAGTTTAATAATAATAAATACTTTATTCAATCAATCAATAACAATGTACAAATGTTGAGACAATTTATCACCAATATGGCTACAATTAGTTCATCGGTAGCCTGGAAGTAGAGTCTCGGCCTCGTGAACAAGGGGACCGTGGTTCGATCCCAGGTGCCGGCAAATTCCCCTTTCACGACACAAGCTTTTAGCTTACTGTGAAAGGTGTATAAGGTTGTATTTGGGTTTATAACAAAACCCAGATATATCTTATAAACAAAAAAGTGTCACATACCTTCATAGGAAAAAGTGCTAATATCTGATGAAAAATCTTGATGTTTTGACACCCCACATGCCCATATTTAAATTTAAAAAAATGCATGTACGCACATGAAAAAAAGTATTAATAACCTCTGATTTGGGCCTTAATCAGCCCCACAAATTTTTGGATCAATCAGGTTGGCTGCGAAGTGTACTGGGTGAAAGGTCATAATACCACCAAGAAAAATTACGGAGAGAAATTTCTCTTCCATCAGAGGAGAAATTCTCTTCTCACATCCTAATACCCATACCGAGAATAATACCTATATACCCATACCTATAGTACCTACCTACTTATAATAACGGTTAGGTAGGTATATTTATATATTCACTTCTAAAACCAGTGTTCTTGTAGGCGGTTTATGATTTGTATGAATTTCTAATTCATGATAATTTATCTACTCAGCTTTTGTTGCTTTTACATAAATATTCTCCCAAAACATTATTATTATTATGATTTTCTAAATACTCGTATATGGAAATTTCGTACGTTACTGCGTCGCTTCGGTCATAACATTGACTTCTTTTTAAGTACATACCTACCTTGATAAATTACATATTGGTTTTCTGGAGTAATTTGGTAAGAATAATGAACAATTTAAACATTATTAACACAATTGTGATTTTGAGATGCGGCTGATGACATTACATGTTGGTAATTACATAAAATTTAAATTAATAATTTACAGTCACTTTCTCAAAAAAAATCTAATGGTCAAATGGAAACATACACACACTGTCTTGTTTCTTAGATATTTCAATGAACTAAGCTTGTGGGTAAGTACCTTTCAGAAAACATTTCAGAGAACTTCACTTGACTTGATTTGATTTGGAATCTTAAGCAGTTGATTAAATTTTAGTAACTATTGTGACTAAATTTAGAATAAATTATTAACCGTGTCGGTGATTAGGTAGTAGAATCCCATAATGAAATTGAAAACAAATGTGTATATTAAAACTAATACCCACTAATGTCAGACAATGCTATTCTTATATCATAATTTACATTACATATTACTATAGACAATCTTAATAAACGTAGATATGTGTTCCACGTTTCAGTCTATGTAAACGAAGAAAAATTATTATTATTATTACGTATTCAAATATAGATGAATTTATCCACTTCCATATTAATCGCTGTCGTCAATTAAAATCCCTAGAACTACGAACACACATTGTACATAACATAACACATACATTCATTTTCTTTGTAGCTCTTGTATGATTATACCTGCATATGATATCATTTGGAAGCTATAACTACCCGATAAATACCAACATGAATTGGCGTGATTTTCATAAAATTATAACGATACAGTATACAAATAAATCGACGAGATAGGACACGGGCATTGTATAACAGTCGGTTTGGTATTTGATATCCGCATCTCTTGTAAAGTAAATAGCGATTTAGCTTACCAGTAGAAGAACAGCATCTAGCCTTAATCATTCGCAAACGAGTTGATGGCATTGTAAAAAATAGAATAGAAGAAAATCAAAATTACTCTAGTAGTATTATTTCGCTCGTCAAAGGGTGCGTCCAGATAGTAGGATGCGAACGTCAACCAATCATCAATCTTCAACGATTCGGAGCATTGTCTGAAGAAATATTTGAATGAATGCCTTCGTAACCCGTATAAGGACAGGAAACAAACGCATTCATTCGAATATTTCTTCGGAGAATGCTCCGAATCGTTGAAGATTGATGATTGATTGACGTTCGCATCCTACTATCTGGACGCACCCAATGGCAACGGTTTGCTGAAATCGATCGCGATCTACATACAATCATGTTACAAAAGTTCATTGTAGAATACTCGTTTCATAATATTCAAAATGCTTCAAAACTGTGTCTCGAAATAGTCAATCCTTCAAAAACAGATGATATTTCTCTAGCAAATCTCTGAATCAAACTTTTATAGCATGGTTAGCTTTAGTATAAATGAGCTTTTTGCTCTATATGAAGTCAAACATTTATTTCAAAGGTCTACCAAGGGTCTAACTTTGGGCGTTTCTTAGAAAATTCGTTATTAAGTATTATGATATCCTTGTTTCTCTTGCAAATACGTGCCTATTTACATAGGTAAATGCCTTTTATAGGTAAAATAATATCAATTCATAAATTCCCCCTCTCTCGCTCTTGTGATTCGTTAAAAATTGTAATACAAATGTTGTAATAATAAGAAATGTTTCCCACTTCCAGCATTCTATTTTTAGAATAATTTATTAAGTAACAGTTTCTTAAGGTATATTGCCTGATTCTGTTATTGTTCCAATTTATATAAAACCAATGGCCTCTTTATAAACCTACCATGCCCTCCCCACAAAATTAATTATACAATCTAATGAAATGTGTTGAAGCAAATGTATCTGTTATATAATAGAATATTTCAAATGTTATAATTTATACAACAATTTCTCCGTAAAAGTCATCGGTTGAAAATAGGTCCTTCACTATTTTCTTTTAATTTTTCAGTATCCTATCCCTGTCAATTTTTCAGGAGTTCGTAAACGTCACGAATAATATAATAATAATCTGGACAATTTATTGAGCGCCGTTTTGTGGTACAAACCACCGCAAGGGCGCATTTTCAGTTTTTTTTTAAATTATTGTTATTATCAAATTTTAATATATTTTATAAATTTAATTTAACTATAAATTTTTTTTAATGCATTTCTAACTGTCACAAATTTGAAATATGAAACAATTATGTGAGTTCTAATTGTAGGTATTATTATTTGCCACAAATTTTATCCGCTAGTCCATTTGTTTTTAAATTTGTAATTTTTAATTAGTTTGAAAGTAATTTAACACTCAAAAAATAATTATCTTTATAAAACTATTGAAACTAAAAACACTGCATAAAAATTTTGTTATTTTGAATCATTATTAGATAATATTTTAATTTTAAAAGTGAGACGTCAGAGGTTTCAGGCAGCCACTACGGGCGCCATCCACCGAATGTATAAAGTCGGATGTATAAATAATATCTTGAAATCAGTGATAAGGTATGCCACTCATACTAAATAGCTTATTTTTTATTAGTATGGAAATAACACCTTGTCTTTTTATTTTAGGTATGCAGTTTATCTGCTAGTTATCCTACTTGTGGAAGATCTCGTGATCATCTAAAAGAATAGAGTTCCAAAAATTACGCCATTTGTCTTATTTATTTTTTATTATTTTATAGAGACACTCACAGAAAACTGACAACACAATACCTAAATTACAAACATACAATAAGATCTGGCCAGTTCCCTAATTAAGTGTGTCTAAAACAGAATAGTCGGTATTTTTTTTATTTATTTATAGAAACACGACCTCGTATCTGTTTGCTTAAAACGACTCTTCGGGATCCTTCAAAGCATGTATTTAAATGAGGTGTTATTTTTTTAGGAATAGTGATTAACAATCTTACAATGAAATAAATGTGATTAACTATCACTGAACCATTCCTAATGAACACTGCTAGAAATGCTAAAATTATATCCGCTTATGCCTATAAATCAATCTACATTTGAGCACGATATTTTGATTTCGAAGTATGCACAAAATACAAACCCTATATTATAGGATCTACATAATATTTCAATATGAACGAAAATACACGCAGTTTAATAACATGTAGGTACTAACATAAACCCACCTACATTAGGTACATAATATTTTATAGATATAACTATGTAGATAGGCAGATTTATGGATTTTGTACTTTGATGAATCAATAGTTATTAACAATTCATATAATATTACCCAGGCAAATTTACACAAGCGCGAGTCTGTTATTAAAAAACCCACAATCTATGTTACTACTGTATAGTATGGAGAAACAAAAAAATTATGAACACATTGGAAAAAAATCATTCATTCATATCATGGCATCATATCTTACAAGTGGAGTAGCCAGCTAACTTAATTCATACTGTGATAAGCATGCAAGTTAAAACATTCATCATAGATATAGTATACTTTGTAGTTGAATTCTAGATGATAAATAAATAATTTCATTTCTGGTAAAAGCGACTCAAATTTTAATAAATAATATTCAAAATAAATGTTTATGTGTAATTATCGTAATTAAATTAATTCATTTCATTACATATTTTTCATTTATTTATTTAATTTACACGTAATGAATTTTATATTATGGTTACACAACACGTGTAGATATTATTATATCTACCTACGATTGTAAACGCAATGTTTTATGTGTTGGAAAATTTTAAATTAGTTTGCTGCGTATTATTTTTCACATTTATAAACTTTATATCCTTTAATATGTACTTTTTCAAACCAAAAGACATACTCGATCACTTACAGTTCTTATCTCCTCACCAACTTGCATCAAACTTTATTCTACGCATATTTTTTGTTCTGTAGATTCCCAACTATTAAGTATGATACCACACGCTTTTAAAATGAAAACAAAAATGTATTGATTAAAGCAGGCGAAAGTAAGAAATTCTTTTAAAAGTGTGGACAGCAACGAGCAAACTGAATTGCCCACAACATCAGGTACCAAGGCCTTCGCATCATCGTCACGGAGGGTATAATCGAAGGCAGGAAATTATAGAAGCTGACTATGTGACACCTACATGGATTAAGTGATGAAGGACATGAGCTGTGGCATATAATATGTACAATTAAAGAGACGCGTAGAAAATATAAAAAAAAAAATGGAGAAGAAAATCTAGACGCTACAGACCAATCTAATGAATTATAACCCACTGTATATAGTGTCCCGGACAAAAAATAGATTGAAATTAAAATGTAGATACATATAAGTAAAAACATCATCAAAAGGACACTAAAATTTTTCAAATAAGCGATGACGTATGCCAAAAGCCCTGAATGTTTTATTTTTCGTTGGCACAATCGATATTGTATTGATATTCGTTTTATATTCGACCGAAATCTCGATTATCCATTTTCGAAATTCGGTTGACACAGTTTTTAATTTATCACGTTTTCCGCCTATTAGTCTACCAATTTTAAACCGTTTTTTATATTTTAATATTAACTACAAGCTGGAAAACAATATGATATCGATCCGTCTTGTGTTGTGAATTGTTGGATGTATGAAATATTAATGAGCATTAATCAAAATCTGAGTACCTTTGTACACTGTATAAATATATAGGTATTTTAAATAGGTATGTACTTACTCTTGTTTTAAGCGTAATCAATCCTTAATGTCAACTAAATTCAGCTGTTTCGTCAATGTTTCTTCAAAGAATTATATTCGCTTGGCTGGTGGCTCCAAATTAATCTTATACCCTTGGGTAATGAGAACAGAAGAAGAAGGTAGGTACCCACACCACTCGGTAGAAGCTTTCCATCCATCTCGACTTCCTTACTACTCCTTTATATTGTCTTGAAACTTTACTGAGAACTTCTTACGTAGAACATTGTTCAATTGAATATCATATTAAATACATTTACCTACTATTATAATACCTATTCCAAGTAGATATTATATTATTATTATTATTCCTGAATATGTAACCAAAACATGTCCCAGATTTTACTGACGTTTTTTGGTGTAACTGCTTCACATTCATTTTACCATAGATTTTTTTAATTTACCAACAAAAAACCGTATACTATTTTACCAAAATCTCGCATAAATAAATATTCTTGATTCAATAAATATGTTTTTTTTCTCTTTATTTTATGCTACATAATATTTAATATTGTGTGAGCCATAACATAAAAAATATAAATAAAGAGAATAACAGAAAAAATAGATCATAGAAGCTTCCAGACTGACTTCTGCACTATCCGGATGGTCGGTTAGTCTTTCAATGCTTCGCAAAAGCTTTGAATAGTATTGATACTAAAATATCCACTTTAACATAAAATCACATATTAAATAGAGAATAATCTAAAACCAGCCCATAGTAAACACTACCTACATCTTATTCATAGAATCAAAAGTTTCTTGGTTTGTTCAGAAACTACTTGTGTACCTCTGCCTAACTTGACACAATATAATATATAAAGACTATGGACTGTATAGGTATAAAGCGATGAATGCTTTGCCACCATCTATTGTTATAAGAAATCAAATTATGCGACGTACTTGAGATTAACTTAAGACTTTAGACTGAAACTAAACTAAACTAACCAACTTGAACAATGTAGAAGGGAAACCATTTAGAATTATTATATTAATTAAACATCTTAACTCCTTAGTGAGGCTATTGAAAATTACAATAGAATATATTGTAACTTTTGCTCTGCCCCTTAGAAATACAACTAAGTACATAGGTAATATTTTATCAGCATCAGGATCCGTCAGGCTTTTTATATAAGCTTTTTTGGGATCGGTTCATGGTATTTGCGTTCACTATACCCTATGACTCCATTAGAAGCTACTACACATAATTTTTCATTCGACCTATGTTAAAATTTATATTAAAATGACTGCGACCGAAACGATTAATTTATCAAAAATATACGGGTTTTTGTTTTTTTTTCTAATTTTAATTTTTTGTGTCAGGATTTCGTGTTAAAACAAGAGGTAAATTATGTATTTTTGTAAGTATAATTTTATATATCATTTTTATGTTTTATAATTGAATTGTTGTCTTCAAGTAACAAAAAACCCAAGCTACAGTTATTAGTTATAATACATGCCAAATTTAGTGGTGACTGTGATTTTAGTAAGTTTTTAATGTAAAAGTGCATTATACCTATATTATTTCAATACCCTGACTCAATATGCTGACGTAGCAAGAAATGCATATCGTAAAATGTCCTGAAAAAGCTCGGTAAATTGTATTTGTACAACGAACGTTTTAATTAATCACACACATATACTTAATATCATGTTTGATTCATTGAAATTTCTTATGCGTATTTCAATTGTTTTACATCTACCTCCCTGGCTCACCCCAGTCCTCAAAACAAACAGTTATTCAAGTCATGGAATAATTTTATAAAATATTGACTGATTAAATAAACCTTCGAAAAATAAACAGAACAGGGTATTACTTACTTCATTCCGGATGCAATTCAGCCCCAACCCTTTCCGTCCCGTCAATTAACACGACAAATAGGTTATGTTATGTTAACTTGATAGTATCATCAATATCAGTTATACTCATCGGTGCTAATAGGGTTAACTGAGCCTTGTTTGTTTGCATACAATGATATCGTATATTATTATAGGTAGGCACTAAGAATATAAGGATAGTAAATATGTTATTTAAGCTAATATAATATTATTATCTAAAAACGCATCCGAGAACGACGTGGCCTGATTACGTGGATATATTTCTCATACTATGCTGGCATAAAATGTTATAATTTATATTTTCTCAAAGATTATTATCGATTCCATTAAAATTTTGTAACGATTTATAATCTATTCTTTATTCAAAAGCCATTCACTCATTTACAAGACATACTTTACCATCAAGGCATATTAGCCAGCAAACCAGCCGTATGTAATAAACATACAACTTGTTCTCTGTGCCAATAAAAAAATAAGACATTTAGGATAGGTGCCAAACCTCATCGCTGAGTTCAAAATGTAAAATCTATTTTTTTAATCACCTACCTTTTATAGGACACTTAAAAACTTACAGAAAAGAGTGGAAGAACTGTTCCTTGCCGGGTGCTCCACGGTTCAATCAATTCCATCCGATATATAAATGGTACAAATAATAATTATATTCTTCGACAAATGACCATTTAAATATATCTTCCTATTTAGCCATTATATCTTCTTATTTTGACCATTAAAATATATCTTTCTATTCAAAACATTTATTCAAATATTTTACTGTTTATGTTCTTTGCATTTTTAAACCGTGACTGCACCAAATTTCATCTCGACTACAAAACATTATGATAATTTAATAGGACAATATTAAGTATTACAGTATATAACCCCATATAAGTTACAATAAATGTGGATAAACATTGGAGGATGTATGTTGTCTCCCGTTGTTACTATCACCATAAAGTAGGAACCTACTGCATTCAGACTAAAACTCCCCCATAAGGTTTGACGCCCTAACCACAATATCAACCACTTGCTTCCATAATTGAGTGGGCCTTTCTCCGTGCGAATATCAGGGTGGAATTTGAGCCATATTTAAAATAAAATATCGTTGAGAGATTCATAATATTATACAAATTTTGAAAAGAAAAAATTTCTAAAAATAAAAAATACATAATAAAAAAACTAATGTCTTACTAAGATGATAAACAAAACTTTGTTTTGAAATTTCATACACTTTGAAGTCTTATTTAAAGTTAATAGATGTAAAATCCCGTGGAGCACCCGGTAAAGAATTGGTCTCCCACTCTTCTGCGTAAGTTTTCGAGTGTCCTGTAAAAGGCAGGTGTTCGAAAAAAATAAGACATTTTACATCTTAAATTCAGCGTTGAGGTTTGCCACCCATCCTGAATGTCTTGATTTTATACTGGCACAAAGAGGACAGTTTGTATGTTTCTTACATACAGCTGATCTGCTGGCTACCCCACTTGTGGGATATGCCGTGATGGTATAGTAGTAGTAGTAATAGTAGATGTAAAACCTAAAGTTTCATCTCCGGGATCGCTAAAGCTTGGTGATTTGTCCTAACATATCGCTGTGTACTTTTATTTTTATTTTCTAAGCAGTCTCCCAGTTTCCTTTTTTTACATGATGTTACCCAATCCCTGAATTAATTTTTGGCATTTGGTTTAAGATGTAAATAATAAATACAAGCAAACCAGATATGTTTTATGCAATAGTTCCTACTTATGTATATCTCTTGGTTGAGGTTACTTTATAAGTTTTTTGAACGAACATAGCTAGGGTTAAATCTATCCAGTTTAATAGACAGATCATGGTACCTATATTACATGATTAATTAATTCAAGTTTATTATTTTATAATAACCATTAAGTGAATAACCAAAATAATACTTAGTATTATATTAATGGATAAATAATACAACAAATTGTCCCAACTACATCCCCCAAGAAAGATCTTCTATAGGGTAGCACCCTCAACATTCGCTCTGTTTACATATTTAAGTGTACATTAATGTTCCTACTCCGCCTGTCAATTTACCCTGAGGGTGATACCGGGACATGTTCATAAAACAAGCGGAGAAATTATCAATATTTTATTTGAAATTTAAATCTATCAAATGACATTACGATTTTTTGTTATATCAATAAATGAATTAAGAAGCTATTTTTATACACATTAATCCATTTTGTTGTGTTTATTTATTTATTTCATCATCATCGCCCTCAACGCTCCTCTCGGGAGCACAGGGCAGAAACCAGCCTCCTCGATTCAGAGCGTCTCCGTGCCAATTGCGTCACCTCTTTCCACGACATTCCTTGCGCTCTGATATCGTTGTCATAGGAACGGTGTATTGTGAAAGAGGGACGCCCGGGCCGACGGACCCCTGCGGACGGAAAAACAGTGCTCTTTTTGGCCAACTATCATTAGGCATTCTCAAAACATGTCCCAGGCAGGACCATCGTCTCTCCTGTATTACGGAGATTACAGGTCTCTGCTGGGTGCGCCGGCGCAGAGCATCATTTGTAACATGTTCATACCATTTGACATCCAAAATCCTTCTAAGACACCTGTTTTCAAAGCTTATTTATTTATTTACCATTTATTTATTATTTATTGATTGTGTGTGTTAAATGTTTATAAAAAAATATGTGATTCACAAGATTTAATAAGATTTAATTTAATTAATAAGATTTACATTAGAAATATTATTAATCAACCAATCTCTCTATATTGCACAGGATAATTCTTTTGTAAAGTAGCCAGCGAACCATCTGCATATAATGAATATTCGGATCTTCCTCTTTGTGTCATAAAAATAAGACATTTACCAATTTTAATTGGTTATGTTTATATAAATACATTTTTTATATGACATTCATTACCTTTTGGTTTGTTTATATCTAGTAAATTTATTTGACAAAATATATAATAATATGTACTTACATAATAATATATAGATAGGAATAGTTCCCAAGCCAAACACAAGAGGCGCACATTCCCATTTACCCCCCGAGGGCAAATTAGTACTTTTTATATTGTTTACATTCGTCATGGATTGTTATATTTAGTGGGGCATTTGATTTGATTCTATGTTATTTTAAGTAATTTGATACAAACACTCTCGTTGTAATAACATTCTACCTACTTAATTGAACATAAGCAGATATACACAGGAGCAAAATAGACATTAAATAAAGATATGATCTCAATTTTAAATGACAAGCACCACTTTAACTGTTATTATGGAATTCCCCTAGCAAAACTAAATATCATATAATTCTACTTTTAAAATTCTCTTATTATAATACTTTTTTTAAATCAAAGAGAACTTTTATAAAATTATATTAAATAATTTATCTATACCATCACGGCCGGAAGCGGAAGACTTTCTGCTTGTAATGATCGCTCCGCTAGCTAGACTTGATTTTTTTAAAAGTGCCCTTGTGCCCTAGCACCGCTACGCACACAGTCACAGGTTATGTGTATTACAGAACACGTGATTGTATTAGTAACCGAGTAGCAGCACTGTTATTGGTTGGTGCATTGTATGGTGTGTGTAGCATACTTATTATAATGGGCAATAGGTATTACCTATAACCATCGATGACTATTTCTCCATACATGACTTTTGTTTAAATTATTAAAAGCTTATAAAAATTGTATGTTTGCTTCTTTATACTTATAAAATATTCACAGAGGTTAATAAAACCAACAAATAAAAACATTTACTATTGTATCTAAAATAATGTATAAAAATAATCTTTTCCATACCCGTCTGGTACAGTGACCAGGTGGTACAAAGTAGGTACTAATTCTTTCATTACAAGATGTGCAATGTGATATGAAAACCTATATTATATTGATTTAGATATTATGCATATACAATAAAGTGTCAACACAAACTAAAAAATATTTTTGTTATTTTATTATAGGTAATAGGTTGTAGTGATAAACAGATTGAAGACTTATATTTTGACAATGGGTAACACAGAAATAATATGTATTATTCTTATTGAAATCGATATGGATTTATTTTAACACATTTTATTATTATTTATAATAAATAATTGTAATATAAATTTAAATTTAATATTGTATAGAATATTAATAATATTTATGTAAAATCGGTGTGCTTACATATTATAAAAGAAAATAATAATTGTCGTGTTTATTCGTCTTATAAAGCAAATTTCATTCACTTACATAATGGAGTTGTACATATTTTGAATCTTATGTTATAATGTGTAAACTTGCCATAACATAAATGATATTTTTGAAGGAAACATGGACGAATATAATATGATTTTTAAAAATATTTTTTTTTTTAATATGAACAGTAGTTAATGATAATAACTTATTTATATTTTATTTGAAAAAAAATTTTCAACCATCATCAGTCTTGGTAAAACAAAACAAAGATTGGTGATTTAAAAAACACCTGTAGAATGTCTTTTAGCTATTTTGATCGATATTTACTTTGATGGCACACACTTCCATTTACATTCTCTACATCAGTGTTCCGCAAAGCGTGTGCCGCAGCACACTGGTGCACCGTGGTCATCAGTTGGTGTGCCGCGGAAAAAATGTCAAGGTTTTGTGATAAAATAGCTGAGAGCTTTAAGAGCGAGGCGCTTTGTTAAATAAACATTGTTTTTTTTTTGGTGTACCACTAAAACTTCTTGATTTGATAGGTGTAGGTACCTTGAACTTAAAAAGTTTGCGGATCATTGCTCTACATTACACAGAAAAATACTAACGAAATTTCAATCTTTGGTAAATTTACCAACGATTTGTTTGCGAAAAGTTAATATTATAGATTCGTACTAATGAATCGTTTGTACTACCTCTGTTCCTAATCTGATAATACGTACCAATGATTCGTTGTGAAATTTCGTTAGTATTTTTCTCAGTGTATGCACTCTGCTTCCACTTTACTTCTGAGGCTTGTCTTCTATGATCTTCACACACAATATCTTCTATCAATTCTAGGTTGCCATTTGAAAAATGTATTGTACATTGATGGGGTGCTGTTACAACTAGCACAGGCCTGAGTCAAAACACATTTTAGCGTTACGTTTTCGTGTCGCAATCGTTCGAATATAGACGACGTTGCGCCAAAGTGACAATTTTCGTAACTATTGTGTATTTTAGCTACGAAATTGACACTTGCTTGCAACGTCGTCTATATTCGAACGCTAACGGAACGCAAACGTAACGTTAAAATGTGTTTTGACTTCGGACCCAGGACAGGGAGACAAATACGCTAATGTGATATTTGCCCATAGGGGAACCTAACATGGCACTCACTGAAGAAAGTAATCCATGGACAGTTAAAGTAGGTACATAAAAACATGTCTGCCCCAACAAAAATTTTAGGAAGTCGACTGGTCAGCCATTTTCCCACTTCACTATCTCCAGTATTTTTTTTAAATCCTTTTGGATTAGTTTAACTTTTGTGTAAATATACTTCAAGAATGTATAACAACAACACATAATGGATTGCCGCCAATATGTCTCTTAAAAAATCAATAAAAACACTATAGGACACCCCGATAGATCAACAACATACTGCAAACAGTAGGTAAAGATTTTATTACAATATTTTCTTATCGGTTTTAATCAGTACAAATGTTGAATAACAAGAATTTGTAAACCTACACAGGGCGGTTTATTTAAATAATACTTTATTTCACACGACTGATATATTTACAGTATAAGAACATAATAATATTAATGTTAAATTATGAAATATTGTTGGTTGCTTCTGGTTGAGGTGAGTACCAATATAATCCAATCAATCCTATTGAGAGTATTGGTTATTCTTTATCACCCACTCAAACGGAAAAGTCTTTCTTAATAAAATTAGATGTAAAAAATCACAAGCCGACAAACAAGTGTTAGAATGTAGTAATCTATACCTTTCAGTAGGTGTTTGTTCCATATTCTTTACAACGTTATAATATGTCGGTCTCTTTCAAAGACATTTGAAACTTATATTATTGAAAAGTGCATTATAGTTATATCTCCTTAATTCTTTTTGCTACCTATTTCTGAAATTATTATGAATATGAACAATGGTATGATAATTGATTTAGTTTTGTAATCGCATTTCACAATTATGATGGTTTTACATTTATTCATAGTACCTGCAATCTACCTATTCAATGATTTTCAAAAAGTAATTTGTTGATTTTTCTATTACTAAACTTACATATATGAAATAGTATTTTTGTATCTTCATGTCAGTTCCCATAATACAAGATTCATAATATCTTAGTTTGTGGTTAACTCGATCTGTGTGAATTGTCTATACATAATAATATGTAATGTTAAAATGAAAATAAACCTAAATTGTCAAAGATACCTCTTAATAGGTGGTTATCTAGACTAATGTACCTATAGGTGCATAATTTATTTTCATTTTTTAAATGCAGCTAGGTGGTGAATATAAAATGAAAATATATGTAGATTAATGATAAAATGGCAATATCTTGTAAGTTTTACATAATTTCATGTCATTAACAACAAGTATAGGCGTACCCCATGAATGTGCAAATAGTAGAAAAGTAGACAGGATTAGTGTTAAAGTTTGTAAACGTGTTAGCGACGTGGAAAGCTGCACCCTTAGAAGTCAAATCTAATAGAAGGTTGTTCTGAAATTGTTGTACAGTAACGAGGATATCGGGAAATAGAGATGCTATGTGAACACCAAATAACCAAATCGTTAAAACTAAAAGTAAGATAAAGATCCATATGGTTGACTGTTATTACAAAAAAGTTGTCTCTCCCTAAAGAAGATCTTGGATACACCCGTGTTAACAAGCATGCTTACTATGAATGTATAGTCAGAAAATATATTGCATCAAATTTATCAAGGTACCTACATAACCTATAAAAGAAATACAGCTACTATGTATCAAATAGACTAACAAGTGTTTCTATATTCCACAAAACATCTTGGGTGGTTAGATGAAAACCCGCCAATTTAATTGCTTGTAAACATATTTCTAAACCAATTTTTTCTACAATATCAATCACCTACAACTATGATAATAGATACCTACCTATATAATAATACTGTTGTACATTATGGTTTCATTCTGATCTGCGATATAATAATGTTTTGGTTTCTTTCATGATTTTTACCGTCGGCATTATGTCTGGTAAGGTTTAGATTCGCATAATATCTATACCCCTATCTTGTACGGAAAATAAATAATATTATAATCCCTGTGAGTATCTATGTATCTCAGTATCAGTGTGTTATGTATTGAGTTTACTCTACATTACATTATTATATTGTATTTTATAATAATGAAGCATAACAATAGTTTATTTGAGCTACTACTTCTGTATACGATGCGAGCGTATTTATTGAGTACCTACGCTACATAATAATATGTAGAGGGAAAGAAAAAATTGGGACCGATTCAAAGTAGCCTTCAATCGCTGCGTAATAATTTCAACACCCTTACAAATGGAATTTTTGTATTTATATTTTTGTCAACACGAAAAGATTGCATTTAGTAGCCGTATTGAGTAATAACTCAAAAAAATGAGATATTTTGCGTTCTGTAATTCACAATTCACAGTGGTCCGTGGTTCGATCCCAGGTGCCGGCTAATTCCCGTTTCACGACACAAGCTTTTAGTAGCTTACTGTGAAAGGTGTATAAAGTTGTATTTGGATTTATAACAAAACCCAGACAGGTATAAGTATCTTTTTTTAAAAAAAAAACAAAATCTGAAATTATGATTTTTTGTGATATGCATGTTTCTCTATATAATAACAAAAAAAACCCATCAAAACACCAATTTTAATATGGCAATATATCATGATTCCATAACATCAACTGCTTTTAATAAAATATACTAGCTCGTGTACCCAAGAGAAATTACAACAACTATGTTTTTATGCGTATATAAAAAAAATATCATGTAGTTTACATATTGTGAACAAGACCCATGAAAACCGACACATCAAACCTTATTGACCATCATACCACCCGGGTTTGTTGCCGGTAACAAAATAATTTGTTTTATTGTTAGCATTATGTTTGTTAACAATGCGCAGATTATCTTGCATTGTCGTGATGTCTTTTACGGAACATTCTTATTAATAGTACCTACCTGTATAATATGATATCATAATAACAGTTGACCCTTGGTTTAACGCCAGAAAGTTTACTCAAAATACGGAAAATTCCCAAATCCAAGTTCTTACACTCGCGAACATTTTCACAAAGCTTAGGTATATCGTGAAGATGGAAAAATTCGGAAGCGAGATAAAATCGCAGACTTTCGGCTTTAAAACCTGAGATCCTACCATCAAGTACGCGACCATTTCGATATTATATTAAAAATGCTGGTACCTACATATCTGTATAATATTGTTAACCGTATATTTTATAACTGAAATGAAATAATAAGTAGGTAGTTAAAAATATTATTAATTAATCAATAGAATATTACATGTTATATCACTATATTTACTAATGGCACTTAACCAAGGCTCAAGAGCGGAAGATACTAAGCTTTGAAAACAGGTGTCTTAGAAGGATTTTGGATGTCAAATGGTATGAACATGTTACAAATGATGCTGTGCGCCGGCGCACCCAGCAGAGACCTGTAATCTCCGTAATACAGGAGAGACGATGGTCCTGGCTGGGACATGTTTTGAGAATGCCCAATGATAGTTGGCCAAAAAGAGCACTGTTCTTCCGTCCGCAGGGGTTCCGTAGGCCCGGGCGTCCCTCTTTCACAATACACCGTTCCTATGACAACAATATCAGAGCGCAAGGAATGTCGTGGGAAGAGGTGACGCAATTGGCACAGAGACGCTCTGAATGGAGGAGGCTGGTTTCTGCCCTGTGCTCCCGAGAGGAGCGTTGAGGGCGATGATGATGATATTTTATAACTGAAATGAAATAATAAGTAGGTAGTTAAAAATATTATTAATTACTCAATTGAATATTACATGTTATATTACTATATTTACTCAAGACGATAAGTATGTTTACGTCGAAAAAAATTCTACAGAATTTTGCACCAACTGTATCTTACAGTGTGGTCCACATGTATATCACTATATATTATTATATACTCCATACAGTAGTTACAAATAATAAAGTTCTTCTCTATAACATCTTCATGAAAGTCGACAGGAGTAGGTATGTATGCAGCTTCCAACAATAAATCCATAGATAACAATGAAATAATAGAGCGAGTGATGCATACGTATGTGTACTAAGCCGCTGTATGCTACCCTTATACCCCTTTCATTGATAACACAATACATCTGTTTGTATGTGGTCTATGACAGACAACATCAAATAAGTATATATTCATAATTATTTTGTAGAGAAATTGATACATGTTATTATTATTTGAATTTAGAATGTTTATTATTGCGATCAGCTAACAGATAATAAACACATTTTTTTTCAATTGTTCAAGAGTTTGCGTAAATATTTTAAAAACTCGCCACGAAAGTCCCAAGATAGTAAAAGTCTTTTTAAATTTAATTTACAATTAATCGTCTTATATAAATTCACTTTATGTTAAAACATGTAAATCAAACATTGTATTAGGTTTATTAGAAGACATTGCTTCATGGCAATATGTACCTACGCCTTTGAACTTAGTTTATTTTTAAAGTAAAATATTATTAATAAAGTTATTTTTCAATTTAACGCTGGAAATAATGATAGCATAGATCATATTTATTTATTAATTATTTCTTTACAGTACACTGATCACAATAAAATTATACAGAAAAATCCATTCAAATAAAATACAATCAATATACAGATGGCGAGTTATCGCAAAGACGTGATCTCTTCCAGCTTATCCAAATACTATCAATATATTTATGTAGGTATCACATCACAGTGGAGAATCATATTTTGAAAATAGAACAATGACGATTTTATTTTTATTGATCGGGAAATCTTATAACAACTTGGTGTGGCAAGCCGAGAAAATAAAATAATATTATTATAAGGTTAGGATATGTACTGGGTAGATATTTGGAAGAATCTAACAATCGGAGATAAAAGGATGTTTTGTTATCATAACATTATAGGAAACCATAGAACGACACCACCACCTACCTACTTGTGTAGACATAATAATATTTTACATAGATTAAAATGTATGTATGGATGATGGTGTACGTACTCACCGCCTCCACAAAGTCTGCAGACTAGACGCGATTTGAATTTGAAAATGTAAAGGAATAGTAAAAAAAAATAACACGGGGTGAAATATTAAGGTAACTATTAACTTAAAACCAGAATTCAATTGAAGAATAGTAATCTATCAGAAAAAAGTTTTAAATAGGTTACACAAATTCCGTTTTTTTTTTACCTATATTTTTTACTATAGTCTTACCTAGAAAAATTAAGGACACTAGTTCAATAAAAAAATTAAGAGTTTGGTCTCTGATTTTTTTATTGATGAAGGTAGAGATAGATGTAGGGAGATGTTTTCTTTGCTGGTTTAGAGTTGTGAGTGTTCTTGTCTTTTATGTTTCTATGTGTTATGCTATTTGTTTTTATCATCTTTTTGTACTATTGTAATTTATTTATTTATTTATTTATTCATTCACCAATGACACACTTCAGATAATACATGTAAGTTGAAACAATATACAAGAGACAAAATAATATAAACAATGTATTACCCTATTTAAAAGTGCGTACAATTTTCACTAATCACAATATTTTAAGCCCATAAGGTTGTCATCTATAATAAAATTTAATTTAATTTATAAAATAAGAATAAAACAGTAGTAATACAATAAACAACACTAAAAAATTAATAGTCATTACAAATCCACAATTAAAATTGAACAAATAAAAAAAAACTGAAAAACTATTCATTTAAAGAACAAATCAATAAAAAACCATTAAAAATTTAAAAAAAATTTAAAAAGTAAAAAGATTAAAAATTCAAAAGTAAAAAACTAAAAAAAAATCCTTACACTAACAACCCTGACAAACAGCAAGAGAATGGAAAGGGGAAAATCATTGGGATAAGTGGAACACCATCAAATAAGTAGGCAGTCAATTATATACTGTTCAAAATCTGCAAAACAGATATTTTAAAGCCACGAGGATTGCTCGCAAACATGTCGACGTCACAAAATCTATCGTTGTAGTTGCTTAATATACGGTAGAGGGGGTTACGCAAACCAGCATTAGTATGAGCTATACTTACGTTTAGAGGCCGGTTAGTTCTTCTTACTGAAGGTATGCGAAAACCGATTTTGGTCAATATTTGAGGGACATCAACCTCTGATGTACATACCTTCCTCAAAATGCACGCATCCATCAATTCACGGCGCTTTGAGAGCTCCAATAGGTTCCCACAGAATGCATCACCGTACCTTCGTCCACACATTCGTAGAAATTTACGCTGTACATGTTTATGTTGTTTGTTGTTAGCCCCAATACAGGTGCATTGTACCTAGTTGGGCAGCAACACCAACGCATTGTTAATTGTTACATAAATAATGTATTATTATTGATATAAATGTGTTCTAAATATTTGCATTCAAATTATATAAAATCAATATACCTACAAAGCGCGAGTTTATAGCAAAGACGCAATCTCTTCCAACTAACCCGAATAATATATGTTATGTATTTTAAATCTACTTTCCTAATTTATTCGTTCATTCATTCTTTATTGTGCATTAATGACAATGCACACAATTTTACAGAGAAATGCATTCAAATTATATAAAATCAATATACCTACAAAGCGCGAGTTTATAACAAAGACGCAATCTCTTCCAACTAACCCGAATAATATATGTTATGTTTTTTAAACCTACTTTCCTAAAAAAAAAAACTCCTAGAGTTTGAATTGAGCTATCATAAACAATGAAATACTTTCACTTTCTACTCCATTTGGGTAGTTTGAGCATGAAAAAAGTATATGAACTCATTTAAAAAAGTCTTTTCATTCAGTCAATCGTCTTTTATCGTTATAAGGTTTTGTGTTTTTTGATGTAACCATTTTATGTATGAAATAAAATTAAATATCTATTAATTCTATTAATAAAATAAAAACTGTTAACGATTGTGATACTTTTGAAGGAAGCCATTTCAATTTACCCTTCGCCCTAAAGAAAACATCTGATTGTTACAGATCATACGGTGACCATCAGTTTATCTAAGTTGAATTGAATTTATCTAAATTGAATAAGTGTAATTAGATGCTACTTTGTCAAAGTAAAAAAAAAATGGATGGAAATGATCAGGTGAAAATGGCAAATCAGAATGTACTCCACGCGTCTACGCAAATGGCAAATATATGAAATAGATGGAGACAGATTCTTGACAAAAAAGGCATAAAAATACGGTTATACCAATATTTCATTAAAGTGACTCAAAGCCTTTATGACTAAGCTTACATGTCGGAGCCTGGGTCACATTTTTAAAATATTGGTGAAACGTAATTTTGTAATATTTGTTAATATGAAGTTCTACAGAATAAATACTAACAAAATTCTAGACAAGAGGCATGTTAGCCATAAACTTCAAAATCAAAGGACCAATAACAAAATACCCGTCATGAAGTTTATTTTTAATTCGACTTTATTAAATTCTTACTATAGTTTTATTTTTATTTCACAATGTAAAATTATTTGATTTCCATCCACTTTCTTTTTGTCTCCAAAAATAATAAAACATTTCACGGTGAGCTACCGTTTATTCCGTTAAATCAGAATAAATAAAAAAATTAACTATTTTAATGGAACCGTTTATATTTTGCCATTTGGTCACCAGAGTAGCGATAGAGAGAAGTGGTAGATCGACAGGGATAGAAATACGTTTCAATATGAAAAATCATTTATGAGTTTGTGAGCTTTCTGAAAGCGATTTTAATTTATTTCTCACTTGTGGGATTTCCATACACCGCAGAATCTTATTAAAGAAACGAATTAACTTCTCATAAGTACTGATACAGGGTTTATTTATTCTATTGCTTTTTGTATAAAAAGATCTACCCTTCATAATTTTGGGGTTGAAATTGGTAATTAAAATGAAAACCTTTATAGGTTTTGCATTGAACCCTACCGAATTAAAATAAATTAGTAAAACCTACCGATTTATGATATGCATGTATTTTTTAATCTCAGAATAGGAAAAAAAAAACATTAATTGAACACAATCCCATAAATCTGTTTATGTAGTAAATATAGGAAAAACTAGTACCTACAATAACAAAAATAACGTATCTGCACATTTTGAAAGCTTTTAGTCTTTTGAAATAGCTTATAATTACTAAAAAATGATAAAAGTATTGTTAACGAAGATGTCCACAACAAAAGCAAACGAAACGTTGTGTGATATACTCAGAAGGCCACAGTACTGTCGTCGAGACTTTATTGCTCCAGAAACATTATTTTTTCTCACACATGAAGTCATTGAATATTTTACAAAATTCTTTTTAAGTAGTTTGATACACGTTTTCAAAAAGTTTAAGTAACTGATATTTATTAAAACAATATTCCTTCAAAGAGGCGGAATTGTGTTAAAAATAAACATTTATCTTTAAAAGATTTGAAATGATGAAACTTTATATCAGTCTATTAATCAAAATAAATTTTAAGATTTTAATTAATAATTACGTTTTTGTTTGGGATTACTTTTAAATTAATATCATATTATCCATTCGACGAAGAAACCATAAAAATAACTAATAAATTACAAATATTTGATAAAATCAGTCTCGTTTTTGAAAAACGTAACATTTAATTTGTATAAAGGATACACGATATTATACTAATAGTAATAGGGAGGGATAAATTATTAAATTTATCTTTTAAATATTTATTTTCGTTGAATAATTTGAAAGGCTTTATTGTGGCTAAACGTGATTGTTCATTACGTGGTGATGATGATGATGATACCTATATCTACCTTTGTATGCAATATTTCAAACTAAGTTACTTTATCAAAAATGCAGAAAGTTTAATAAAAAAGGTGATTCATACCATAACTGTATTTCTTATAAATGGGGTAGCCAGCGAATTAACTGCGTGTAAAAAATATGCAAGTGGCCCTCTTTATATCAGTATAAGTTAAGACTTCTAAAATTGTTGACATGCTTCATCACTAAAGGGAATGTGTTGAATATTTAAAAAAATCATATAATTATCTTTCTGTACTTAAAGTAACATTAAGAAAGCTAGTCTTTCAATTCAGATATACGTGCAAGCTATACGTACAGTAAGTTAGCAAGGAGGCATACATCAATAGCCAAATAAAAATTATGGTAAATAAATATACATCAGCTGAGATATGATGACTAATATGAGAGCTGCCCCTGGCTCGCTCATCTGAGATCCCTATAGGGAGCCCATGATGAGTTTGATAAGAAGAAAGAGTGGTATGTGTTGTCCATAATAATTTAAAATATATTGTGAAAATTGTCAAATGTACCTATTGTAAGAGGGGAAATAAAAGAATTTCATTTCATTTCATTTCATTTCATTTCATTTCATTTCATTTCATTTCAATATGTACCTATTCTTGTTCTTGCACAAGTTCTTGCACAATTTCGTAGAAGTTTGAAATGGTGTTTCGCAGAATGGTGTTCGAACCTGGAATTCTCTAAAGCTTAATTTAATATAATTATTTTAAGATTAATTTTAAAATTGTAGGAATTTATCGTAACATTGTGTAAGTGGGTAAACCATATTTTTTTTTTATATTGTTTCAGGTTTGGTTCAAAAACAGACGAGCAAAATGGAGAAAACAAAAACGTGAAGAACAAGAGAGACTAAGGAGGTTACAAGAAGACGCAGGTTCCACAGCTGCCAATGTTTCTGCTCATTTACCATCAATGCATTACTCCGATGAAGACTCTTCAGATCTAGAAGTAGCTTAAAATTTAAAACAATGTCTTCATCAGAGGAATAAATTAGGTGGTACGGTGGTACAATAATTATCTCACATTATGTACATATTTACATATTATTTGAATAGATACTTATCAATCTCCGGTATGTCCACCAGGTACAAAATTTCACTTTATTATATGGGCACATAGAGAATCGTTTTTACTTTGGTTAAGTTTTGATCTTACTCACGTATGTCCACAGATTTATTAGGAAAATACTGTCTAAAAAATCAAATTCAAATGTCGCGTGTGCTGTGTTGTTCCGCCATTTTATTAAAAAATTAATACTTATAGCAGTTAAAATGGATACAATTGTTAAAATTGTTGATCCTGACAAAGCAAGGAAAAGAAGTAAAATAAAAAATGTCCATTATCTCATTTTCACTTATGATGGACATATTGGTGTATGATAAGTATCTACTCAATTTTTTAGACACATATCGATAGGCAACATGTTGAAATTTTGCCATAGATCCTTATAATATTGAGTACTGTCTCGAATCCTTCTTTTATTCAAAAGTTTACGAGTCCGCGGTAAAGAATAGGTTCTATTCTACTCTTTTCTGTAAGTTTTCGAGTGTCCTGTAAATGGCATGTACCTATTCGTAGAATCTCACCTATAAGACAATCAACATCTAGAATCCACTGATGAGACATGCCATCCATCTTGAATGTCTTATTTTTATCGACACAGAGAAGACGATCTGACTTGCAGTTACTCTGCTGGCTACCCCTCTTGTGAGGTATGCCGTGATGTTATATATAGATAGATTTGACTATAGAATCTTATAATATTGAGGAGTATCTCCACTCTTTTACTGAAAGGTTTACCTGTCCCATGATTTATTAACATTTTGCTTACAAGGTGTAAATTTATCATTTTGACTTCGGTGATGAAACTTGCGACCCACAGTGGATGTCTCTTTTATCGTTTTTTTTATGGAGTTGTAGATAGGTTTATTTAATTTTCATAACATGCCTGTATTCACTATATTTACGGTGATTTAAAGAAAGAAAATATGCATTTTCCTCCTAAAGGAGTTTGCCCAATCTACAATATGCATTTTCCTCCTAAAGAAGTTTGCCCAATATACAATATGCATTTTCCTCCTAAAGAAGTATGTACAATTGTACAATCTGTTGCATCTTACTATTGAAATATCTGGCAGAAGATTAAGCAACAAAAATACATTATATAATATTACTTACAATAAATTTTACTTCCTACATTAAATGTATATAATTTAGATAGGTATTGTTGCCATTACCAGTTATAATTATTCTTTTTATAATCAAAGCATTATGTTGCCATTTCGTTACCCAACACACGTTGATCGCATTTGGTCATTACGTAAAAAAAATGACGAATGCGTAGGAAGAACCTACATAAGAATTCATACAACAACAAAAAAGAGCAATAACAATTTATTAAACCTTTAAATAGATTTCAAAGATTGCCAAAAACAATAAAATAATGTATATACCTACCCACTAATTTTTGTAAATAGAAATTTGTTTTTATTTTTTATTAATTATATAACACTAATTGTTGTTGTGCCATATTATATAAAGACTGTACCTTTATACTTGAGTAATTTAGTTTTATTTTAAAACAAAATATTTTTTCTTTCAAAAAATCATTGAATGGAACTGTTACGCCTATCCAAGATTGTGTATTTATATTTCGTTAACCTGAAATACTTTGAGAATATAAAATTTTTGTTCTGTAACTATTGAAATTATTAAGATCATCACAATATCAGAAAATAATCACGTAACAATGATAATAATATTTATAAATTGTAAGAGTAGATATAGATATTTCCATATTCTTACACACAATAACTTTGCTTGTATTTGACGTTGCACGTTTGAAATGGAAAATCATCAGTTGAAAAAAAATTGTTTCGGAGTTAATTGATAAAAAGACTTTGAAAAATGTATACCTATGCAGTTTCTCTTTAATAAAATAATAAAGGCACTTATGTTTTTGAAGGGTTTCTATATTACGCTCTACCTTTGAGGGCAATATTAATATTTTTACGTGATAAAACAACACTTGTAATAAAAAAAATTGAGCACGTAAAAATTTTAGATGTGCAACGACAACATATTATTATTAATTGTTATCTAATTAGTAAAGATACATAAGTATTGAATTTGGGTGCATCGCCAATAGTTAGGTAGGTATATTATATAAAAAAGATAAGTCTTAATATAAGTATTACTTGAAACTAGTCGATTTGTATAAAAAATATGCCAATAAAAGTATATATCATTATAACGTAGTTTAGAGTATAATTAGACCATTAGGATGGTTCGTTAAAAAATTTAATAAAAATATTGTTGATTAGGTGTTACTTTTAGGTATAAAAAGTGTAAATATTATGTACTTATTACAACTAACAATTAGCACAATGTAATCTTAAATATCTATTGAACATTCCCAATTTATTTATATAAATATTAAAATATAATCTGAAAACATTACAAAATAATTTATTTTAGTTATGTTTTGTTTTAATTTTAGTTTTGTTTTAAACCACGCTGTGTTAGATTTTATAATATCTAGAACAAGCAATGCTTTGTTAGTTCTTACCAAAGGTCATTTATTTCAATGTACCCATATTCTGAGCTCCACAAGCAAACTTAAAGAAAGTAACAGCTGATGTGCTATAATAATTGAAGTTATATTATAAAGTGAAGGGCATCAAGATAGATAACATTTACCGCATTTATATGATACGATGTATGTATTTATGAAATTTCTGTATAAAAGTAAAAATACAATATAATAACATAATAATATATCAAAATGGTGTGAATTATTTTTACCCCAACATTTCTTTATACGAATAAGATAATATAACTGGAGAACTTATTGACAGACACTTCTTCTAAAAAAAATGATCAGACTCTCGTAAATATGAAATTCATGTATCTACCTAGGTTACGTCCAACGTAGAGGCTCCCTAAGGATCGAGGACTTTGAGACATTATCCTGTTTGCCCATACCTAGCTATGCTAATGAATGGGAGGTAAGTAGGTATATTAAAAAAAGCAAAGTGTCAATTAAAATTAAGTTTATTTTCGAACATTACACACCGACATAATCTAGTTATCTAATTAATGCGTAAAAGTCAGTTCCAAGTTGCACAGAAGAATATGTATATGGCCATGGTAATGAATATGTGTATGCCGCTAAAGGTCTATAGTACTGGTAATAAACTTGAGCCGATGATACTCCAATAAAAGCCACAAATATCAAAATCTAAAAATCATAAAATATTAACATTATTGATAAAAAGAAAATATTATATACCTACTTATAATTAAGTTTGGACTTTCAATCGAAAGTTCTCAAGCTCGATTTCTTCCGCTGCTGACCAATTCCACCTAAACCACACAAGCACACTCGTATCTTTTGCTTGCTCAAGAGTGTTTGGATAGGTATATTTTAATTTATTACAAACCAATAATATATTGAAAAATAAAAATAACAACCTCAATAAAAATATATTTTTTAGTTCAGTATTTTCTTTTCTAGGTAGGAATATTAATACAACTAATTAAAAAATTGTCTCAGTAGGTAGTTGATTTAAAATACCTAAATGAATTCATAAATATTTTCACTTTAACCAGAGATTAAATTCACTTACCATTAGCTTTAGAAACATTTTCTCAAAAAGAAATTTAATCACTCTGCAAGTGTATACGTTTAGCAAATTGAATAGCAACTGTGAAATGACATCGAGATCCATCTTATTTATAATCTTTTGTAGAAACATATTATCATTGTAAAATATATTATTATATTTGCATGGTCAATACTGATTTTTTACTTACGGTAAATACATCTCAAAAAATATTATTTTTGACGGGAAAAAATAAAATGTTACAAATATGAAACAAAGTAATTAATAAATATAAAGCTGTCTGCAAGGAAATACATACAACATTCCATAAAAAGTTAATAGCCTCATCTACGTATATAAATAATTAATTGTCTTTTGGATTGAAATTTATTTTACATCGACATATCTGAGAAAAAATAAAATCTAGTTTCTGACTCTTCATTGGCTGAACATATTGTGTTTGGATTTTGTTCAGTTTTAATTTTACTTTTATTCAATTTTATCTTAAATAAATATACTTTTAATTTCCTGTCATTACTACATTTTACATTGTTTTAGTTATTATTGTTTTTAATTGTTAGACTTTCATTGATTAATCTTACTACTTAATATTTTATCGTAATTTACTGACTACTATATAATTTTATTTAATTTGAATTTTATTCTCACCATATACATAATTTTATTTCTTAATGTTTCTCTGTTTACCGTTGGTCTGTTGGTGCTATAAATTTATTATTTTATATTTTTTTTTATGTCACCGTTAATTTTTATATTAGTATAATTAATTGTATCCAAACATGTAAAAGGATTGTGCCGTGTGTTTTTGTAAAATAAATAAAATAAAAATAAAATATCCATCTTGAATAACTTACTTTTTATTGGTACGGAGAAGATAACCTCCGTGTTTATTTCTTGGAGTTAATCTACTAGCTACCACAGGTACAGACAGAGAGAGATTTTTTATCATATTATATTTCCTTTCTTAGGTTACCATAATACCGACGAATCATTTAGAACAAAAGCTGGATACACACGTATAGATTTATCTGTACAATTAGAACAATAATATATCTCTGATTTGTCAAATCTTAGAGATAAATTTGCAGGTTAGTGTTGTCTATAAAAACTGAAAGATCAACGATAAATTGGTTATGAATAGTGACAGATAAATTGGTCCATTTTATCTGTGATGCAATACTGTTCAGCATAAGCTGGATACACACGTAAAGATAAATCTCACCGATAAATCGTACCAATAAATCGGCAGATAAATTGGTTTAAAATATCGTTAAGATAAATCGGTCTTTTGACACTAACAAACAAAATTATCTAAGCGATTTTGTGTCACCAATTTGTCGGTCAGTTAATTTGGTACATGATTGTATGCTGAACAGTATTGCATCACAATCATGTACCAAATTAACTGACCGACAAATTGGTGACACAAAATCGCTTATGTGGCGTTCTCACTTTGGCGAATATCGCCAGGCACCAAAATATCACCAGCCATTTGAACCGTGTAAACAAAATGGCAGCTAGTCTGAAACGATAAAAACCAGTAGAAACGATATCGTCTCGAGTTGACCACCTTCCAACATTTTCGGCCGATTGAATGATTCGCGCATGCGCAGATGTGCGCGACGTTCGTATCTATGGTAAAAACTTTATAACCTATAAATTTTATAATGTTTCCCGCTTCGTGACAGCTGTTATCTTTGTTGTTGGTTTGTGGTGTTTGTTTCCTTAATTAAAAGGCGCCTTATAACATCTACTATAACATTTTCGACTAAAAATAAGCACTTCGCGATCTCCATCTCGACGCCATTTTGAAAACAGTGTCAAAATCAAAGCGCATCTGACAGATCGTTTCTAAATCGGTGGACTGTGTGAACAGGTGTGACGATCAATGGGCGTACGGCGAATTTTGTTTTTTCGCCTGGCGTTATATTTTGAAATTCGCCAAATGTGAACACCCCATTTGATAAATTTGCTTGTTAGTGTCAAAAGACCGATTTATCTCAACGATATTTTAAACCAATTTATCTGACGATTTATCGGTGAGATTTATCTTTACGTGTGTATCCAGCTAAAGAATGTGAATGATTGTCTCTTGTAGGAAACATTCACTCGAATAATTTTGATGAATTCTAACGTTACGCAAAGATATATATTGAAGATCAATATCGATCATTTTTTTGTAAAATATATCAAACAGCATCGGCTCTTCTATTATAAACTAGATCCGTAAACACGTATTAGTAGGTAATTTACTTCATGCACAATACGAGTAATGTACCTACTTTTAATAACAAAAGTGAAGCAGAAATAATAAACACACGTATATTTGAATATGAATAGCCGCAGTTGTGTATCAACTTGTTTATCTATATACCTAATCATTACATAATTATAATTACCTACATGACTTTGAACTGGTAATGAATATATTTTACTTTACATTATAATTATGTACAATGAATGTTCTTGACATTACGAATACATAATATGACATTACCGAAATGCATATGTAAATAATATGTTACAACAACGCAAAATACATAATATGGGAATTATTATGAACTATGACACAAGTATTGAAATCTTAAAGAAGGAATGATAACTGTTAATTTTTTCTTGTTTTAATTCAAATTAAAATAAGTATTTTATCTATCTATGTAAAATACATGGTAATACTTTTCATCTATTTATGTAAGAAATATGTATAGTAAGTATGAAATAACCAGTGTTAATGTATTATGTTTAATAAAAATATATAAAAAATCTAGCCCCTCACATTATGTCCCTTCTAGGGTAAGCAAACGGACTAAACACAAGACAATTCTAACCATATATCGACTGTTAATTTCCACAAGTAGAAATGTCTTATATTCGAGAAATCTTATAATTTTGGTATATTTACATGTATTATGCTTTAAAACACAACAGAAAGTAAGATAATCGCACTGTTAGAGACATGCATTGTTTTTTTTTCGTTACGAGTAATTAGCTGTTGAACAAATCCAATTTTGTAGAATTGAAAATAGATAAAAAAAATTCAAAACTAAATATTAAATGTAAAAAATGAACAGTGTATTTCATAAAGTAATTTGTTAGTGGAACATAAAGAGTGACGTTGATTGTGTTTATTACCAAATCAAAATATTCGAAATTTTCTACCAGCTGAGTTATGGAACTGGGCATTCAATATATATGCTTTGATAAAACAAAAAACAATAAAATATCTAAAAAAAATACTTTATATTGAACAAAAATGTCTATCTACGTACTCTCGGAAAATGATAGAAACAATTCTCAATCCATTAAACTATGTAATTCAAAATAAGCTATAGGTAACTAATGATGGACCAAAATTAAAAATAAAAGAAATAGAACGAAACAGTCAGTCAGCTGGCTACCATACTTGTGGGATAGACCGTGATGGCATAGTAGAAGTAGTAATAGTAGAAATTTAACACAAAAATATATAGATACTGAATCATATACCTACCAAACTAATTAACTCGTTATGTATATGATTATCATTGTCATTTTTTACACCCCTGTAAATCCATTGTACCTACCTACCCATATGGGAAGGTGTGTAGACTATACAAAGCAAAAAGCTACATTTTTTTATTCCTATACATAAAACAATCGTACCTAATTGATTTATGAAATGTACCTGTGATATTTCAAACGTAAAAAAAAATATCAAGTCTGCCGTGATAAAAAATAATTGACTTTTTTGTTTGACGTTTTTCAGTGATTATTTTTGTGTCTGTATAAATACCAATACCCACATTGGGGAGGTAGGTAGGTACTGTCAGGGAAAAATATAATAATATTGTAGGTATTACTTTTTCATTTTGCCTAACTACGTTTGTTTCATGAATAATCACATAAAATACATGTAATACATCGTGTACACAATATGCGATTTTATTGCGCGAATTTGGTGTCTTTCAACTAACTAATTAAAAGTCTATCAGAAGATATTCCTTTTAATAGTGTATTTTCTATTCTATTCTATTTTCAAAGGCCATCCACTTATGTGTACTACTACTTAATATGTATATACTACTTAATTGATCTTATGACAATATTTCTCATTATTACAGTAATGAGAGGATTACTGTAATGCCAAAAATACATAATTGTTGGTTTACAATTTTTGATTTCTTATTAATATAATTATATTACCTAACTACCTATATGTTTGTAAAATTTGAAATGTAAAAAAAATATATAAAAATTTCGAAATTCAAATGTAACAACGTTATATGGTATCGAACAAACATCAATATTTATAAAAAAAAATACACAAAATTGTAGTGTTGTGTTTAATTAGACTGAACATAGATCGTTTTGTTTTTGACACTAACAAGCTTCTTTACTTTTATACACATAAAAAATGGCGTGAAATATCAAACAGAAATAAATATTCATATTACCATTGATCGAAAGGTTATAGTTTATAAACTAAATATAATTCACTATGCAAATTCGTTTATTTTCGTAATAAACGGACATCAAGTATCATAAATACTTACGTCTAGATCTCTAGATGATATGTGAGTAAAAATAAGTATACCTATGGAATTCACAAGTCTCGTCTCATAAGGAAGCTTTTGTCATGGAACAGCAGTAAGAATTTTCTTAAATGTCATCTACTTTCAAAGCTCGTTACCCGAAACCCGTCTATAAAACTCCTGAAAACACACACATCTTTAACTTTTGCTTTTTATCGCAAACGAATTTCGAGCTCAGTCCTTTTATTTATCATCCTCAAAGTCACAAAATCCTTTTATTTATCATCCTCAAAATCTATCTAGGTGTACCTATACAGTGATATGTTACAACTAGATTCGCAATGTCATACAAATATTCTCTAAAAATGTGTACCCACCCGTCGAGGTACAATACCTGAGTAATACCTATTATTATATTCATCTCTTTTCTTTTGTATATATTCATCTCTATCTACCGGCCTTTGTCGTCTGTTATAATCCCCATTCTCATATTGTCTATCTCTTGTTATCTACAAACAATTTATATGTGTGTCGCTTTCTTTCAAACTAAAAATTGCGGCACCAAGGACCGCAACGAGATTTTATTGATGGTACATATTTGAGATTCGTATTGCAAATCTAGGTATAACATATCACTGTACCTATATGATTGCTTTAAAACTGATGCGACCAATGTGGGCTTACTAGGAAAAAACTCATATCTATCTAAATAATATTGCATAAATACCAGTAATCCGAACGAAGAATGAAGTTGCAGAATTTACTCGAACCAAATGTACCTACATGAAAAAAAAAATATTAAAAAAAGATATATTTAGGTTTTTGCACCCATTTGTACCCTGGGCTTATAAAACCTCAAATACAACCTTTTACACCTTTCACAGTAAGCTAAAAGCTTGTGTCCTGAAAGGTGAGTTTGCCAGCACCTGGGATCTAACCGCGGACCCCTTATTCATGAGGCCGAGACTTTGCCTCCGCAGCCTCCAGGCTACCAACGAACTCGATTTGTTAATGCATGATAAATAGAACGTAGTGCGAATTCATGAACAACATGCATACCTGTAATTTTAATGCTTGAAAATATTTAATGAATAAATTTGTAGATATTATAAATATTACCTATACGAAAATTTTCAAAATAAAAAATCTAGGTATTCAATTAAATTTTTCCGCCTCTCTGCTCTGCATGTCGAACAATTTACTTATATTTTGTTAAATCTATGTATGTTGATTGTGATGGTAGACAGACTATTAAAATAATATATAGGTGCCTATCTTCCCGCCTACATTCCATAGTAGGAGTAACACCCATGTTAGGAATAAAATAATAATTTGTCAATTTTTGTTTATGTATAAATATAATATATTGAGTTATTAGTCACACGTGTGTTTAAGATCAAAGGACTAAATTTTCAACAGACTCGCAAATATCATGAAGGTGTTTGGATACTTATTTAATTGTTTAGAATATTATGGTCGTTTTTTTATTTATTCACGTGTTATTTATTTATTCATTCTTCACTGTGAATTGATCACAATGCATACAATTTTATAGAGAAATCCATTCAAATTAAATGCAATCAATATACAGAGAGCGAGTTTATCGCAAAGGCGCGATCTCTTCCAACCAACTTAAATTATTGCTTTCTGAATAAAAAATATGGATGTAATATGTTTATTAAATTTTAGTTGATGAGTAGATGACTTAATTAAATTTTTTAAAGTATATAATTGCATAAATATAGGTATGGGTAATACATGAAATTAATTCTGCATCCTAATTACTTAAATAAAACTTTAAGATTATTTTTTTATTAAATCCTGTAACATTATGAAAAGAAAGTGTTTTTTCTTTTGTGTTTCGTTTAGTAAATTACGTATTCGTACGTGTCCTTTTACTTGTAACGTGATGCGGAAAAATTTTCATCGATTTACGAATTTTTATTAACAGTGCGCCTGTTATTCTGCAACCGACAGTACAGATAGTTATATTCTTTACCACTAGGTGGTTATGTATTCAATAACTTATGCGCAATGCGTTCTGCGCGTATGAAGTATAGCCAATGGCGTCGCTTTCACGTTTATTTTTTGACATTTCCTGAAATCTAAAATAGTTACGTTTGTACACTTCGCAATACGCTTTTTCTTTCAGGCTTTTGGATAAGTTTGCGTAGCTCCGCTCTTTAACTGTTTTCATTCAGTTTTGCTCCTGTCTTTGTCATAAAATCAGCGATAACTTCTAGCAATGTAAGTAATAATTTTGATGTTTTTAATACTTTTCATTGTGTTGAGAATTGGCAGGCTTAACTGTTTTTTTTATCAATGACATACTAATTATAGATCAATACTTGAGCTTTCAAAATAATTATAGTGAATGATGAAATATAAACAATACGATCGTTTGTAGGTGTAATATTTCTATGAAATTATGTTATTTGTAATTTTCAGGGCTTTTTAAATATCTATCTACTTATCAATTTATCTGCACAATTTCGTAGATTGAAAATCTGGGAATTGAAATGAAATATAATTTTTCCGCAAGTATATTTTCGTAATTGGCAACGACATCGTTCCAAGTAATTTATTAGAGTGACTGAAGATAAATCTCTTACTACTTCAATGTTGAGGTGCTGAGACCCTGGGATGATGTTCCTAGTGTAATAGTAAGATGTTGAACCCACTTGGTGTTAGTAACTCTAACTGTCGGCAGTGAGGCGTGTGTGTGGTTAGAACAGTGAAGAATTCATGCCCAAGCAGAAGACTAGCACCCCTCATTTCAATGATAATCATTTATCAAATAATAATAACAACAATGACGAGTTTCAAGTAGGGAATAAGTATGAGGAAAGAAAATCCAAGATTACTGCAAGGAAAAGATGGAAGATATTAGCCAAAGTTCTTTTTAATAAAAATAAGGATGAGTTAGAAGACATATCTGTGAGAAGATTTACGTCTTTTGGAATATTCTCTCCCACTTCCCAGGATGAGGGCTGGCTGGAATATACAACACAAGACAAGAAATTCTCCATTTTTATTCAGCATTTACATGAAATGTTCTCTGCAAAGGATCTTATTGGGTTCAACAACACAGGGAACATATGTGTGTGGCCTTCTGAAGAAACCCTTGCTCTACATGTTACATCCAATTTGAAGTTGTTCAAGAACAAATGTGTGATGGAGTTGGGAGGTGGAATGTCCTGTCTCGCTGGTCTTGTAGCTGCCAAGTATGGACAAACGCAGTGTGTTCATGTTACTGATGGCAATTCTAAGTCAATTGAAAATGTGCAAGGTATAATTAAACGTAACAATTTACAAGACAAAGTTCAATGTTCAGTATTAAAATGGCAAGATGTTAAACAAAATGGTGCTAATTCTATAGTTTTAAAAAAATATGATATTATATTGATCGCCGATTGTTTATTTTTTGACGAAGTTCGAGAAGATTTAATCAACACTATATGGCTGTATCTATGTGATGATGGAGTAGCGTATGTGATGGCACCACAAAGAGGAAATACTCTGGATATGTTTGTGGCTACCTCACAGCGTATCGGCTTCTCTTGTAAGAAGTTGGAGAGGTATCATCCCGAAATATGGAGCAGACATTTGAATCTTGTGGAGGTAGACATAAACTACGATCCGAGTCTACACTACCCCATTCTAGTCACCATGAGTAAGGCTATTTAATTCTCTGAAACTTTGAGTGTAGACCATGGAAGAATAAATTATTTACATTATATCCAAAGTATTTATATATACAAATATATACTGAATTATTACTATTATAACACCATTAGGTACTTGTTATGACATATGTGCAATGTATTATTATATTTTTCTCTCTGATTCTAGGTAAACTTTATAATGTAAAAGTAAAAACTATTTATCACAATATATAGGATCAATTTTCCTCACTAGACAAATTTTAATTAATAGACGTGCATAACTTACAATATATAAAACATATCGTCGGTCTGCCTTGCATATTGTAAAATATAAATATGTACAAAGTATATTACAGATCACAGGACTCTTATGTATTATTTCTATATTATATATTGCGCATTACCTTACAAGATATTACAACATTCTGTATTCCAAACCTGTATAATATTATGCTAGTGTTAAGATTCTGCAAATATTTTCTCTTTACAAACATTGTTAAAATAAAAATCTGTTTTGTTAATAAATTAACTGTTTTCAAAACAACTAAATAATCGCATAAGCTATACAGCAATTTGATTGTTTTTGAAAAATACAATTCAAATATTTTCAGATGACTGTAAAGTTTTTTCTTTCATTGCTTTACTATTTAATCAATTTAATCTTCAATATTACACTCATACCAAAGCCGTATTTTATTGAGTTTCTATACTGTAACAGCCTTCTTGAGATAGTTTTCACCATGATTACATATCAAAATGAAACTGATATTTTACTTTGATAATTGTTGCAAACTGGGCCGACAATATAATATCTATATATTTTTCAATGTGAATACTGTAATGGACCACTACTTAGAGTATTTTATATCATAATATTATGATGACACAATAGCATTGTGTTGATACACAAAGTAATCTCAATTGAATACTTATTATCTTTATGATTACTTAGTTTTCTTTATGTTTTTGTAGTGCCAGAATAAGACTGACATAGGCTAGCAAATTATACAATTGTTATAGAGATTAAAGAACATTATTAATTTTTGGAAACAATCCAAAGACTTTATAGTATGTCTTAAAGTATTAGTTAGTGTGTGATTTCAGACATGCAATTTTGTGCCAAATTTTCATGATAGTTTTTTTTTATTACTTTAAATCGAGTTTCCGCAATATTATTTTTATTTATGGATGTTTTTAATAAATTGTTATTGAAAAAATACGTTTGAAGATTACAAAAAAAATATAACATAATTATGAACAACATATTGGCACATGTTAGCCACCACATAATTTATATATTTCAAAATATACTTAATAACATAGTTTTGTTGTGTTAATGGCTTCGATGATTTAAACAATGTCTGTTATTTTAAAAATATTCTTTATTATTACTTATGTTGTACGATTAAATATTTTTTTTTTCAAAATAAAAAAGGAAACCATGAAATGTGCACATAATTAAATTGAATTTAACAAAAAATTATATTACCAAAAGTGATATATTTATATAGTTGAAACAATATATGTACGAAGTTAGTTTAGATTGAGTGAAATAAGATTTGATGGAATCTAGAATCCCGTCTAGAGCAGGGATGCACAGATTTATAGGGAACAGGAGTCACTCGCGAAGATTTAAGCGCAGGACGGGCCGCTATAAGAAAATTAACACTAAAAGTTTCAATTCTTAGAAATGCTCAAACATTAAAATTCCTCCCCCCCCCCTGTCGCCGAATTTACAAAATGGTATGGGAATTTGAAATATTTCAAAAACTCATCAGTTTTCCTAAAGAATATTTACTCGAATTATTAAGTATCCGGTACTTTTACCGAATATCCGATATCACTGGTAAATTTTTTTTTTTATTATATAATTCGCTGGCGAGCCGCAGATATACCGACCATGGGCCGCGGTTTGTGCATCGCTGGTCTAGAGCAAAAGGACCCTTAGGGTATTGTTCCAAAAATGTTATTTTTTTATAACAATAGTTATATTGGTCTTGCGATAGTGAATCTTTTTGTAATGAATAAAATTTAGTGGAATATAAACTTGTCCATTTGAAACTAATGTATCTACATAAGTATGAAAACCAATCTTTGATCTATTATTCTGTCTTCAATTAATCTCAAATAATAGACTTTTAGTTTATACTTAATTCTTCTCTAATGTTTCATATATAATAGATTTTCTTTTAGTTTCTTCACATTCCTTTTAAACAAATATATGTTATAATAATAATATGATAAGCCAAATGAATAATCTATTTATTTTTCACGCAGATACTCAAGATATTTTCATATATCACATTGTTCCCTTTATTGCAATAGACTAGTACTTAAAAATCAGCACAATTGTATAAGTGATATTAATTAATAATTATAGGTATTTTCAGCATTACATGCATATTGTATTTTCCATATTATACCAAACCGTAGTACAGTGTAGCTAGCTATAGCCTAATAATGATTGTGTATTTATGTTTTATGAATTACTAAGCATTTGTTATGTGTAACAGCTTAAATATGATCTGATTGATTGTTAACTGTCGCTGTCAATTATAGGGAATTATTATATAAAATCATGAATAGTTCTGGAAAATCTCCAGTGGAAGTAGTTATAGAACCATTTGTGTTCTTTGCAAACTGCCTAATCATAAATATATTGGATTTATTAAATCAAAATTATTTTGTTTATTTTTGAAAATATAAAAATCTGTTTTTTACTCAAATGTGAATAATGATCTATAATATCATAGGTTAGTCCTTTTTGCCAAGGAATGTAGGTTGTATTTAAAGAATATATATTTATCAAGTATTTTTGAACAAATATCGAAAAGACATTTTGATTTTAGTTGAATGAAGTTTCGAGTTAATGTGGGATTAACTAGTCAACCTTTTTTGTAAGTTACTTTAACTTTTAATCCAATATTGGAATTAAAACAATTTGCCAAAATGGAGTCATTGATATAGTCAATAATTATGCATGACCTACCTGTTCGAGCAATGTCAATGATAATTTGAATTAAGTAGTTGTATGTTTTGAAATTTGTTTGTCTACGAGTTCGTCGGTAGCCTGGAGGTTGTCTCAGCCTCGTGAACAAGGGGTCCGTGGTTTGATACCAGGTGCCGACAAACTCCCCTTTCACGACACAAGCTTTTAGTAGCTTACTGTGAAAGGTGTATAAAAGGTTCTATTTGGGTTTATAACAAAAACCTAGATACATCATTTTTTTTTAAATATTGTTGGTGAGATTAAATTTGTTAAATTATTAAATGTATGCTATTTTATGTTGTACATAAAATTTGTTGATGTTTTACGATAATACCAAAAAATTTAAACGAGTGTCAAATTTGTGCTCAGAATTATTTAAGTTAACTTTAATATTTATACATTAATAATATGTGGTTAGTACCCATATTGGGTAGAATATTTTCTGAAACCCTTAATACAACTTAACCGAATTGATGTATTTGAAATATTCTTAATATTCAATGTTAATGTTAATTTTTTATGTCAATTGTAAATAACCAGTCATTCATCTAACATTCAATGTAACAATGATCTTAAACTATGATTTGTTACTCAATTTAGTCAATATTAGTATATTTTCATACAATCAATGTAACTGGTTTATATTTAAAGATGTTTTTTGGAGACACTGAATTTATTTTGTATAGTATTACAGTTAGCAATTTTTCTTTAAAAGTATCTAATTATCTTATAAATATATCAAACTTTAATGTTGTCATTATGAAAAAAGTTTATCTTCTTTTCATTTCACGTGACGTTTATGTTGTTCCTATTTTTGTAGAGAAGGCTAGTAACCTATACCATCTTATAATATATTTATTTTGTGCAATGAAGATTTTCATTATTTTTTGTAATAAAAATAGCCATTCACATTTTTTTACACACTCTTGCAGTGATTTCAGTTGTCTATAATACTATAAAAACCTTAGTTAAATAAATAGTGGAATATGTATGCTGTTGATTTTATGAATGTCTTTAATTTTATGTTATTTACGTAACATATTTTGAATAATTGTTATGTTTTAAGTTGTTGTCTCACATAGAATAGTCCATTAACCACATCATAGCATTATTGTATTTTTTTAATGTCTTGAAACTTGGATCAAAAAATACTCGGTTTTGCCAATTCTCAAATACAGTGAAAATGTTATTTTATGTAATACATAGACACACCTGATACTTGTTATGTCTAAAGCTCTTCTAGTAACAAACTAAGCTTCTTTTACACAACATGAGATTTGTAATGGTTCCCCATTACACACTCCAATGAATTGTCATATATTGCTTTTAAAGTAAATGACTAATATCTGACGTAAGTAATTAATTAAATATAAGTAAATGACGCTCTGAATGGAGGAGGCTGGTTTCTGCCCTGTGCTCCCGAGAGGAGCGTTGTGGGCGATGATGATGATGATGATGACTAATATCTAGTACAAATATAATTGTGTGTAGAAGATATTTCTTTGTGAAATGTTACCATTTCTTTTTATGTTATAATAATTTTTAGAATGCACATACTATTTTGTTTTCTTTAGAATCTTCTTCTTCTTCTTAATCTTAATAAAACCCAAAAGTCTGTTTACGTAGGAAGTTCCTCTTGCTATGTGGAGACCCAGCTGCCCTTCCATTATTTTGGGGGGCTTACCTGGTCAGCACCGTCACTCAGGTGGTCCATGTACGATAATATTTGGGATTCTAGTATTGTTCATCCTTTGGACGCGTTCATATCAATGTCTCTGCCATTGTCTTCCCCACCTAACAGCATTTTAGATCTTACATCTCTCGGGCTGCGGTGTTTCTGACACAGTCTCATAGGGTTTTTCCAGCAGTCGCTCGCAAAGTTCGCATCTCTGTAGTTCTTAGTATACTTTTGGTTTTGACTATGTCCGCCCTTGTTTCTATGTCATTCGTGAGCATTGGATGCACACATGTCTTGTTAGTTGTGGATCTTACTAGCTGTTCTTATGTTTTTGTTCCTTCAGATATTTTCTCTTAAATAGCCAGCTGCAGCTTTATCAACCTGTGGTCGCATTTCTTTGGAAATATCATGAGAACTTATTAGCTCCCTGCCAGGATACCTAAACTGTATTACTTGTTCGATTCGCTAGTCACCTATGTTTAATTCACATTTTATTTATTTATCAATTCATTCATTCAAGTAATTCTTCTGAGATTGTCTGGGTACTAAAATGATAATATTGTATTTGGAGCCGACTTCATTGAATTTAGTTTAATTTGTTGTCGCGTTACTTAAAAAAATATCTGCTCTTGCAATGTCATTTTAAATCAGTATTGTTAATTGTTTTATTTTCGTAGAACAATTTATTTTTCACAAAGTTCTCCCGTTCCGCAGAACAGATTTTATTTATTTATTTATTTTATTCTTCTTGCACATCATCATTCATATAACAAATAAATATAGCAATATACACAAGAAAAAATGTGATGATGTGCAGTGGCGAGATTATCACTATATAGTGATTTCTTCCATCTAACCACAAATTTATTTATTTATTTCTTTTTGAATAAGTACATAAGTATATTCACTTTCAAAAACACATTTGCATAATGACTTATATTGCATTTTTTATAATTAACCAATATCTAATTTATATATACTCTTGATTGACACCCAAATTTGCTTGTGGCTGTTGTTAATATTCAAATATTTATACCTATATCATCCCTCTTCTGACTAACAGTTGTATCTGCCTAAATGTGAATTGTTCAGGAGGGCGTTTTTTGTGTTTTTTACGTCCATATTTTAGTTCTCCTAGTTATATGATACAGTGTAAATATATTACATTATTTTATTTGTACCTATTCTTATATATCTCAGAATCATTTTTGTGATGAAATTTTGAGGAATTAGTAGATAGGTACAACACGTTCAATTCAGAATAAATCGTAAATATGACAAAAAATCAGAAGGCTATTCCAGAATAACGGTAACAGTTACAAGTGTGATCTTCAGTGAGAACATGCAGGGCACATATAAATACACATTGGTGATCATAACTCAATTTCGCCAAAAATGTCAGATATGACAGTTAGTCAGAAGAGGGACGATATGTGACAGTCATTTCTTGCGATGGAGTACTTTATGTTAAAAAGTTTGAACACACATGATATGCTGGCTGATTTAGGTGTCGTTTATATGACAGTATTTTTAGTTACTCCTTGTAAATCTGGAATATTCACGACATATTTTTTTTAGAAATATTCATAGAACCCCATTCACCAGAACTCGTGGTGTCATTGTTCAAAATTTGAAGACTTGAAGTAATCAAATGCATCAAATAACCATGTTGTGTCAATGTTGATGTTCAATTAATATTTGTGTTTACTATGTGTCTAAATGTTTCTTTTAAAATGTCTAATCATCGTTGGTGTCATTGATGTTTATCACTTTCATGTTTAAAAAGTGAATAAATAATCAAAACACACATTATCATTAAATAAGGAAATATCATTACTTACTATTGTAAACGTATTGTATAAACATTATTCTGCTATATGCAATGTCCATTTTATGAATCTCTTAAGATTTCTTCTTATTAATCTCATGTATTACTCCTCTATGAATGTTCCTATCTCTTCATGGATAATGTATTAGTGTGTTGTAATATATATTATTACTATATATTGTCCTGTAATTCTTTTATTATTAGATAGTAAAATATAAATAACTACTTCTTCTATTCCTCTTTATCTAAATTTTAACTCATAAATGTGCTCTCTTAACTATAGAGATAAGTAAATATTATGTTGTCATTCTAATCTCTTTTTCTTAGTTTGGTTAATTGGTCTATGATTATTTTTATGTGTCCCCTAATATTCGAGTTCTAGTCATTTAGGTATTGAATCTTGAATTTGTTTAATACTACTATCAGAATATTAAGTTTTTGAGTTGGAAATATAAAAACTATTAAAATAAATTTAAAATATAGAGATGCATCACTCTTTTAAGAGATTCTCAAAAACATATTCATGCCAATAATCGCGAATCTGCATGTTTTTATTGCATGCATAGATATTTGTATTGAAATTATTTAATGCCTTTAAAAATAAATTTAATGAAACATTGATATCATGTACGATTGTGAAATGGTGTGTAGTCCAAGAAAAAAAAACTTAATTTGAAACTGTGATATTGTTTCTTAGTGGAAAGAAATAAAATTTACTATGATTTCCTAGTAAATATTTATTTAATCTAGGTACAACAATAGTGTTGTAATGAATAGAAGTTTAAACCAACGCCTGTAGAACAAAAAAAAATAGAATTATATACTTACCTATTATGCTGAACAAATTCTTGGAACTTTTTTATTGTTAACCGCAATTTAGAATATATAAATAGAGTTATAATAGTGTTGTTTACCTCTTAATTTTTCTTCTGGAATCCTTACAAGTAGGTACATAATTCTACTGTCACAATTTCTTTTCAGTAAATAAACTATTTTATTAGTGTATTTTATACACTTATTAATCTGTTATAATTATTATGTTTTAATGTGTATTTTTAATAACTTCCAAGAAATAGTTTACGTAACGAATGAAACAATTGCAAAATGAGTGCACAAATGATGATTATTTTCATAGTTGGAGAAGAGTTTTAAACTCTTTATTTTGTTGATTGATTGTTACAAATGTTATTGATGGTCTCAGAAGAGTATATTATTATTATATAATTATATATTTTTGCCTTGTTGTTTGTTATTAACACAATGATGGGATTATTTTAATTACTATTAAATGTCATGTTACATGGAAAATAGTATTTTATTTGTATTTACTACCCCGCATTTCATTTAACTTGAAAAATAAAATATACTGATTTGTCATTTTATGGCCGTACATCTCTTGCAGAATTTAAAAATAATTATCGATCTTCATTCATTCTAATCTTGCCTGTTAGATTCTCAGCTGTCTTTAGTATCTAGCTCGTCCATGAGTGTGCAACAAGAATGTATAATTGCTACAATACTATTTATGGGCCAACTTCATTGCAAAACACATCATTTTTGATATCTCTACTTAGTTTTCAATAATGCTTTTGTAACAAACTGGAATTTTTTCCTTTCAGGACGGACTACTGGAAATCAAACGAGAAGAAATATTGTGACTTCTGTAAATGTTGGTTGACAGACAATAAAATTGTAAGTTTAAAATATTTCAATGTTATAAAATGTTTTAGATAATAATTCTATCTTTCATCTTCAATTTAGTAAACAATATTCACTCTTTGATCCACCTAATGTGTTACTTCAAAATATCATGTCTTTGATCCTAAATATATAACAAAACAATTGTTACTTTAGTATATTCAACAATAATAAATGATAAAATAAATATTAGTTTTTTTAGTCTAATGGTGATACAGCATTAAAAAAATCACTGAAATAATATATTATGTGAATCCTAAATTTAATTTTCTCTAAATGTTACTGGTTATTTCCTTAAAATATCAAAAATAGTATTATGTATAACTTGGTGTATTAAAAAATTATTACTTACAGACTATCGCAACACACGAAGGAGGTAAAAAGCACAAAGAAAATGTGGCTAAGAGAATATCGGAGATCAACAAAAAATCCACTAAAGATCACAAGATTCAGTTGAAAATTGATGATGAGATGAGTAAGATGGAGAAAAGTGCCATGGCAGCGTATATGAAGGATATACAAAATAATGCAGATTTGACTTCTCAGGTAATCGATACACATTTTAATTGAAGTAATACTTTATATTATATTAGATGTTCAGTAGCATTATAGAGAATTATATATTTCTCATGCTGCTGTCTACATGGCGCCTTCACAACACAAGTTGTTGTTTTGTATCTACTAATCACATAGGCTGGCTCTTTCTTAGTGATATTCAATGTAAAAATAGTCAATTTTACCAACTTTCCCAACATGTGGAGAATTTTACTGAAATGTATCCAATGATCGAACAAGTAACACAGTTTAGGTACCAAGACAATGAACTACTTAGTTCTCACGATTTTCCCAAAGAAATACAACTAGATGTAGATAATGCTGCAGCTGTAGCAGGCTATTTAAGAGATGATATCTAAAGACACAAGAACAGCCAGTAAGTTTTGCTTCTATAAGACATCTTTTGCGTCCATTACTCATGTATGGCATAGAAACGAGGGCAAACACAACTTAAAACAAAAGTGTGTTATAAATTGTGGCACCCACTAGGAAAACCCCCAAAATGATGAAGGACAGCTGGGCCTCCACATAGCAAGAGGATATTCAGACATGAACAGACCTTTGGGTCTTACAAAAGTCAAGCCACTCATTCATACCATCACGGCATTTCACATATCACAAGTGGGGTAGCCAGCGGACTAACTGCATGTCATAAACATGTTCTCGTCCTCTCTGAGCCAATAAATGTTTGTGATGGGTGGCATACCTCATCACTGAATTGAATATGTTAAACATCTTATATAAGTAGTTTTACAAATACCTGCTTTTTACAGGACACGCAAAATTTTCGCAAATGTGTGGGAGACCTATCTTTACTTAGGGCTCCACGGCTGTATAGTTAGTCACCTTGAAATATAAAGAAAACTATTTGTTTAAAATTCAAGACCTTTTTTTCTTGTGTTGCAGTTAATAAATGAAAAGTTACAAGAAACAGACAGTGTACTATCTATGAAGGATATTGTTGATCCAAATACACATCCCAAAACAGCTCCAACCTGTTCTTATAAGTCAACAACAGAAGGAAAGGAAAAGAAACAGAAAAAGGATAAATCGTAAGTTAATGATATTACTAGCAGTGTGAATAACTGAAACGACTGACTTTCATGAAACAGTTTTCATTTAATAATTGACAAAACAAAATTTTATACAAAGGTGTTTTGTTGTGCCATTTTTGAGTTTCTATCAAATTATGTGGAAATATTTTAGGAATGTATATAACAACAATCAAAATTATAAAACATTTTGAGTTAATTAAATAATCTCTTAACTACAAATTGAATTTTTATGCAAAACGTTAGCATATAAATTAGTAACTTTGCTTATGTTTTCGGCATTCACAATATAACAATTTCTAGACATGATATGATTTTTTAGATTATTGTGTAATAATTGTTATTTTTTGAGCTTTTTATTTGCTACCGCGGTTTCGGTGGAGCGTCATTCTAATACTTTTAAAAGTTTTAGATTAACGCTCGTTAATGGTGGACGCTCCACCGAAACCGCGGTAGCAAATAAAAAGCTCAAAAAATAACAATTATTACATAATAATCTAAAAAATCATATCATATAAATTAGTAGACAAATTTCATGTCCACAAGGTCTTGAGATTTGAATGTTGTGAATATAACCCATAAGTAGAAGAATAGACAAATTAATATGTGAATTCATTCACTGCTTTGACCATTTTCCTAAATTTTGTATTGGCACATTTTATAACTAAAAGCTCTTGCTTTTCCGGAAAAAATATAATGAGCAATATATAATCTCTCTTTAATTTTTAATGTTTATTGACCAATTTTATTTGTTTATTTTTATTAGTTACAAAATTTTAATACATCTGAATATATATTGCAGAAAATCAAAAGATAAATCAAGTAACCCAGTGGCCCCCTCAAAACCTCCTAGCACAGCAATGATGGGACCACAACCTCGGGCTGATGATCCATATGGATCATGGACCACTGTTAATCCAGAGTAAGTTTCTTCTCTGTAATACATTTATAGATCTAATAAAAACATACTTTTACTTTCTTAGTTTTGAGTTACATATACCAAGTATTGTTGAATGGAAGTAATGTACTAGTTGCAGCTTTGTTTATACTTGGCATCTTCATGACTATCCAAATTTTACCTTTTAAGTAAATGGAGAACTTTCCCTTTGCCATGCTCCATAACTTTCTGTCATTTTAGTATAATATTAATACTATGTATTTCCTTACTTTTAAATAATATAGTCATTTGTGACTCCCTGTTAATGATAAATGTAAGAAATACATAATGAAGAGTCTTCAATAGTAAGCTATTTAAAAGTAAACTCATTGTTTTTTAGACCTGCTATTGACTTAGAACTCCCAGAACGAAAATACGCAGCACCCACTGTAGCACCAATTGTCCTGGAGCCTGAAAAGAAGTTCAAAGAGAAACAAATCGTCAAACTCGAAGATACAGAGTTTTGCAGCACAGAATTTAAGAAGAGAAAAATTAACAGTAATGCAAAGAGAAATACACGACAGAGGTTAGATGACGACTAAAACATATCGGATGTTAATTAAGATTATGTGAAGTAATTATTTTTTCATTTATCATACCAAATGATGTGTATGAGATTTGTTTATTTTTAATGCAGTACATAAATGCGATATCCATTTATAAAAGGAACCTTATGTGTTTTGTGTTTGTAGTAAAATAATTATTCTGAAGATTTTTCCCATTTACATAGTTACCTTTGATATGAAGTTCTATTGTACTGTTAGGAAAAAGGGAGTATCTCAATTTATTGTGCATCCTTGTTTTGTATTTTCATGTACGAACCAGTATTATTTCATGTGTGCCGTAATTACTCAACATTCCTCATTTCAAACCTTCCTTCTTTTTAATAAATACGTTTTATATTTTGTATAAAAATATGAATTGATTGATTAATAAAATTATGAACTATAAAATTGCTGTTTTCTTTATTTTACCTACTTTTACTGAAGAATTTCAAAGTGAATGTGAGAAGTGGGTTATATTTAATTATACATACCATCACGCCGCTTCCCTCGCGGGGTAGGCAGAAAGGATCGAGCGCCACTTCCTTCTATCCTTGCATACATCTTTCGCTTCCGTCACTGTCATACAATTCCTCATGCATGCTCTCCTGTTCAATGTGCTCAACACAGAACCGTTCTGTAGGATTTGATTTAAACGATCTTGTCATTTAATCCTCGGGCTTCCACGTCTCTGCGCACCATTCCTCTCAGCCAAATAAATCTTATATCATCTATTTTTGAGAGATTAACTTGGTAACAATTTCGAGATATTTTGAATTGTTTTGAACGAGTATTCTACAATGCACCTTTGTTACTTGATTGTATATAGATCGATTTCAGCATACCGTTGCTATCTATGAGCGAAATAATACTAGTATGGTGAAATCGATTGCGATCTATTTACAATCAAATAACAAAAGTGCATTGTAGAATACTCCTTTGAAAACATTCAAAATACATTTAATTACTATGATTCTTAATTTTATACCACAAAGTTTCTCAGACAAAGAACAATGATAAAAAAAGTGGTACTTTTTTATAGAAAAAATTGTGCCAACTGATTTGTATCATTTCTGGCAATGTGTTGTTGATCCAAAATTATGTTCCATTGAAGAAACCAGTCCAACTCGTAATCTCTATAAAAACTGATAACATCTGGTTACTTTAGTTGAAAAGTATAACTAAGAGTGTTGTGAGCGGGTTTATATGTTTTCTAGTGAACATCTCCAGTAGTTCCATTTGTGCTCTATATTGTTTTATTATATCGTCGTTGCATATTCAAAAAGAGGTACGTGTGAACATTTTTATTTAGGTATACTCTTTAAAAACTGCTCATTAGGGCATTAAAATTGTTTGGAGTTTTTATTGGCATGTTTGTGATATTACTCTTTAAGTATTGAATTTTAATATTTGATACTAAGAATAATTTTATAAAAGGGTTATGATGTCATTATAAGCAGTTTATTCTAGAAATGTCAAAACATTTATAAATTCACATACCCCTTTTTGAATATGCAACAACGATATGTTTCAATTCATATAAAATCCTGATTCTTATTTTTCTTCAAAATGCTCATCTTTATAACTTTAGTTAGTTCATGATTTGTTTTATCTACATTGATCATATCGATTTTTGAAGTATATATTGTATTGCACTGGCTAATGACCTTATGTAATAAAGAAAAAAATATATGCAAAGCAACTCGTGAGGATTACAATAATGAAAATAAGAAATCCAGGGTCAACGAATATTATTTCATATATTTTCACATAAAATATACAGATCAGCAAAACTGTCAATAAATAAATCATAATAATAAACACAATAGTAGTTATTTATTTAATTATTTATTCTAAAAACATTTATCTTACAAAATATAGTATTATAATACACATTTATTTTTTATCACATTCTTTTAGAAAGATTGAAAGACTATATAGTGAGCACCTACATATATATTCAATTTTATAATATGTATATACGGCAACAATCATCATAGTATGTACCTATATGAAAGTATTTTATATGATAACATTGTTAATGCTCGTGGAAATCATTTGGAATGATACGTTGGAAATATTTTATGAAACGAGTCAAATTCACATTTTGTAATGAAAGAACATTTCAAAATATTATACATACTCTCTTTATAATATAATGGAGTGAAAAACAAGTTCTTATTTTAAACATGACAGATTCTAAACTTTTTCCAAATTTAAACATGTGAGGTAGTCGGCAAAATGGTGACAATGTTATAGATTTTGAAATAAGGTTCAAGAATTCAGTTACACATTGTCATCAAATTGTTATAAATATATAAGGAGTTAATAAATATTGGCAGTGTTGTGAATACACAAAGTATTCAAATTACGTTACTGATTTACAATTACATTAAAAGCAAATGTTACAAAATATGATGAAATACTTCTCTTAATACTGTGTGAACAAACTCAATAATTATAAAGAATATGAAAATATTGAGAGTAAATTGGTGTTAAATAAAAATAGTGTGGGAAGGAAAAAAATGCTACAAATGTTGTCATTGATTTTGAACTTCTCAAGTAAAATTTAAATGAAAAATTGCCTTTATATACTTTCAATTTTGTTACTTTCATTTAACAAAAAATGGATATATTTTTATTCATTACAGTTATGCTCTCCTAATCCATCCATTTAATATTTCATTTTTTTTTTTAATTATTTCATACTCTTTTAATTATTCTTAAGGCATTCCACCTAAAAAGCTGCTTGAAACAATAACTAATATAGATTTATGATTTAATGCAATGAAAAATTACATAATTTACTTAATCAGCAATAATCAAACTTAGCATAGTAGTGATTGAATCGTTTCATAAAACATTTTACATAATGGGGTGTTCACATTTGGCGAATTTCGTTTGCATAAAAAACAAAATTAACCAGACACCCATTGATCGTCACACCTGTTCACACAGTCCATCGATATAGAAACGATCTGTCAGATGTACTTTGATTTTGACATTGTTTTCAAAATGGCGGACGTCGAGATGGAGATCGCAAAGTGTTTATTTTCAGTCGAAAATGTTACAGTAGAGTTTATAAGGTGCCTTTTAATTAAGGAAAAAAACGCCACAAACCAACAACAAAGATAACAGCTGTCACGAAGTGGGAGAAATTATAAAATGTATAGGTTATAAAGATTTTACCATAGATACGGACGCCGCGCACATCTACGCACGCGCGAATCGCTCCACCAAATTAAAAAGTTGAAAAGTGGGTCAACTTGAGACAATATCGTTTTTATCGTTTCAAACTAGCTGTCATTTTGTTCACGCGGTTCAAATGGCTGACGATATTTTGTTTCCTGGCGATATTCACCATATGTGAACACCACATAAGGTACAATATAAGAAACAATAACAAACACATTGACTATAAAATATGACACAATAATAGAAACCATCACCATGACACGTGTTCTTAAAATTAAATTGTTATACCAAAAACCGAACCAACCCATGTGTGTATTTTACTACAAATAATTATGGTAAGGGATGCTCTATATTACATGTATAAATCGTCCATTTATACACGGATTAGTTTTGCACTAAAAGATGTAAATTTCTTCAATATCAAATCAATTATTAAATCCACCCAAATTTATAGGAGTGCTTGATATATGATTAAGAATTATTATAAAATATTATTATTAACAATCAAACACTTTTGTATCCATTTTAAATTTGTTTTATTTATAACAATTTCAGTTACAATATAACCATCTTCAGTAATAAACATCTCATCCCTTCTGCCATACCAACCATTACTACTCCATTATAATTATTGTATGTGTATCATCTGATTCTTTATTTTAAATTTGTTTTATTTATAACAATTTCAGTTACAATATAACCATCTTCAGTAATAAACATCTCATCCCTTCTGCCATACCAACCATTACTACTCCATTATAATTATTGTATGTGTATCATCTGATTCTTTATTTTAAATTTTTGTATTGGCTTATTTACTACTATTTATTTGTTTATCAGTTACATAACAAAATCAATTTACATAAAAAAAAGTGATAATATGCAGTGGCGAGATCATCACTATATTAGTCGTTTCTTCATCTAACCGTTAATTATTAAAGAAATTTTAGCCAAAAATGTTATAAATAAAACAATTCAAAAGTGGATAGATGGTTTGTTGTTAATAATTTCATTAATATAATTTTCAAAAAGTTACACTAGAAAAAAATTATTATTTACAAGAATTATAATAAGGAATATCATCGGTGGTGATGGAATTTTGACATGATATGATACAAATTAAAACAAGTTTAATATTTTAATACTAATACAACAAATAAGTAATTATTAAATTGATGATAATAATATTTCAATGATTTCACAACAAACTTCCAAAGGACAGATTTCTTTGCCAATAACACTAATTACTCAACATCGACATGAGTAGTCTCAATAATATATCAATAAAATATTATCAATATAGGATATTTATAATACAAGAGAGAGAATAAATATTTAAAGTTTAATTAACAAAGGGAGGAATGAGATACAGAGAGTACAAGAGGATAAATTTTAAAACATTAGGGACGAATTAAACAATTATCAATTATTACATTTATCAAACATTCTATCAATCATCACATATAATTAATTCAATAGAAGAGTTCATATCATTCTTTCGCAACACAATATGATTTTTCCAAAATTATTTCAATTTCTGACTCATTTCCTATTTATTTATAATCAGTGGAGCATGTCGATTACATTATAAATCAAATATTCTTCACACAATTTATTTTCGGGAGACAATGTGATGTAGACTTTGGAATTGTATTATTTAGTGATGCATGTCAATGATTCTATTGATTTTTATCAGCTGACATTAACTACAAACACCTCATACTTTTAATGTATTAGGTTCTTATCGCAATTCCAAAAAAAATAGCAATATCTAAAATCCATGTCCAACTAAATAAATGTTAAGATAGCGCATTCAATCCGTGACAAACATGATATGGTGATAAATGAAAATCTTCTTAAGAAGATCAATGGTTTAGATTTTTTTTGTAGAATATCTATGACTAAAATTGTGTTCAAAGAAAGTGTATGTTTACATTGTGAAAAAACGTATTAAGTATTTAAAAAATTTATAAGATAACAGCACAGATAATTTTTCACAGCAATGATTACACACTCAAACGCTTTCATCAGATAGCTTAACTTATGTTTTGAATATACAAATTTTTTGTTGGCACATAGGTTTAAAAAATAATGAAAACTATGAATTTTCAAACAGCATTCGCTTATATCTTTTTGTTTCAGACTAAGGTTTTAAGTTACTTACTTATAGTGATGAAAAATAAAATATAATCCATAAAGAAAAAGAGCACAAAAATATTATTGGAGAAGTTGAAAAATTAAGTATAAGTATATGAAATTGTTATTAAAATTTGGAATCAAATTTAAATAACACATACCATACCGTATATGCACCTTTCATTTTTGTAACTGGCAATAAATTTATCAAGTCTTTTTATGTGATGACTGATAGAGATGAACAAAATATATATACCATTGATTAACCTTGATGGATAATATATATATAACATGGATATCTAATACACAATATGTATCTCTATTCTACATACGAATATTCCAAAAGCTTAATATGGTAGTATGTTTTTCATTACACGTAATATATATGTGATATAATAATAATATTATGTAGGTATTATCATTATTATTTCATGACTAGTGAAGACATCAAAAACGGCAAGTCTTTCATTAACTATACATTATTTATAATACAGAGCCCTATCAATAGATACACAATAATTACAATACACAAGGAAAAACATTTTTAAGTCCAGTGATAGGGTACAAATATTGCGTAAACAATTTTAATTTTAAACTGAAATCACAAATACGAAGCGATAACTTTTCACTCATTCTCACAATGCAGAGATCGCTGTAGCCAAAACGTCTTCTTAGAACTATTAACAGAAGATGATTTTCTCTCGTTATATTAATTGTAAGTTACTATAAACAAAACATAAAACAGTTTGTTAAACAATTCATTTCCTATGAGCTTCTTTACGATTCTAATAAAAATTTATTAGTATCTAATAATTTCGTAAAATCTTGGCAACTCAGATGCAGACGAAACTATAATTCAACAATTCATTTGATGATATAATGCTGAGCTATCATAAAAACCAAATTCATGGTGAGAGAAATGTTCATATTATAAGTTAAAATTTTTATTGAGACTATATACCATAATAACTTTATGCATAACTGTTGTTAACCATAGTAAACTAACGTTTGATGATGTATATACTTAATCAATATTTATTAATAGTTACAAAGTCCATCACAATAGACCAATGAATTGGTTCTAAGTGGTGATGCAAAGTATTATTACACAAACAGTTTTGTAATCCCTTGAGGATTGGGAACTCATTTACTATGATTGCTGTCCATAAGTCCTTTACATACATCGACTATGTGCTGGAATATATTGAAAGAAATGTAATGCACAAAATGCTGATAAATGAAGAAATGTATTGCATAAAATGCTGATAAATGAAGAAATGTATTGCATAAAATGCTGATAAATGAAGAAATGTATCGCATCAAATGCTGATAAATGAAGAAATGTATTGCATAAAATGCTGATAAATGAAGAAATGTAATGCATAAAATGCTGCGGGGTTAGTTGGAGGACATCGCATTCTAGCGATAAACTCGCTCTCTGAACATTGAATTGTATAACCGATATTTTTATGATACTTTGTATTGATTTGAAATACTGTAACCAATGTACAGTGAAGAATAAAACAAATAATAATAAATAAATAACTCCAAATTCTACACCTATTATAATTGTAAATTGTAATAAGTATGTAATTTGTACGTGTATTACCATCGCGGTATATTTCAAAATTGGGGTAGCCAGCAGAATAACTACAAAGTAAGTATGCAAGTTGTTTTCTCTGTGCCAGAATAAAATTAATATGTTGATGTTCTTCTAGGTTTACTACATCTCATTTGTCTCCCTCCTTCATCTTGGCGTTTCAAAACGAAACGAGTGAAAACGTCAAGACAAAGGAGGGAGACCAACGAGACACGGTAAACCCGGAAGAACATCAACATCTATAAATGAAGACAGAGAAAGCCTACAACTAATAAAATTAAGACATTTAGAATATAAATTATATTTAATTTCAAGAAACTATAGGAACTATTTCAGAACGTAATCATTTCCAATTGAAGTTCTTGAAAGTGTAAGTAATTTTCAGTATTTTTTAAACCGTATTTTTGTTTAGTAATGTAATACGTCCTAAACGGTGACAGGAAAATTATTCGAATCACAATTATTCGAATTGACAATTCTTCGAAAAAATATTTGTACGAATTCACTTTTTTTCGAATGGCAATTATTTGAATCCACAATTATCAGAAAACACAATTGTTCAAATTTTCATACGTTATATTGGTAACAACTATCATCCGAAACACAATTCTTCGAATTTTTATTATCAAGACAGATAATATTGCTCCTATTTTCGGCGAAAAGTGACTCGCTTAGCAAAGTAATATTATATAATACGACTCAGTTAGTAATCGATTTATTTAAATAGTGTCAAACGTTTGGAAAAATAATTTAAATATATTTATAATTAGGTATGAATGCAATTGGCTCATTTTCTTAAGAAACTAAAATAACATTTGTTCTTTATGAACTCGTCCACAGTTGGATGAGGTATGACTGGAGTTTTATATGAAACGTAATATAATCGTGTCAATATGACCTGCTTCTGAACATCAAAATAAAATGAATTTAGATTAATATAAAATAGTTTGAAGAATTTGGTTTTCTAACAAATGTTAGTCGAACAATTCACTTTCCATTAATTGTAATTCGAATAATTGATAGTCGAACAAATGTTATTCGAAGATTTGCTAAATCGAATAATAATTTTTCGATCAATTGTATTTCGAATAATTTTCATGTAATTGTCCTAAACATACTCAATGTTTCAGTAAAGCTTGACTTTCATTTTTAATATATTAGAGTAGTTTCATTGCGTGTAATTTATATTTTATGACATCAGTGAAGAATGACAAAGTAAATTATGATATGTGTGACACTTTGTAGTAGTTGAAAGTCTAAAGGGCTATCTGCTGCTTTGTAATCTACTCCAGCCGCACCTTTATAACCCCATTTAAATAATTAGAGTCTTATCTAATGTTTACATATGTACCTAATGTACTACAACAACAAAAATCAATACTCTCGTGTATAGGCTTACAATATGATGACACATGGCATATTGATATACACATAGCGGAAATAATATTATGAAGTACCCTGGAGGTTATTCAGATAATCCTGGGACTGGATGATGATAATAGATTAGTAAATTATACCGTCATTGATATTACACAAGTATTCTGACAATATCGTTTATCAGTAATAGGTACATGGAAATAATATTGCATCAAAACATTCCGCACTAGCAACAAAGATATCAATTTTACTCATATTTTTGGCATTTATTTTTTATCTATCTATATATACCATCAAGGCATTTCTCTCGAGTGTGCTAGCCACTGAAATAACTGCATGTAATGAATATACAGGTCGTCCTTTTCGAAATTTATTTTTAAACTCCATTTTGATTAATTTAAATAAATTACTACAACAAAAATTCTTTTAACTTACTGTTATGAGTTAATATTATATTAAAATTAATACTCAAGAGTGCTTTAAAAAAATGAATTCTATAATCGGAAATAAATCATTTTATTTGAAAAAATAAACGACACAATTGTGTTCTTGTAAGAAGTAAAACAGAGTATAAGTCTATATAGAATCATTATCAATTTGTTATTCATTACAAAAATATTCAAAATATACAAGGATCTTTGATAGTTTTTATAATAAAAATTTTGATATATGAAATGAATCAAGAGTAAACATGCTTCGTGGGATATACTTGAAACTATAGAACTATATAAGGAAAATTAATGTAACTGAGGAAATATTTTCAAGATTACAAAACTGTTTGGTTGTGATTGAGGAACTGTAAATATACACCAACAGAAAAAAGAGCTTACACATGAAAGTTAACTAATAACCAATGTTGATTATGATACGTCTAACACATTTATATGACTACACATTGAGTTGGATATATTTGTATTGCATTGTCCCTATAGATACACACAGAGTATATTTCCATATCAAACTATCACATCTATTATTTTCATTTCAAAGTATAATAAATACATAAATGACATTCCTTCCCCGTAAATATATAACAAATAAAATAATATGTATCACACACAAACAACTTTTCTAAGCATCATCATATAGTTTCAGAGAATTTCAATTTCGCTAACACAATCTAAGTATATGATAAGCCAGACTACGGATCCAGCATTCATAGTCCTCAAGTCTTGAATGTAAGATACAATAGTTCAGAATTTTCTTGCATAACACTATTAACATTATTGATAACTAATTTGTTTGAATATAATTATAATTTTAGCTATCTACCACTAATATTACATCACTAACTCCACGCTTCAAGACTTCATTATCTCGCTTCTCTGATATAAAACAATTCATGAAATGTCAACAACAATCTTCAAACTCAATCAATCCTTCAATCAAATAAATAAAAATACTTTTTTGTTCAAATATAAAAAATTTCTTGAAAACCTATCTATATGGTTTGCTTGATGAAAAAAACAAAGTCAGAGTAGACGATACAACCTACTATACATTTTTTTACCAAAACCATTATTTTACCACACCATTTTACTCTATTTATTCAAGTTTGACTAAAATCAAAATTACTGAATGAAAGGGTGTAAATTTATAGTTATTAAAAATGTAGTTATTAAAAGCCTAAATGTAAAATTTATCTCCTTTTTTATTAGGGATATAACGTAGAATTGCATACAAGAATTTAAATATCTGAAAATATTCCATCTCATGAACAATTCAGAGAGCTAGGAATATAAACACAATTATATAAATCTGTAACTGTGTTTATGTAATGCTGACAACATTGAGACTTGAAATTATTCATTCCATTAATACAATAGCACAAAGAGTGTAACTAATCTGGGTAAATAATAACAATACACAAGTAGCAGTAGCTATTCATTACGTAACTAAAGACTATTAGAATGTGGATTTTATATGAGAATGAATAGGTACACGTAGAATACTAGATGAAGTACATACCTAATGTATTCCAATCAATACTTGTATGAGCTCGGCACATGTACAAGGGAAATAAACATCCATCATTCAAATGAATTACCAGAAATAATAAACAAGCCCAATGCAAATTAGATTAGGTAAACCATATTTTATGTGATACAAAAACCTTGAAATAGTCACTTGTATAACAGTCCATTGCAAAAACTAATAAAAATGACTTATTGCACAATAGTTTCCCCCCTCATTTTGCACCACTTGTGGAGTATTTAGAGAGGATAATCTCAAAATAAACTCATTTTTGCATACTATACTTACTGCCCCACATTCATACAAAACCCTAATGCAAGCATGCCAATATCTCTCAACATACATCCAGCCTTGAGAAGCTGTTTATCTTTTAGAGACATCACACACACAACCCATATTTTCTTTGGGTTACATGGAAGAAATGGCACCTTTGCAATACACTCACCCTCTGTATTGTTTGTATTTAATGTGAATCTACTTCTTCATAAATTGTTTGCAGTCAATGTACAGTAAAGAATGAATGAATAAATAAATATTTCTCATCATTCAACCTTTCAACATGTCCAAACGATCTAAACATATTAAAGTATTCTCATTCTATAAACATTTATCTCACATAAACAGTTCCATTAATAAAATAATTAATTGTGTCTTTAAAAATCTGTTTTAAAATACAAACAAACTTGTATAATTTGAGTAACTTTTTGAGTCTATAGCAGAAAAACTAATATTTGAATTTTCATTACGAATCTAAAAGAAAATATGATAGAATCATTTATGATACAAGATAAAGAAAATAAACTAGTTTGTGAGTTTCATGCTTATTTTTACAAATTATCAATACCTTTTCCACTTTGGTTTTAAGATAAAAAACATAGAGAGAATTAATTAATATCACTTACGCGCTAAACGTACATTAAAATTATTCCCTGACACATGCTTATATGGCTATACACGGATTCATATTTCAATAACAACTTCATTTATGGCAAATATAGGTATTCAATAAATACACAACTTTAAAAAAATATAACATACACAAACTGGAATACTTTGGGTCGCGAGAATTCTATATAAATAATTTAAATCAGTTATGACACAATGTATAAAAAAATATTACATGGCATATTTTGTGATTGGTGAATTTTATACAGCAAAAAAAAAACAACTGCGACGCACTATTGACAATATTCTATATATAAACAATACAAACCTATAGGATAATTAAAAAAAAACAAATGACGACACAACATCAACAGATAAATAATTTATACGTAATAATCAATTCAATTTTATTACAAATCATAAGTTTGTGACAACAGAATTTTATACAACAATATATTTAAATCAATACTTCTAATAGTGGACTGAATCCAGTTTAGTATAATAATTATCTATATGCCAAAAAGCAACGGAAAATAAATAGAACTTCAGTCAAATGACAAAAATAATTTTAAACAAACATAATATTTTATATAAGTAGGATATCTAATAATTTAATATACGAAATCACAAATAGTAATAACAAAAAAATATGTGTACATATAGAATTACTTATTTAAAAAAATAACAAAATATTGAATAATGCAATTTGATCACTAATAACTAAATAACAAAAAACAATACAAAAAATGTCACATTATTGATACTTATTAAAAAAATAATACAGGTAAATTTATTTTATATGAAGTAATGATGGATGGACAAAAAATAACCTTTAAAACTGTATGATTTAATTTGTACCTAAATTGACAAAATTATATAATAAGTACACAAATTTATAAGTCTCAAAATGGTGACATGAAGGCAAAAATAAATAAATTTGTTTTATTGTGAATTTCGAACAATGACATGATATCAATAGAATTTCATAAAAAAAATAATAAGATTGTTTTTGATCAAAAAATATTTACAAATTTTATCGCTATAAGCTTCAGGTAACTATCAATTTCCTTCAACTTCTGTAAAAATTTTCTGTAAAGTCAAATATTTATAAAATATTTTTTTATATGTTATATTTTTTGAGTGAGAGAGATGCTGTATATGATCACTTGAATTTGAATCTCGTAAATATGTATAAAAAGTAGTGATGTAACGAATGTGTGATTTTGGATATTCGCGAATGCGAATATTTGTTGCCGACATTCGCGAATGCGAATGCGAATGCGAATAGCGAATATTGACTTGCTTAGATTTCAACAATATTGCTCAATCATTAAAATTTCTATCCCCCCGTCGCCGAATTTTCAAAATGGTATAGGAATTTAAAATAATTCAAAACTCCTCGGTTTTCTTAAAGAACATTTTCTTGCAGTACCTTTTTCTGCAATGTACCGGGTAAGTATCCGGTACTTTAACCGAATATCCGATACTTTATTACCGAAATAATATTCGCAAAGCATTCGCATATTTTTTTGCGAATGCGAATGCGAATACTTTGAAATATGCGAATATTGGCGAATGCGATTACGAATATTCGTTACATCACTAATAAAAAGTATTTAGTATGTTGTAGTACAAATAAATGATATTCAAACTATTGAGTTGTAAGTTATGAATGTACTTTCTTTTCAAACAAACAAGGGATTGCATAATGGAGATTCAAAATGATGTGAAACAAATAGAAAAATAATTTTACATCTCATATTCAAATAAGTAAAATATGTTAAAATTATTTTGAGATAATGTTTTTAATATAATTATAAGTTATTTAATATTATAATAATGTAATACCAATATAATATATAAAGTACTAAATATATAAGGTATAATAAAGTGTAACCCTCAGATAAGTTTAAAATAGAAAATTAATATATTATAGGTACAACATTACACAATGCAATTAGCAAGTCATGTAGACAAGTCAACAAAGATATCTCATAGTAATATATCAATAAATATATATATGTACAACATTAGAATAAATAAGCGTAATTAATTCTCTTGCTTTTGAAGCCAAGAAACATGACAGCCTATCGGCGACGGCGTATAGATGCTTTCTGTCCAGGAAGCCCAAAAAAGCGTCGTGGGATCACCATTCGAGCATTGCCTTGAGCCGGTCGAGAATTACCAGGCTGCTGCAGGTAGGCAAGATGGACTGCATAACCTTCTGATATCACAGTTGCAGAACTTAACTGCTTTTTCCCTACTTTACCCACAATGAAGATTTGCTTAGGCTGTAACCCTATGCTAGAATACACTCCAATATCTTTGCCCGAGCCATAAGCCGTATGAATTATAACATTGTGGTTGAGTATCAGATTATTCAAGTAGGCAGCTTTATGTCCCAAGGGATCAGTTGATAGCCCGTCTGCAAATGAGACTAAGCCATGAGGGAAATTATGTTGACCGAGCCACGAGACAACTTTCTGCTGTTGCATGTCTGGTCGTCCCGTAATGTAGATGATAAGATATCCCAACTCCTGCCAGTGACGTACAACATCCACAGCACCGGCTCTAACTTTTGGATCACGTCCCGTGACTGACATACTGGCTGTAAAAGAGCCATCAATACTAAATACTACACACTCTGTGTATGGAGGGATAATGGCAAGATGCAAATCACAACACGTATGATCACCTCGAACAACCAGTTTTATAGGATAGATTCCACAACCAAAAGATTTATCAACTGGTAAAGTATAGCTCACTCTTCCTGTCTTATCTGTAATTTCTGTAGCAAGAACTGTCCATTCACCAGCTGGAGGCTCCTTCATGATGTGAATATCCACCTTTTCTCCAGCTAAAGTAATCATATCCAGTGGACCATACATAAACCTCGCTGACAAAGATATCTGAGAACCTTCTTTGCAAATTAAATCATTAGCTCGATGATTGGCAGATACATTTTTTAGCTTAACAGATGTTCGTTTTTTAATCCACTTTTCTCGAGGTTGTCCCGGTTTAAATGAAGACATGTCTTTTTCGTCCACCCCTCCAAAAGAGGCTAAATCAAAGTGGCCAACTTGACGCAGTATAAAAGCAATCACATCAGAGCTCTCCCAATAACTTGCATGGAATAGATGTGGCAGAGCGTGAGTAGGGAAGTTATTTAATCCTTCTGGACAATATAAAGCATAATCTAAACGTTTAGTTCCCCACCATTTCTGTTGTAGAGCATTGACAGTTACAAGTGGTATATTGTCCACTAAGCCACTCACATTGCTTTGCATAGAAACCTCCGAGAGCCTGCGCATAGCAGTGGATGGGGTGTGTAATGTATCCCCAAACATTTGTGGGTGACTTTGAATTAGTTCTAACAGGTGACATGGCTGTCCATTGCCCAAGGGAAATTTGGCATATCTAGGTACATTGATAGGTGGTAATATGGAGAATCTGGCTGATAATAGAGGTTCTAAACGAGCAGCAACAGGATCTGTGGGGTGGAACAAATTATATATTTGATGGATATTTGGCTTTATAATCAAATTATTCTTGTCTTCAGCAACTTTTCGTGATGCAAGTATTAATGAGAGAGGACTTCCAAACATAAAGAAATCAGAAACTTCAAATTCCAATTTGACTTGATGTTCACTAGTAGAAGATGAGCGTCTCCTGGGTGAAGGAGCAGAAAGATGCTGTTTAGAAGATTGCTCCCCACTAATCTCAGTATACACATTAATATCTGAATCCAAAATACTATTTTCACTTGCATGTCTTGATTGGTATTGTTGCGATCTACACAGTGAATCATATCCTAAGATAGATCCCATACAATCTCCTATGAAACAAATTTGGCCATTGAAACCTTTTCCCTCTTCGGATTTGATAAACTCTTGATATACTGCATTAGCTCCAGCGATAGTACGAGACACCGAGTCATAGTAATCAGGAGATGTTGTGGATAGTATAGGAATAGCTCCAATGGGAATCAAATCATGGGTTACATACGGCATATCAAGACTAGATGGAGAAACATCAAAGCTGTAGGGACTGAGTGTTGATAAAATTCCTAAAGCTTCAGTGCATATAGGGGGACACGAAACTAGTTTAATAGCAATATGACCCACCATAGTAGGATAGTGCTGTCTCATTACAGATTCAAATGCACCTTTAAAAGTTGTGATATCTGATTTTTTAGCCATCATATCGACAGTAGCATCCAAGACACTTCCAGCATGTAGAACAAGAAGGAGAACTGTGGTGGAACAAGTGTGAGCAGTAAGATTATCAGTACAAGGGGTGTCTACACTGTTACCACTGGTGAGTGTGTACAGTCTGCGCGGGCCTCTTTCAGATGCAACACGTTGCAAAAACGAATGATTAAATATACTATCTTCATTACTCTTCTGGCCTTGAGTTGGAGATATATCAAGATCAGCTTCATCAAGAGAACCCATGGAAGACCACTTTGCTAAACCTCCTCCATCGTGTGCATCTTGACAGTCAAAGAATTCATCATCTGAATCTGTTTCAGCTTCTGACTCTCGCACAATACTTTCCATTCTCCAATTAGCCATGTGTGCCTCTAAACTTTTAATTGATCCACAGGAGGAAGACCTCAATGCAGGCTTTAAAGAAGGCCACACTTTATGATCAGATGGTGGTGAGAACTCAACATTTCTAGAACAGAGATCATGCCTCCCAGATGAATCAGATTTCTTCACCATTACTGGACTGGAAACGTCTTCATGTTTCTCTATGCAACTCATTGCAGCTAATGTTTTTGAAGAATCATCTTGTTGACTACTGGATGTCTCTCCTAATTCAGAATCTAAATCATTGCCCATTTTTTGTTGTAGAGCCAATTGGGTTTGTCTCTCGATTTCCCTTATATCATCCATAGTAAGTCCATACCACTCGTCTTGCCAAGCCCATGCTTGTCTATGAGCTCGCAACATAGTTTTTCTAAGGGCCACATCGTGTATAAATTTTTCCAATTTGGTTTGCATTCCCCAGTAGCGAAACTCAACTCTACACAACTTATAAGCGCACATCAAGGACTTACCATTGGGCAGAGGTTGTTGTTTTCCTTGCACTTCCCTCCAGTAGTCATCTAACCAAGTGTCAGTGAGAGGACCTCTCTTGCACTTTTCTGACACATATAGCTTGGGATCTTCTTCCTTCACATAGTCAGCTCCGTATAACTGATCTCTAACTACATCAATCACATCCACTATACGATTACGCAAGTCACTACCTGTTAACTTAAACACATTTTCTTGATGGCCATTATCACCAAAATAATACGTTTCTATTTCCAATGAGAATTTTTCCACAAAAGGACATGTGTACCTGGTCTTGGTGTATGGATAAGCATTCCAGGCTTCTTCTTCCACTGTGAGAGCAGACTTTGGCAGCAGTCCTTTGATCCATCCTGGCAGATGACTTCCCACATGATATATCTTGCGTGTATACTGTCCCCCATTCCCTCCAGGACCATCTTCATAAGGCTCATTGACAATGATCTCCACTCCACTCCCTTCACCAGAGCTCTCGTTCCTGCTCTTCTTAGCTATCATGTACAGCTGGGCTATCCTGTATTCCTCCACTGTCAGAGGAAGTGGGATGCGGTACTCCTTGATTAACATCCTGTCCTGTTTACTTACACTAAGTTCCTACAGAACAGTACTCACATTCATCACTTCACATCACTGGATGTCCATATAGCTTACTACATCTGAAAATAGACAGTAAATATTTATATAACACTAATACGAATCATTTTCAATTAACTTATTATTTTCTTCATAAAAACATAAGTAAAACATATTATTTAGACGACTTATATAAATATGCGTGTTTGTTATCATTAAGAAAAATAGCGAATCATTTGTGATAATTTTGACATAAAATTGGATTTTACACTAATGAAATAAATCAAACTTACACGGAAAAGTACTAGATTAACACTTTTGATATTAACTAAATTTATTACAACTCAAATCATCGAATATTATAACATTAATTTCCCAACCAAGGATCGACAATCCCACCTCCACTGACTACCAGTTGAACTTTGACATTTCAAAGGCTTCGGGCTAGTTTCACCATCTACAATTAAAATGGGAGTGTAATGCAAAGGCGATGCCAACAGTTACAGTTTATATCCAACATTTGCTTTTATTTATTTATTTAGGAACTCATTCTTTACTGTACATTAATCACAATACAGTACAAGTCCGATAATGCGGCACGTTCGGGAACGGCTCGGTGCCGGATTATCAAAAATTCCGGTCTATCGGGCGGTAATTATAAGAACAATTTGGTTAATAATTAAACTACAAATACAGTGTGCAAATACATACAACAAAGTTTATTTTACATTTCATATCATCATCATCATCATCGCCCTCAACGCTCCTCTCGGGAGCACAGGGCAGAAACCAGCCTCCTCCATTCAGAGCGTCTCTGTGCCAATTGCGTCACCTCTTTCCACGACATTCCTTGCGCTCTGATATCGTTGTCATAGGAACGGTGTATTGTGAAAGAGGGACGCCCGGGCCGACGGAACCCCTGCGGACGGAAAAACAGTGCTCTTTTTGGCCAACTATCATTGGGCATTCTCAAAACATGTCCCAGCCAGGACCATCGTCTCTCTTGTATTACGGAGATTACAGGTCTCTGCTGGGTGCGCCGGCGCACAGCATCATTTGTAACATGTTCATACCATCTGACATCCAAAATCCTTCTAAGACACTTGTTTTCAAAGCTTAGTATCTTCCGCTCTTGAGCCTTGGTTAAGTGCCAAGACTCGCAGCCATATAGAAGGATTGGGATGATGCACGCATTGAACAAGCGACATTTTGTCCTGATGCTGAGTCCAGACGCCTTCCAAACTTTGTTCATGTTGTTGAAAGCCCCGCTAGCTGCTCCTATGCGGATTGGTAATTCCGACCGGAGATCACCCTCTGGCGTTATGGTTGCTCCCAGGTACCTGAATTTACTAACCTGAGATATTTGGGAATTGCCAACCATTAGTGGGGTGTGAGTACTCGTGCATGTACTATTACATATGTACTCCGTTTTACCAGCGTTGATACGAAGGCCAAGGCGCAAGGAATTTTCATAAAGAGCATTAGCGTTGCACTGTAATCCGTCCACAGATGTATCAAAAAGGGCTAGATCATCCGCATATTCAAGATCGTGCAGCACTCCCACAGACGTCTCACTGTTTTCACGCTGTGATAAAGGCACACCGCCAGGGCCCAGAATAGATTTTCTGAGCAGGTAGTCCATAATTATGGCAAAGATAAAAGGTGCCAATATACAGCCCTGCCGGACTCCAGTGGTGATCCTGAAGGTGTCAGTTGGACCACTTGATGTTCTGACAGAACATTCAGAGTCCATATGCAGGGCTTTGATCATGGTTACCACCTTGGGCGGGATGCCATACGCGGCCAGTATTTTCCATATGGTTGGTCTGTGGGGGCTGTCAAAAGCTTTTTCGTAGTCAATGAAGCAACATGCAAGCGGTGAGTTGAACTCTTGCGACTGTTGGAGTACACATCTGGCACAAAAAATTGCGTCCGAACAGGACTTGCCAGGTACAAACCCGCATTGTTGCTTTCTCAGAGATGCCAACACTGGTTTTTGAATGCGACTCAATATGATTTGTGAGAGAACTTTACCGGGCACACTAAGTAGTGTGATGCCACGGTAATTTCCGCATTCCAGTGGGTTTCCCTTCTTGGAAAGTGTCACGATGGATCCATTTCTCCAATCTTTCGGGCAGAGCTCCTCATTCCACACCTTGTTAAAGAGATGGTACAGTGGGTGGATAAGCGCATTCATGCCATACTTAAGGAGCTCTGCGTGGATTCCACATTTCATATGAGTGTGTTAAATTCAAACACGCATCTCTCCACTTTTACCTTATGTGGGAAATTGAATAAAACTGTTTTATCCACTTTCTGTTGCAGTGTAACTGAGTTTATAATTTTTTTAAATTCTTTTGCACTATTTGAATACTTATTCGTAATTAAAAATTAATTTATGCTTCATTAAAAATTAATAATAACAAATAAAAATTGGAGAGATACAACATTGAATCTGACAGATGGAGAGATGTGCGTTTGTTTCTGAGAAAGTTGGGGAGATGTGTGTTTGTTTCTAACCATGATTAAATTACGTCACAAAACTACTGGATGATTAAAATGAATCTATTTTTTATAACATATTTCAATAAAATATAAAATCTTAAATTATTATTATATTGCGAAATTAATGCTGACTTTCACCAAAAATAGATAAATACCTGTTTAAATAGGGAATGCCAAGAAATAGGCATTATAAAATAATTACGTTTCACCAGTGATTTTGATCGCACATCTAGCTAGGAATCTCCTGTTTAACTTTCGCTGTCCTATGATGTACACTACGTTGACATTGCCCCTTATTGTGTGAATATCTTCGTTAATACGCTAATCCCATTTATGATTATTTAAGCTAATCCTCCGTCATATATTTGTTAATTGAATAAAAGAATCGCGAAATAAAAATATTTATTGGTTGCGACACAATAAAATATTTTGTAGTTGAATCCGGCGAAAATTTGTCGTATGCATATTTGTATTTATGGCGCGAAAATGTGTATAACATACTTTATTGAACATGATGAATAATCCTGGCGCTATGATCGACTCAAACTGTATTTTAGGTATGTTATTTTTAGTACAACATTTTGACACCGCGGCTCATCTTCGTCGCACTCCTGGCGACACATTAGCTGTGTGCGTGAGTCATTTCGTATCCTTGGTATGTTAGTGTTGTCTACAGAGTGATAATAAAGTATTTGTGATCCCTAATTCCGATAAATATTTATTTACTTTTAATGTTATTTCAATTTTATAACACTCCTTTTAAGCATCCCAATGCTCGTGTAAGGAATATTTTTTCATTCATTTATTTGTTATTTTATCAAAAATATATCCATTTAAAAAAAAAAAAAAATATACATCTGGGTTTTTTTATAAACCCAAATACAACCTTATACACCTTTCACAGTAAGCTAAAAGCTTGTGTCGTGAACCCCGGACCCCCTGTTCACATTGTTGCTACATTGCGCTCATTGATCATATATTTTATGTAATTTTAAATTAAAATATTTTATTTCCATTTAGGTAGGCACTTACACAATAATTTTGATGTGCGAAACTTATGAATTATATAATATGTACTTGTTTATAATTTTTTTTCTTACTTGTGTATGATAACGTTTAGTTAGGTACATCCATATTATTCTGTTGACTTTTAGAGATTGACATACCTATTTATCATTTTAGTGTATGTATAAGATCAATAATATTTATTAGGTTTTATTTACCTCTTGAATAATAACTTCATATTGTTCGTTCAATTATATACCAAGCATTATGTATGATCAAAAATGTTCACGGTTATATCGTATTATGTTTATTTTTAATTCTTTTATTTCAAAATAATAATTTTAAGTACATATAAATTAAATACCGTATTTATTTCATATGATCAAATTTCTAACTGATTGTGTAATTTAATAATAAATATTAATTTCATGTATACAAAATATTATATTTTATTTGAAACACCTTGTCGTTGTCGCAAATATCATCCGTTGAAGAACGCTGCGCAGTAGATCATTACGCACTGCACTCGTGTCGTCTCATTCTTTCATTAGTTTGCTGCTGTTCTAGACACCGGATGGACGTGTGGATCGTTACTCAATTTTATGACGATCATTATTTTGCATGATCCAATGTTTTTTTCCATTTTTCAGTCCTTATAATATAATATTTGATGCATATATTCACATTTATATGTAGATACAATCTTTATAATTGCTGATAAAAGCAAAAAAATGAAAAATATTCCATTTTTATGACTAAAAAAACAAATAATTTAATAATGTACACTGAGTGTACATCACCGGAGCGCATGGATTTTTTTAGGGCAGTAAGGGAAAGGTTAAGGTAAATTCCGATATTTAAAATTTCATATCAACAATGATTAAAATATGTAATTTTTCGTATGAAACTATTAAATATTCAAAATATCTACATTACCTTTAGCCAAATGTCAGAAATAGAAATAGATGGAACAAGTTAACTAAAGAGATGTAAGATTGACGTAATTAATAAATATTACGGATTTGTCATTCATTGTCCATTTTTATCAATTTTTAATCATAAATACAATTGTGTGTTATGTACATGTATATGTGTTGAGTGCATTTTATATATGTGTATCGTCGTGTAACAACCCATAATACAAGATTTCTAGCTCAGTCTGTGTTAATTGTCTATAAAAAAAAATTTAAAAAAAAAATTAGGATAAATTTAGTTCAAGTTACTAAGTACAGAATTGATCAGTAAAATTAATTATCAATTTACAAATATACTTTAATACTTTATATACTTTAAATCTCATCATTTTGGAAAAAATCTTAAAAAAGAATATTTTATTTACTTAAATCTATGTTATTTAAATCAACAAAACGTTTTAGTCACACTGTCGTGTCAATGCAATGTATGAAAACTTCAAACTTTCCTAATTTATTTTTCCATGTTTCTTTTCCACTTATTTTTATTCATGGACCTCTTTCAGGGTTTCTCCGATATTACAGGACTAATGAAGTCGTCAATCTTACTTTAAAATCAATTAAAAACAATAATTTGAGATGACAAAATCCCATACAACTAACCGCTCTGACATAAGATCCGCCATTGCTATTTTTATTGAAATGCTGCCGTTTGATTGGCCAATTGGGAGAGATGTGAATTTGTTTTTGAGCTAACTTGGAGAGATTGCGTTTTTGTATTTGACATAAGTTTTTAAATGAGTTTTCTGTAGAATTCTGCATACATCGGTTTCTTACAAACATATCAAATTTATAGAGAAAAAAATAACGAACAATTTGGTATTAATATCTCAAAAACCGTCATTTTGGAGAGATGCATCTTTGAATTTGACACACTCATATAATGTATTTACACGTACTGTAAAACATATTTCACTTGGATTTAAAAAAGTCATGAATGGCTTTTTGTTTTCTTGACTATTGGCTTTAGTATAAAATTTATTTCTAGTGATATGGAAATCAATAATTTCTGAAGCACTGTTGCTAGTACTAGCCTCAGCAAAAGAAATAAACTTATTTAGTGATTCTGCAGCTTCTGCCCAGCTGATTTTTTCCTTTTCTTTCGTTTCGGCATCTGAGTCACTTTCTTCAAGATTTTGAGTAGGCTGAGGGTTTACTATAATGTTTACAACAATACCGAGCGCTTCCGGATGATCCCGAACTACCCCGAAAACTTCCGAATAGCTCTCGAGCGTTTTTATTTGCTTTAAAGGCACATTTTTGGAAAAAAAACAAAAATTTTACAATTTTCCGTAGCGATGCCGGACTATCGGGCATTCCGGACTGTTGGATGCCGGACTAATGGACTTCTACTGTACATACAAGTTTTAGAAAATGCATTTAAATTCGATATTATCAATATCAATAGGATGAGTTTATCGCAGATTTTTCTCAGTGGGCTAACAAAGTTGCACACGTTAAATAATCTGCCTCTTCAACTGTTGTATTTTTTTTTCATTTATTAAGCAATAAACCAAATGACATAATGGAATGTTTCCTAATCTCTAAAAAAAACAAGACCGTAACTCTTTTTCATTTCTGAGTGCATGATTTTACTGTAACCATAAAAAATATAATTATTATGTTTGTGATAGGCTAGCTATTACTGTTCTCCCACTTGCGCTATGCCAGTTGATTGTCTATAATTACCTTCAAATAATCAAATTATCATATTGGACTGGCCAGGAATCTTACCAGACATAAAACCGATCGAAAACCTATGGGTGATTCTTGAAAATCGAGTAACCAAATTGATTTTATCATGGTGGAATAACCAATTTTGTTTATAATTCAAATATGGTTTTGGATGAATAAATAGTGTCTACATGTGAAAACCTAGGCTGTTTGAATCGACGCCAAAAAATGTAAAACCTATAACTGAACTGAGGCCAAAAGAGGTAAAATCAAATAAAAGACATGATAATTTTATCTTAATAATTAAAATATGAACTGGCAAATAAAACATTTAACTACTTGTTCAATTAATCTGTTCAAAACTGTATATTATTTCAGCTGGATAACGGATATCAAACGAAACCGAATATTTAGTAGAGCCGTGACTTGTTTAGGTAAGAGTTATAATTGTAACTGTAAATTGTTTGTTGTGGCACTGATTACAAGACAAGACTCTGATTAATGACGTTTTCGGTTGCACGTTTCGCGATCATGGTGTTTTATATTTTTTTTATTGCATGACGTATAATATCCAATGAGCTTTAACGCTAATCGCATGGTTTGAGGACCAATAAGGTTCGTCGATGTACCCTAAATTTTCATTAAAATATGGCTTGTATTTAAGTGATCATCAAAAATATACCAAAATCGTCACCAAATAATTCAATATGATTGCCAAAATAGTAGATTGATCATCAAATCGTGATCCTCAAATAATTCTAAATTGAACCCTAAAAAATAAAATATTGTAACCAAATAATTCAATATGATCGCCAAAATAGTAGATTGATCATCAAATCGTGATCCTCAAATAATTCTAAATTGAACCCTAAAAAATAAAATATTGTAACCAAATAATTCAATATGATCGCCAAAATAGTAGATTGATCATCAAATCGTGATCCTCAAATAATTCTAAATTGAACCCTAAAAAATAAAATATTGTAACCAAATAATTCAATATGATCGCCAAAATAGTAGATTGATCATCAAATCGTGATCCTCAAATATTTCTAAATTGAATCCAAAACAATAAAACATTTGCCGGCAAAAATAAAATCTGGTTCCAATATAAATTTCTTACAGTTTTGTACAAATTACTTTTCTATAGAAAAAAAATACTCGACAACGGGTGGAGACAATTTATATTCGAAATAAAACCGGCAAAAATAAAATCTAGTACCAATATAAATTTCCTACAGTTTCGTACACATTACTTTTTTTATGGAAAAAATACTCGACAACGGGTGGAGCCAATTTATGTTCGAATTAGATTTTATTTTCGCCGGTTTTATTTTATTTTTGCCGGCAAAAATAAAATCTAGTTCGAACATAAATTTCCTTAAGTTTCTATGGAAAAAATACTCGAATACGGGTGGGGCCGCTCAAGTATCATAGTTCCGATAATAGTGCATCTGCAACGGGTTTGAGTATTCAAATATTATTATTGTAGTCGTGAATAGTGAAATAATAAAAAGGGTCATGTCATTTAAAGCATTCTTAAAAAAATCACGATAGTGAAGAAAGAGACTTTCTAATGAATTTACTTAAATATTATGAACGTTTTTTGTTATTATAATAACAAATTTGGCGATCAATCTACTATTTTGGCAATCAATCTATTTATTTTATTGTCAAATGTATTTTTTGGTGGTCATACCGAAATATTTTGACGATCGGAATTTAATATTTGTAGGTAATAATTTTGATGTTAGTTTCATTTATTTGATGATATTTATTTTATATTTTGATGATCGGAATAATATGAAATATTTGGTGGTATTGTTTTGGTGTTAATTTTACTTTTTTGATTATCGTTTTATTTTTCTGATGGTCGGTGACTAGGATCAAAAATATTATTTGATGATCATTTATATAATACCGTTAAAGTATGTAATATTCCATTATTGTACTTTGTCACATCATAGATTGAAAAATAAATAATTTGGAATACACGAGTATCATATTTTTTTTTTTATTCTCTCATTGAAAAATCACTATTTAAAGTATAATAATTATGTTAGAAGTGTAATAATCATTTGGGTGCATCGATTTTTTTTAATTTAACAATTTCTCCTTTTGTACACACTCCAATTTATTAACATGAATTGTTTTCCCTCCTCATCTATTAAAAAATCCAGAGTAGGTACGCTCTTGAAAGTAGATAGATGATCACCACCGTTTTCTTTTTAAGTGCGAGTTACTTGAGATAAGTTGGTGATAATGCGTCAGTTGAAGAGGGAGAAAATCAATAATACACAATGTTGTCATATAAAATAATTTTTAAATAATGGGAAACTTTTATAGTAGGAAAATCAAAATTGTACTGACAATAAAAATTATTTTATTTCATAATAAATTAAAACTAATTAAACATATATAGGAAAAATAAATTTTTCAGGAGTAAATATCCATAAAAACTTTATTCTACTTTTCAATTATATGTGCGAAAAATAGTAGGGAACCAAATATATAATATATGGTAGCACTGTATATACAATATAATATTTTTGATTAGTACAAAAAATATCATCAATACATATTATATGTCATCTGTCATTACGTTATCGTGTTGCTATTGTTATACCTAATTTTAATTTTTTAGTGTCCTGATTTATGTAAAAAATAATAATATTTTAATATAATACTTTTTTATTCGAGTGTTGTGGCATAAAATGGGAAAGGGTTGGGAATTCATCTACTCACACGAGATAATATTTTATTTCTAAGAGTTTCATAATTTTCTCTTTGTGACATTTATGTAATTGTTGATAACTGTTATCACAAAAATTGTTTTTTATTTCTTATTAAATTCTTGACAACAAAAACATAAACACAGACCTAAGCGCGTTATTTTTTGTGTGTTTGAAAAATTCACCAAATAATTTATATATTTTTAAAGGAGTGCAAATTATTGACAAGATGATAATTCAGAGAAGTTTCGTTTCGACGACACGTACCTATGGGGTATTTCAAAAAATATCACTTCCTAAAATTTCAGCAAGTTACAGTACAGAGAAGTAAGTATCCCAGCATTATGTAGTTACATACTTATATACCTAATATTTAGTTGTTGACCTTAAAAATGAATTAATTTACCTTGGAACATTATGTACTTACAAAACGTGTACCTATTTATAAAAATTGTTATAATATTTTAGAACTAATAACTTCCTACCATATTAAGTTTATTAATTTTTTTGTTCCAGCATTCCAAAGTTTGATGTGGTTGTGGTAGGTGGCGGTATAGTGGGTGTAGCGTCTGCTAGAGAACTTCTGCTCCGACGTCCCACACTTAGAGTAGCTCTTTTGGAAAAAGAACGTAAATTAGCCGCTCATCAAAGTGGACATAATAGTGGAGTTATACATGCTGGAATATATTACAAACCTGGATCCCTAAAGGCTAAGCTATGTGTGGAAGGGATGAACTTAGCCTACGAGTATCTAGATAAAAATAAAATTCCATATAAAAAATGTGGGAAATTGATAGTAGCAACAAAACCTTCAGAATTAAAGGCATTGGATGAATTGCATAAGCGGGGAATAGAAAATCAAGTTCGTAATTTGCAGATGATTGATGGAGATAAGATAAAAGAAATAGAACCTCATTGTGAAGGTGTTAAAGCCCTCTGGTCTCCTGAAACTGGAATAGTTGACTGGGGACTTGTAACTCATCATTACTCATCCGATTTCAGACTAGCGGGCGGTAAATTATACTTGGACTTTGAAGTCAACCGTTTTAGAGAAAGCGAAGATCCTGATTATCCCATTGAAATGTCCCACAAAGATTCAATAGTTAGAACTAAATACGTACTTTCGTGTTGTGGATTACAATCAGATTTAGTGGCAGTAATGTCCGGATGTAAACCAGATCCAAAGATAATCCCATTTAGAGGAGAATATTTGTTGTTACATCCTGCAAGGGCTCATTTGGTTAGAGGGAATATATACCCCGTGCCTGATGCAAGATTCCCTTTCCTAGGAGTTCACTTTACACCCAGGATGGATGGCAGCGTTTTGTTAGGTCCAAACGCCGTGTTAGCATTGAGTCGTGAAGGATACAAGTAAGTAATGTTTTTAATTTTTTTATCAAGTGTTTGCCAAGCTTAAACACTTTGTGTACAATGTAAAGCTACAAGATGGAACTATTATATAAGACATAGAAGAAACAACATCATCTCTTTTGGAAGTTCCCTTGACGGGACTTGAACCTGCAACCTATATTTTTCTGGGGAACTACCAAATAAGGTGACATTGTCTTTTCTGAGTTTCATGTATTAAATTCACATATCTTACGTCATACAATAGTGGATTGTAAAAATACCTTTGTATATAATGTGATTTTACATTATTTATAAACAATGGTAAATATTCGGTAAACAAAATAATATTATTATATGATAAAACAAATAATATTTACTATTGTTTAGTAATACTATTGATTGTAAATAATGCAAAATCGTATTCACAGACTGAGTTCACATCATCAGAGCCCCTAGACAAACATGCACTTGGCGATCGACTACAAACGAATTTTCGTCAATAACTGCAACAATAACGCATAATTATACGGTACATGTAGGTAGATTGTCGAAAAGTTCGCCAGTAGTCAATCGCTAAGTATGGTTTGTCTACGGGCTCAGGTACTGATCTATACTGAATAAAACGAATATAAAAGTTTGTTAAAATTTGCAGTGAAGGTGTAGGGGTCAAATGGGGTCATGTTAGTTATCTTATAAATAAAAATTGTTCACTTCATGTTTGTTTTATATTTTATAATTTATTTTTAACCTATATTAAACTTTGTTTTCATAACTTAAGTGGGTCATTTGAAATTGTCAAATGGTCGTAGGTTGCCGACCCCTATTATAGATATTGACCACTCTTTCAGCTCAACAACAATTTAAAATTATTACATACACATACATTCCGAGCGATTTTGACCGCACTGGAAACAATAGAAATTAATAAAAATAACAACTCTACTAAAACAGCTATTAAAAATAATGTTTCCTCCAATTCATCTCTTACTACAGCTATTCAACACAACCCCACCTATCCCTTGAATGTTAACCTTAATGAAGTTTTATATTTTTTATTCAGTATAGATCAGAGTCCAATGATGCGAACTTGGAGTCCGTAAAACCGGTCACAAGTTTATTATAGTCAATAGTAACACTAAACATTTCTTTTTTCTAATCGTGTTGTTAGTATGTAAAACGAACTCTCCAGTGAAGTGATGACTGCTCCAAGTATATGCTTTTAAAAATAGACTGGACCTCTTTCTAAAGCAGGCACGGGCAAACTGCAGCCCGCTGCGTATTTTCCTACGGCCTGCGAGTAATATAATATTTTTAAAAAATAATCACGTTTTTGTCTTCTAACGACTTTTTAAACAAAGATTGAAATGAAAGAAATTTAAAAAAATGTTTTGTAATATCATCATCTCGGATCTTGTTCATAATGGCATAACTCAAACAATGCACACTGTATGCATTTTTATGATAATAAGTAGTGTACATATAAAAATAATGTTTTACTTTTGGCCCACCGATAATTATGAATTCCTGAATTTGGCCCTTCATCTGAAAAGTTTGCCCCCCCTCCTGTTCTAAAGGATAATAAAATAGTTATGTAAGTTAGATATAGGCACATCAGCTATGCTGTTTGCCTAGTAATAGTAGTAATAATATTTATTTATTTTATTCTTCACTATACCTACATTGGCTACAATATTACAAAATAAAACAATATCATAAAAAAAGTTATCACTTATACAAATCAATGTACAGAGAGTGAGTTTATTGCTAAAATGCGATATCTTCCAACTAACCCGGATTAGTTATAAATAATACTAAATATTATTTATTTATTATGTATTTTAAAATGAAGTGTTACAAAGTTAATGCCGTTATAATCAATGAAATAATAATATAATTTTATCTCTGAATTCAAAAGGTTAATATTTTGAATCTGTGAATATTTTATGTATCGTTTTGACATCATCATTGTAAGTCAGTAATTCAGATTAATTCTTATTTGAGGTCATTAATTTAATGCTGTTATGAAATTTAATCAGTGTTACCTTGAAAGCTAATTATGTTTTGTTGAATATTTCAACTGAATAACTGTCATACGTTATCTGTTATAATATTTCAAAATCCCTCACTAATAAAACAACCACTGCCAACTTTGAAAGTGCTGGGGCCCCTGGGTACAGCGGCGGTACGGATCCTTGGATGGTACAGTTAATTCTCAGCCTCTTAGATAAATAATTTGGCTTATGCTATTGCTGAATTTTTGAAAAGGTATAGGAATTTGAAATGTTTCACAATCTCCTCGATTTTTCTAAAGAATATGTGGGACTGCAAACTGAAAGTAAATAACAAATGTCAGCATTTTGGGCCCTGTGTGCCCTTGCGGTAAAGACAGGACTTAAAAAAACATTGTGTAACTGGCACAACGTTAATTTGCATTTGAATTAATGTATAAGTTATGCAATTTTGAAAATAGATTAAAGTGTACACAAATTAATATTAATCTGAACCCGTTTATGAGAATAATCACATCAGAATCACTAAAAAATAAATATTTCAAAATGCCTTCCTTATATTTTTCACACTTTTTGTGTTCACATTCATCCCCTTTTTAACTTTATCTTCTTAATTATTCAATTCTATTGTGATATATAATTCATATCAAATTTTTTTGCAGATGGGGTGATATTAATATTAAGGAATTATCTCAAATAATCCGCTATCCTGGTTTCCGTAAGATGGCCCTCAAGTATGCAACATTTGGTATGAAGGAAATGCTGAGATCTGCATTGATACCTCTACAAGTCAGAGAGCTGCAAAGATATATTCCCGAATTGAGTGAAATTGATGTTTTACCAGGTCCCAGTGGTGTCAGAGCCCAAGCCATGGGAGTGGATGGTACGTTTTCTTCTTCTTCTTTATTAGTAGGACTGTGTCCTGTTGTTCTAGGAGCCTGCTCCTGGGATGTTTTGTATTATTAAAAGCAGGTTTCGAAAAATAAAGAAATTTTGCATCTTATATCCAGCAATGAGGTTTGCCACCCATCCTGAATGTCTTAATTTGTTTGTTGAGACGGAGAGAACAGCTTGCATGTTTATTGCATGCGGCTAGCTACCCTACTTATGGGATAGTAGTAGTAAAAGTATATTTTACATTTATTTTACAGGGTCATTGATTGAGGATTTTGTGTTTGATTCATATCAAGAGTCTGGAATTGGAAGTCGAGTGCTTCATGTACGTAATGCCCCATCACCAGGTGCTACATCTTCTCTGGCTATAGCTAAAATGATCAATGATAAACTGGCAGAATCATTTAAACTGTAACTTAATAATTAAAATAAAATTCACATCACCATTATATGTGTTTTCAAAACTTTTTAGGTCTTGTTGTTGACTAACCAAATGATTTTTAATAATAATTGTCTTCACATTTTTTTTTTTATTTTTTATAGAGATTTTTTACATTTTAACAGTTTTGACCTCTTAACGAAAGCAGCTTACTAATGTAACAATTTCTTTTAGCATTTCAGTGTGATTGTAATATTTATTTTTAACAATACATGTACAATATGATATTTCATCCTCATGAAATTAAATACATTTGATAGTTCAAAACTAAAAGTGAATGCTTTTACTTATATGCATTTTGTGCATAACTCATTAAAAATTCTCATATTATTAGCTTTTATAAAATCCATTTTGAAATTTATGTACATCTAGGGTACATTACTTATTTATTTTATTAATTTACATTTTTATACGGCAGAGCCTTTTACATGTTAAATCAAGAAAACAAAAACATCAATAACAATTTGACAGACGATGACAAAAATACAGCTTGTAGCAGCATGAACATAAATTGATTATAAATTATATTAATATTCCTGAATAAAACCTAATTAATAGGTACAAAAAATTACGTTTTAAGATTTACATATGTATAATTGTAATTATTTTGGCAAAGATATTTTAATAATAATTGTTCTTTTCTCTAAAAGAAATGTTAGTTTTTTTTTAATTCTTGTGCTTCCCAAATTAGCATTTTTTGTCTTAATTTATATTGTATCAATTAGTATAAAATTTACTATTTTATATTTATTTTCATGACTTTGGCTGTTAAGTAACAATAATAAGCAAATAAATACAAAGAGGATAATGAAAGTACCTGAGGGAATAAATCCCTATAACGGGTTGTAATATGCGCGAATTGTTATCATAATATCTGTTTTTATAATAATTTAACTGTGTTTTGTACAGTCCCATAGTATTGTGTGTTAAATCAGAGCATTTATGTCTGTGTTTTTTTTTTATTATATAATGTGAATATTATATACTTCAGTGATTTCTACTATCTAATAGTTTAATTACACCATGATTATCATAATATCTGTTTTTATAATAATTAACTTTGTTTTGTACAGTCCCATAGTATTGTGTTAAATCAGAGAGCTTTTATGTCTGTGTTTTTTTTATTATATAATGTGAATATTATATACTTCAGTGATTTATATTATCCAATAGTTTGACTACACCATGAATATTAAAATGACGATTGTTGATTTATTTTAAATAACTTAATGTAATAGTGATTGTGATATGCATTTTTATACAAATAATAGTGATATGTACTTGTTGTGTTTTTGTGTTGATTATATGAAGAATAATTAAAAAAAAGAAGATATATCTGGGTTTTGTTATAAACCCAAATACAACCCTATACGCCTTTCACAGTAAGCTACTAAAAGCTTGTGTCGTAAAAGGGGAGTTTGCCGGTACCTGGTATCGAACCACGGACCCCTTGTTCACAAGGCCGAGTCTCTACCTCCAGGTTAACGACGAACTCGATCATTTAACCATTATATTATGAATATACAGTGAACTCTTTAAGGCACAGAAATCTTTAGTTAACACTAACATTATGAATTGTATAAAATTATGAGTGGTTATGCAGCCTATCTCAAGTTTTGAATAAATAAATAAATAAATAAAAATTTTTAATAGTAAATTATCAAATAAAATCATTAAAATCATTAAAATCATTAAAATCGATAATTTAAAATGAAGTGTTACAAAGTAAATGCCGATACAATTAATGAAATTTTTAATAGTTTCCATTTATGACCTATCTAAGTCATGAACAAGATTATTCAACAATCTTTTGAGATTTTGCTTTATTTATTTTAGAATAAATAGGTTATCCATAGTTAAAATGTGATGGATATGGTACAAATTTTTGTGCAATATTGCATTGTACTTCATAGTTTATTTATCTTTGCATATTATCTCATATTTGACAATAATGTTGTAGATAAGGTATTGTAAGATAAAGTTAAGAATGAAGATAAGGGTGATGGTTATATCATGGTCGACAGATTATAAATGTAATGAAAGAGAAGTAAGAAAGGATATACCATGAAGAGATATAAAATTAATTTGATTGAGTTAAACACAATTATTTAATTAAATTTATTAATTATTGATGACAATAAAAATTATTTTTATAAATTGGGGTGATTGGTTTAAAAGTAAATGCTATTCATAAGAGTATCAATATGCAAAAAGCATGTTATGAATAATTAAAAAAATTAAGTTTTTTTAATCATTTTTTTTATTGGAATGAAACACTTGTCAATTAGATTATTTTTACAGTTGATAAAGTAAATTAGGTACAAATTTGTAAACGCAATTAATCTTTATAATAATTTAAAAGGGTATACGAAAAATTATAAATTATAATCTTTATTTTATGGAATGACACTGGAAGTAATCTGTGATGATTCTTCGTGATATTGGTGTAGTGTGCTATAAAAAATTACCTTGTTAAAATACAAGAATTGTATTTAGTAAGATAAGTGTTGTGTTTGCCAAATATTTAAGTAGTTTATATTCCTGTTAAATGTTATCAAATTGTAATAATTATCATAATCAGATAATATTTCAAATGTGTGTAACACTTGCTTTGATGAATTTGTTCCCAAGTTTCAATGAAACAATAAAATATTAACATTACCAATATTATTTTGAAAAATAATATCAATTGTCTTTTCGATTTAAGGATATGTGATTTCTTTCGCTGATTTTAATTAAGTGTGTAGCATCATTTGATTGTTTTAATTAATCTCGCATAGCGATTGTTCTGCGAGGATAAAAAATAAAGTTATCAAGTTTCTTGAATCCTTACTTTTATCATAAATATTTATTAGTTTTCGTTTATATTCATTTCTATTTCTGTGTATTCTATTTTCATTATTATTGTTATTTTAATATTATGACAACCGAAAGGGCTTTGATAAAAATAATTAATTTAATATTTGAACACTTATAAAGAGGACATTGCATTGAGTACTTCTTTACTTGTATAATATTTGGTTGTATTAGACTTGTATGTTTTGTCTGTAGTGTTCTATCGATTGATTAAATAAAATAAAAATATACTTTGATTATAAATATTTTAATTATTGTATTTACGTTGGAGTTTACACATCATTATGATATTATTTACCTAATACGAAATAGACAGTGAAAATAACAGTGATGTGTCTTCCATACAAACCAAAAAGCCCAGCTGTATCTGTGATTTCTTAGTCAAAAAATAATAAACATATATTTTGAAAAATCCGCCTATTTCAATAGTATTAATAATTCTTGTACAGCCCTTTGGCATTGAAACAACCAATAAGAGGCAACGCGGTCATCCCACATGACTACGTATAAAAAAGTACTTCCCATTTACACGCATTATTGATGGATGTCACATGTGGATACACCTTTTTTTAGTTTGTTACTCGTGTGCGCTTTACTCAATTTGAATTGATAGCAAATTTTGTAACCATCTCTTTTTCACACATTCATTCTAACCTTGCCTTTTTTGTTGCATTCTTTCCCCTTTTACTCACTTCGTAATTCCAACCAAATAATTATACATTATAGATTTATTATAATATATAAATTTAGTGCGAAATGACAATATTTATAAGGCATGTTAAAGACATTTACTGTTTTCCATTCATATGTTTTAGAAGAGCAATATTATTTGTGTATGTAAATATATTTTTTTATTTATACTGTTGTCAGACAGAGCCCTCATAGGAGACCTTTATTATGACTATGTGATCAGGCCCACCCTATATGAAAAATCTAGATAGAATCAATATATATTTAAAATAAAACATTATATTACTTTCACTACGAACAGTCTAGACACGCAACTGGAAACAATAACGAAATTCTTTGTTAAATGTTGATTGTGTTTGTATATTTTTGAGTCTAGTTTACTGCAGTATGCTATTGAGATGAATTAATATTTATATATTACATGCATATATAAAAATTTTGTTTGTCAAATAAAATAACTTCAACATTTTATTTGTTTCCTTGTTTATTTGACCTGATATCTTAAAGTAAAAATAAGCAACACACTTATTACTGGCAATAATCGATTCAATGATGAATATGGCATATGCTGTACCCTAAAGTTATGGTAACAGGATAATAGTGTAAATCAATTCATTGATATTTTGTATGCAGAACTGAAAAACTCATTTTAGAAATATCTGAAAAAAATGCTTTTAATTAATTGTTTGCGTAATATTGAAAAACAAAATGTTTCCGATTAATGAAAATTTCAAATCAGAAATATTACAAAAAAATTTTTTCAAGAAAATCAATGTGGGTCATATAAAACAATAACACATGTAAATAGGTAACTGCATATACACCATAATTTATGGAAACATGTTAAGAAGATAATTTCAAGTACAAAGATACCTTCTGTGAATAAAATAAAACAAAGTCTTTAGGTGCGTAAATAAATTTTATTTAATACCTAGTAGAGATAATTCTTTGGTCATATATAATTTATTTATTTGGCTCCTCAGGCATGGTTTTGCACATTGTGATTCATAATAAAGGAATATGTCGAGCACCATATATGGTATGTCAAGATGACTGGAATGTTAAATATATGTTTTACATTATCTGTGGTACATAGTTTGGATGACTGCTGACTTATGAATAAATCTACATTTATATTTAAAAATTCATTATATTGCTGTTATCTGGTTTGTGCTTCTTTGAATAGTATTCTACATAAAATCTAAGAAATTCAACAAGCAAAATGTTTAAATCACGTTGTGGAAGTTTGCAAATATGTAGAAATGTATGGAATGAGGAAAAACAGAACTAAACATAAAAACTTGATAAAGTATATTTATGTGTTGTATAAAATATAACTGTTATTTAATCTATTTATATTTTGTAGGAGGTTTATAGAAAGCCACTATCTGCTTTACAGTACTGGACATTAGGCGGTAAATATGCACACATCTTGTTTCTGTCACTGTCTAACAAATACCACTTCAATATTTATGAGTGACATTACATCACATATCTGATATGGCACATAGAAAGTAACAAATTATTATGGTGATAATTTGTACTGTTGTTGAATCAATATTTTAGAAGTTTGAGCGTGCTATGATTATTTTTCTTGTAAATAATTATTTAATAATTCCCTGTATGACAGAGAAAATACGCCATAGTGCTGAGCTAAAAAATTTAACCATACCATTTCCTTGATGGTCGGAGAATTCATTGCAAAATTTGTTCTTCTATGTGTAGGATAGAACAACAAATGTTTCCAAGATTTATTGTAGTGGGGTAAATAAAATTTCAACTCAGTCAATTTCATTGGACAACGGCATCCTCAAGATTTTGATTTTCATGATCACACTACGTAAAGTCTGCACATTCTCACACTCTTTTTTTAGACAAATATACCATCTACTAGTCCGTTCATTCCACATGTCCAAATCATTGTAATTTATCACGTTATGAACAATAATTATTAATTGTTTATCCATACCATCATATTACTAACATAAGTTACATGTTTGGCAAGGGAAGGAGAAATTTAAAACGATGCCTGTCTTTATAATAATTATTATAATTTACAAATTGTTTACGGGAGAAATCATGAAATTGAACACAACCAACTTCAAAAGGTCAATATCGATTTTTAGTAATCTTTGGTATGATGGTATATCAATTGCTAAATGCAATACTTCTTTCTTTCAATTGCCTAATGCCCAGTACTATAAAACCGCTAGGGGCTTTCTATACACGTCCTGTTTTATATTATGATGTGCATATAAAATCCTAGGATTGATAAATTGTAGTGTCCTTAAGGTGCTTTGGCACGTAAATGAAACTTTAATGTTGTTTAATAATAATATATTAAATTCATTGCTTCCATCATATACCTACTGTAATTTGAGTAAAGCTAAGTACAGAATGATATACTTTTATTTTTTAACATAACTTAAATGCGCATTTGATTCTAGTAATGGTTATGTATTTTTTTGTAATATGAAATCAAACAGTAATAATTGTAAACAGGAAAGAAAAGCCATAATCGCTATATATCCTACAAGATTTGTGCTACAAATGTATTAAACAGATAAACTTCCACATATTCATCTTTTAAAATGCATCGAATAAGATTCTAAGACGTGCTTAAAAAACATTACAACAATGTAAAGCTTCTTATAGCAAGAACAAAATGCTGAAAATCTGTATGCTTGTAACAATTGGATACAATCAAACACTTATACTCTCAAAAAATGCAAATTCAGACCTGATTTATTAGGCATGGCTAGCACAAGATTATTATCTCTGATTCAACCAAAACTTTACTCACACAACAATTTGTTCTACATTGAACTTAGTTAATTTTACTAAATTATCCATTGACATAAATAAATTTTATTCCATAATGTCATTTTTGAAGCTTTCAATTGGCAGTTGTTGCTCTACGGTCAAAAAGCGCCAAAATAAAATTAAAAAAAAGAAAAATTGATATCTAGGAATAATAACACTAATATTTGTGTGTGAGCAATGTGTTACTTAGTCAGACATAACGTATGGAATAGAAGTTATTATGTTATTGAGAGTACAGGTCTTATTATATTTAAATAAGCTGAATTATAAGAAACTATTAATTGTCCATTTTTTAAGTATATTTCACTGTGTGGTAAAACAAGACTTGGTTGAAATAGATTCGGATTCCGTAGACACTGACTTATATAAATGTTATTGCTGGTTGATTCTTATTCCCGTATGCCTCCTGATAGATAATATAAAGAATAGTAAGTCTTGTTATTGTACATTCCAGTTATCTCACAGCTATACCATCTCCTCGTACATAAACATCTCTAGCTCCAATCTCGTAACAAGATGTCATGTGATATGCCATGTTAGTTAATATTACAACATATTCAAATCCAGCAAAAAGAGAGTAAACTGTAAA